>JAOTQP010000870.1:33383213-33396030 GCA_026413545.1 Cichladusa arquata | reverse complement strand
CCTCTATACCAATCTTAAAAAATGTACCGTAAAAAAAAAGTATTTCCTCTCAAAATTACCTAAGCTCTTAAAAAAAACAAACAAAAAATACCCCCAAATGTCTTTTTAGCAGAATTTTTACCATCAGTTTACAAATAGACTGAAGCTTCAACACTGCAAGGTAAGCAGAAGAAAGTCATAAGCTGCCAAATCAATCACCAAATGAAAGCAACTACAGCAGCCAACCTATAGTTAGTAAGGTTAATAAATGACTTTAAACTGCTATTATCACAGTACTCCCAGCTTACAGAGAATAGAACCTTTTAAAGAAGTTGATCTTCATTAGAGTAACTGTTTAACCTTCTGTTGTTATTTTCAAAGATATTTCAGCAATACAAATATATATCATAATTAAAGGCAGTCAATTTTCCTGATGTGAAATATAGCAGACTAGAGTAATGGAAAAGCAAGGTAAATCAGGCAGTAAGTGACTGTCAGAGCATGCAGGTGAATCAACACCAGAGCAAGAATGGAAGGAGACTAACAACAAAGATCCAATAATCCTGTAATATAAATGAAGAAGGGGGATAAATAACAAAAAGTCTAACAAAACCAGGACTACTTTAGACTGCCTTCATGCTTGTCTGAAAAAACACCATCATAAGTCAGAAAAACTCTCAGTATTCCAGTTTCACTATTTATAATGAAGTGGGATTTACAGATTGCCCAAGTGGCATCTAAATTTTCAAGAAACAAAAGGCATCGAAGACTCAGAGCATTTTCAAAAGAAGCTTACAAATCTACCTCTCCACCTGTAATTTAAATAAATTTAACAAACACTTGTACAAAGATCCATTCATTTCTAATCTAATTATCCTGCCTACCACAGCTTATCAACTATAACTCAGGAAATGCTGCAGCAGTACAGAGGTATTCTTTAAGCATGAGTTCATTTATATTCCTACAAGAAAATACAAAATAATGAACCTAAATAAGCTGAAATACCTTAGTTGTACACGTAGCACGCAAAGGTTCGACGAGCCTGTCCAATCTCTGCAGCACAGCGCTCGGACAAAGGGTAGACAGCCTCACCAGCATTAAAAAGGTCAGCATCTAGGGTGAGCAAAAATCCCAATTGAACAACAGTTATGCCTGGCACATATATGGAGATATATTTCCCACAATGCTGTGTAACCTTTTGAATAGTCACACTTTAATGAAAATGGCAAATGTAGTGAAGTACTTAAGCATATGAAGTAATATTTTAACCATTTCAGTCTATTCACTATTTGAAATATTTTGACAAAGTCACTGCTTTCACAGAGAAAAATGACAGCTAACCTTAATATCATAGTGATCCTTCAGACCATCTTCAACATGGTTTAAGAATTCAAATATATCTAGTCTATCCAAACAGCTATCCAATAGAGTATACATGCACTCAAAAGCTGCCTTCCTTATGTCCAACCCATCATCAACTGTATGCTTAAATGGTCCCATTTCCACCTGTCAGTGAAAAAAAAAAAAAAGTTTAGTAATACACTTCTTTTAAAAAATAATCTACTTACATATTTAGCATTGTTTATCTCAGTTATCTTACCTCTCTGATTAATTCCTTTCTGACTTTTGTTTCATTGTAAAGATGAGGAAGCACAGTATCTAAGAGGTCCCTTATCAAAGATGGTTTATTGTGGGCAGCTGAATTAAATGTCACTAGGGCTACTCTCCTGACATTGAGATCTGGGTCCTCCAGAGTTTTTAGAAAATCACCTGCAATCACATACAGGAAGAAAGCAACCTATAAGGATATTTTTAATTTGCAACTTTAAAAATATCTTTGCTTAGTTTTAAACTTTCAAAAATATATACTTAGTGCAGGAGTTATTTTAATGTAACAGACACCTGTTATTTCAGCATGATTACACAAATAAAGGATTAATTATAATCATATGAAAAGTATTCAAATAATTTATATACATTATTTCATTGATATACAGTATTTCTACAGTAGTAGAAAAAAACCACTATCAAAATAAACAGCCATCATAATGACATAAAAACTTATTTTCTGAAGATGTAGCATGTAAATTAATGAAAATTACATTTAACCTTTTCTCCATTTATTAAAATTCTCTCAAAATATGCATTAGAAAACCAATTTCAATTTCTGCAGTTCAGGAATTTCAGAACACCTCTTAAGGAAACTATCGACATACTAATTTTTAACCCTCAAATTGGCATATACTGAAAATACCTAAATTACTATAAAATAGGCCTACTCAGTATATATTAATGTAGCACCACCTCTCCCATCCCACCCTATCTTTGGGCATTTTTAAATTAGATTTTTCTATACTTCTATAACATAGCCTCATTAAAATATACGACTACGTGGATATATCCTCAACATTTGTGAAGCTGGACTAGTGATTTCCATGAGGAATGAACATTTTCTAAGGAGAAAACCATCAAGGTGTAAAAACAAAGTGACTCTTACACCCATCAAAAAGCTGGGTAACAAAATGCAAAATGACTGAGATTTTCAAAGTACTATATATTGATAGCTTTTTGACTGAATAATCAATAAATATTTCCAGAAACCAAAGGGACAAGGCAGCTTCAGTGGGAGAGGATAAAAACCTACAAGAATAATTCTTGATTATATTACTTTAAAAAAAAAAAGCTTAGCGATGAAAATAACATGCAGTAAACTAACTTTATTTCCCTATAAATAAAAACCTTGCTCTTCACAAAACTTTGTTTTAAAGCATAGATATTTTCCTTCCTATTAGGTGAAGAAGCATAGATGATTTTTTTACAGATCTTCAGACCTATAATTAATCAAGCATAAAACATTCATAACATACTAAAAAAACCTACAGTATTTTGCTATACAAATGAGAAGAGGAAAAAAAGCCATAGCATTGCAAAAGTCTTTGTCATACCAATGTTACACTAAAAGCTCTGATTACCTTATCCCTGTATAAAAATACACACAATTCCAAATGCTTTCAGACCACAAGCACTATAGAATCATAACAACCTATATTTACAATTCAAAATCTGGTAATACTCAGAATAATTCACACAAGCAGACATGTTTTAAGTGACTGAATGTCAAATATTTCCAAGATCACACTTCTTGGTAAATTTAGCACATCTTACTACATCAAACTGATATAATTTGGCAAAAACATAGGAAAGGAAATCAGCTTTTGAGTCCCATCCTACTAAAAACACTAGCTTCTTGTATTGCCCATCACAAAGTCAATACATAGAACTTTTAATGACACAATTTCTACTGCTCAGAATTCAAATAAATTAGCGTTAAAAGAAATAATTGGCTACTATGGAAATATCTTGTAATTCTTCCAAAAGTTATTATTAGCAGTCAATTCTAGTATCTGCAAAATATTTATTTCTGGTAACACAAAAAACAAATTTTAAATGTAATTCTCTTGCCTGAAAACACAGGAGCTGTCAGATAAGTAGAGTACTTACCTATGCAGTTCTTCAAGAGTGGGTCTATGGGTTGTGGATGATCAGAAATAGTGAACTTAACAGCAGTAACCACTGAACTTCGAGCATATGAGGACCCTAATATGAAACAAAAGTGTGAACATGCAAGATTAAAACAGCACAACAGAATCTAAATCATACTCAATGTCATTCATTCTTCTTAGACTTCTAACACTCTTAAGAACAGTAAACAAGAAATGCTATTTACTACTAGCAATGCAACATGTAACTCAAATAAACCTATGGATAGAACATTTTAAACAGGAGAAAAATACCATAACATTGTAATAGGCATGTAATGTTATCTCCTATAGAAAACTTGATAAATAAGCCTATTAAAACAGATTATTTATGATCACACATAGTCCTACAAAAAAATTTTTCCCTTTACAGCAGAAGCTGTAAAAAGAAAACACGTGAATACAGTTCTTGATATGAGACTGATTCATGAATTATGCACGGAGATCCCTCCTAATTCTTAAAAACCTCAGATCCTTACATGAAAATTAGGAACATAGTAATTTACACCAAAAGGTCAAAATGTTGCAATTGGTTTGTTAATTTGTCCCTTCATCACCCATGCTCCTTCTCCTTCAATTTTATAGATCTTTCTTAACATTGTTAATGGAAATATAAAGTCTGAAGGCAGAACACAAGTGATTCTTGCTGTGTATGACTAACAACTTCTAGTAAAACCAGAAAACCTTAACCTTCCATTGTTGGGAGAGGGAAGCAAAACTTCAAGAGACAACATTTAAGCAAATAATTCGAAAAACTAGATCCATTTAGTAACAAGTATCATAAAGCCACCTGCTCCAATACATACATGCATTGCTACTCCTCACCTGATGCCAAGTATCCCTTGAGTCGTGGAAGCAGAGTCTCTGGGTCTATCAACGTAAGCTTGCCCAAGCATTCAGCAACAACATTCCTTGTACCCTCTTCTGCACATTCACAGTGTTTCAGGAGTAACGCCCAGATGTTCTCAACATATGGTTTGAGACCGATCACTGACGCAGAGCTAATTATTTCTTTCAAGGAATGCAGAAGAAGGTACTGCCTCTTAGGTTGACTGGTTATTTCTTGTAGGACAAATGGCAGATACTCAGGAAGATTGCCAACACTAATACTGCCTAAGGCGTATGATGCCGCTGACTTGACTTCTTCACTGGGAGAAGAGAACGCTTCCAGTATTACAGACTTCAGCTCGATTTGTCCACTTAAGTCAATGTGATGCCCAACTTCCCCAAGAGAAAGCAAAGCCAAAAGGCGAATGGAATCTGTGGACCTCGAGTTCTTAACGTCTTGAATGAACTGACCTACAACAGCCGGTCCTTCCTTAGGGCAGGCTCGAGTAAGGGCAGCAACACATTTGGCAATGGAATAGTAAGACTGCTTGTGAGTAAGTGCTGTGCTCTGCGAGTACACCGGACCCGTTAACATGCGCAGTAAATCCATATAGCCTAAATTATTTGTACCAGTCACAACCAAAGCTTGGAAAAATTCTAGCATGGCACTAAGTGCTCCACCCTGCAGTAAGGGTGATCTTACCAGCCCAATAAGTTCATTGAGAATGGAGCCACTAATCTTTGACAGGGAGGAAGGATATACTTTAGCCAGCGTTGTCAGAAAACTGATGGCCATTTGTGATACGTGCATATCACTTTCGCTAATCAGAGGTGGAAGCTCATCCAGGACTGCATCAATCATGGCAGCTGTCAAGCTGTCACTGTAATTCTTAATTAAAATATCTAGCGCAGAAAGAGTGCCCAGCTTCAAAGCTCGCTGGTTCTTTCTCAAAAAAGAAGCAAGAATAGGAACTCCTTCCCCAAGGATTGGTCTCAAATCTATCTTCAAAGGAGAACCAGCAATCAGTGTCATGGCCTTCACTGTAGTTAACCGAGTGATCTCGTTCTTCAGTCTCTCTAGAAAGATCTGAAGTGTACTAGGCAGGTCTGTGCCTAGACTGTCACCAAGGCTACAAATGATTTGACCCATGCAAGATATTGCCCTTTCTTTCACCTCTTGATCAATGTCTGCAGCCTTTAATCTCTTGATTGTACAAGTAAACAAATCTTTGATGTAAGGAGTAGCATCAAAGGAAGTAGGCTGGTCTAAAGGACGAATAACCTTCACAAGTTGTTGGGTAACCAAAAGTGCCTCTGATGTTATCTTGTAAAATGGGTCACCAACACAAGCTACAACCGGAGGTACCAATGCTTGAACATGAGGATGAAAGACTTGGGGAGAATGATTGCAGAGGATCACATACAAACAGGACAAAGCATCAATCTTCAGATTAGAAGAACTTGATTTGTCATTCAGTGAAAAAATTATTCCTGCAAGAAACCAAAAAATGTATTTTTAGGGCAGGTATTTATAGAGCCTGCTAGAACACTTCAAAATTTCCAAAGGAAGGCAGCTATACTGAATTCATGCCTTCCAGCTCCCCATCTTTCTGAAAGCTTCCAAACCCCTTGCATCACTTTATTCAACCAATTAGCTTTTAAGCTTCCTCTGTCAAAAGACATGGGCCATTCAATGGTTTATGACATATTTTTCTTAATTATAAAGAAACTCTGAACCTTAAACATTTTCAACCCTAATTTTCATCATTACTTCAAATTTCAACCTTTTAAGTTTTAAAAGCTAAATTATGGAAAACATATTTGTTTGGATGGAAAAGAAAGCAGGTTGATTTTGTAACTACAAATCAAATTAACTTTTTTTTAATAAAGAAGAAAAAATCTTCAATCCTCTTTCCAAGATTAATGGAAATATATTACTAAAATATTTATATGGACACACTTAATAGCTGATTATTTGGCCATTTTCTTTCAGCAGAAGCCATGCTTCAAAGCTTTTGCAAAAAGCACAGTCGGGACTTAAAATATTTTGATGTTTCAGAACTTCCCACATGATTTATTAAGTATTTAAGTATTAGTAAGTATTAGTAAGTATTTATTTATTAATGCTGTGTTTCTCATACCTGGTACAAGTACAGGAATATGCTGTGTTAGGGCTCCAGGTAACACATTTACTAGCTCAGTCAGCATGTTAAAGCAGCACTGACGAGTCTTCACACTTTTCTCCTTCATCTGTTTGTGCAAGGCTTTAACTATGTTGGGAACCTGTAATCATCACACATTGTTAATTGATTCAATAGCTGGCATTTCTTTCATTATTGATCACTGGGGGATATAAAGAAATATGTGTATCCTAACTGCCTGATTTCTCTACAAAACTAGAGACGTTGTAGAAACACTGGGCAATAAAGATTCAAAATAACTGCTTTTAAAAAAAAACCCAGTAATTTAGCTTTAAAAGGTGATTTGTATTAATAAAACTGTGGAGAGCAACAAAGTCACCTAAATAATTCACTTAGAAGTTTTCAGCATTATCCTTTTCATTCTGCAAATAAAATATGTTGCAGCAGATCAAGTTTTATCTTTACCATTAGTGCTTATGTCTGGATACAGAACGCAAAAAGTAACTTTTCTTTTGGCAATTTGGCTGAATAACATAGGACATGCAACTTTTACAGTGAGTAAACAACTGAAATTAAATAAACACATTTGTACGAGTCAATTTCAGTTTGTAAGACTGCCGCATTTTTTTGGGCCAGTTCACCCAGCTTGCTCTCTGTTAGTACTACAGGAATAAATTCTAACCTGTGTATGAAGAAAGCATGATAAAAGCACATTGAATGAACTATCCTTATCAAGGGCACAATTTCAACATGTCTTCTCAAAGATAACAAAATTTTTTACAAATAACCTGACTCTGAAGCATTGTCAAAGGTGTCTCTCCTTGTTCCATTGCATCAGGATCACAAAGCCAACTTTGCACAGGTCGAGTTTGTTTTAAAAGAGAAAGATATGCATGAAAAACATCTGCTTTAACATTCTCTTCACGTTCTTTGAATCTGGCTATTAAAGCAGGAGATACAGTTTTGTAGAATTCTGGAAGCATTTCGTGTCGTGTGCTAACCACAGCATCCAGACATTTAGCAGCTGCACGTCTCACTTTCCAGCTCATGTCATCATCATCACTATATTCATCATCACTCCCTTGAAAAAATAAATTATGCATATGTTCAAGTCTAGACAAGCAAAGCATCAAGTTTTATTTTAAACAATTAAAAAGAACACACTTTTTAAACAATTAAAAAGTAGAGTTCTTTGAGTAAGACACACAAAGAAATAGGTCCAGAATTACGTTAAAAACCATACATATAAAAAGCCTTCCAAACAGCCGAACTTGTAATTCTCAGCCAATTTTTTCATGCTAGTCTTCCACACATATTAATTTAAACTGCAAATAGGAAAAGGAGCTGCCCATCATATTTCCAGCCTGACTACTGATTTAAAGCATATTCTTCTCTATTCATGACATAAACAACAAAGCAATAGTGATTACTAGCTGATCAAGATTCAACCAATTATTTTGTCTCCTTTTTAGGGGTAAATCAACTCATATAGCATCCCCAAAAATAACAAAAAAGGTACAGAATAAGCATATTAGATTTTTCAGGTCTTAAAGAAACAACTATGCAGTTCACTCCCTCCTTAAGTAATGAGAATTTTTATGCCCTCAGTTCAGATTACTTGTGTGTCTAAATTTTCACAAGCTTACATCTGGTAACGCTTGCTACTGTATTAACAATAAAATACCTTATGTCTTTCAGTCTGAAACCCTTTTATCCTACTGAAAAATACTGAGTCATTTTCAATCTATTCTGATTTTATGCATTAGGTGCCAATATATTATAGTGGAAAGTAGTGAAAAGCCTTTCCCATGATGTATATGTATTTTCAGTTCATTAACTGATGTTCTCACTTTAGTTAAATCATGCCACATGCTGCTGCCTTGTTCCACCTTTCAAGTATTTTAAAGTTTTGTCTTGTATTTTATGTTCACTCTCAGAATTACTGATCTCCAGCAACAACATTTTATACTTTTATTCCAAGAAGTGAGTTCATTAGCCGTGTTTAAAAAAGGTACAGCATTGGAATGAAAGTACACAAGTCATTCAAGTGCTGGTGCTCAGGAGTATTAGTACCCATACCAATTTTCTCAGATGGGTGCAGGATCAAAAGCTTACCCTCTCTCCCAAACCAAAAAGAGAACATACCTTGATCATCATCATCACCACCATCAGCATCCATAGCATTTTCATCTTCATCTTCATCATCATAATTGTAATTAGGATCATAAGTAAGATATTTAAGACAAATGTTTATAATAGTAGATACATGAGGATAAACTTCTTTAGGACACCTGTGTAATATAAGAATACAAACAATGTCAAATCACTTTGAAGCACTAAAATATTCCTAAAAGTTTTCATGTTGCATACTGTACTTTGGAGAGAGTAGCTAAGACAACAATCCATCCACCCGAACAGAAGTTCAAAAGAAAGGTCAGAAAGGGCAATGCCACTTTGTAACACGATCTGCTAGACTGAAAGGCTGCAAAGGACTTAGATATGCCTTTGGATACCAATTTTTTATCACCACTGTCAGACACAAACATTACTACAATACTTCACACCTCTCATTTGCACAAGTAGCAATGGCACAGTAGAAAGTTTGTAAAGTACAGACATAACATACTACTTAAGAGTTAAGTTACAAGATAGAGCTGTAGGAACTGCTCCAGCACAAAGCTTGCAAGAGTGTTTTGTATGAAGCAGGCTGTCTCTTGACAGCTTACAACCAAATGACACACTACTATATCTTAATAAAGCTGAAATAGGTACCCATGAATGACTTACCTCCTAACAAAAGATTCAAAGGCTTGAATGCAGTACTCTCGTAGTTCATCATCATCTACATTACAAAACTTCACAACCAAAGGAATTATTTTCTCAAGATATTCACCTGATAAGAGAAAAAAATTAGCTAAGTAATTACTCTCACTGAAAAAATACAAAGTAAAAGATAACTTATATACTTTTCTTACCTATTCTATGACCTGCTTGCCTACTGATAGCAGCAATACACTGTATATAGGTCCTAGTTGTTGACATGGAATCATTTTTAGACAGCTCTGTCAACAGATGTTCAATGAGGTCAACAAAAACCATATTGCCACAACTCATAACCAGGTGACCAAGAGCAATGATGGTTCTTTTCCTCACAGCAAGTCTTGGGCTGGTCAGCTGGGGGAGCAGACAGGTCAGAATTGAAGGGTGGAAGTTAACAAGCAGTCCTCCTTGCCTTAAAACAGACAAAACACAAACTCAAAACCAATTGAATCTAGATAATTTTGTTCATATACTGTAAAACAATTCTTCAAATATTCCCCCAAACATCAAAGATTCCCATCAAACCTTTAAATTTCAGGTTTTGGAACTTTTTTACAAGAAGAAATGAGTTTAAAATATATCCTAAAAGGAATAAACATTAAAATAAGCTAAAACTACAGTTCCCAGAAGATTAAATAATAATTGAGATTTCAACCAATTATCTTCAATACATTCACTTATTTTTTGCTAAATTAAGATTCATCTATAGTTAATATTACCACATTATTTCATATGACTTTGAATAATTTAATTATAACATTTGGAAAGCTGAAGTTCAAGCTTTTAGGAGTATATATGAGCATTCACCAGTACATTAAAGGAGGGATGTTTACCTGCTCAGCATATCAGCCATGATATCCAGTGCCTCCAGTTGAACAGACACATCTTCCTGCTTGGCTATAGCACTAGTGAGACGCCCTGTGATCTTTTTGCAAACATTAGCTGCTAATGCAGAACCTGAAAGTACAACAAAACCTCAGCATTTCCATAATATTAAAAAAATCCTACTTTTAACACCAGAAATTATGTTATGGAAAGCAACCCAATCTACATAAAGAAGCTTTTTCCACCCAACAAAACAAAGCTTAAACAGCCACCCTGTTTGCTAATGCCATGTATGCTCTGCATTAGAGCTGAAAAGACTATCTATGTACAAATGTACTAGGCAGGAGGGCTTCTTGTCCCAGAAGGTATACACAACAGAAGAACACTGCTTTTGGAAGTGCAAGCAATGGAAAGTGAAAGCCACAAGAAGTTCTAGAGCAATAAATGAAAGGACTATTGGTAAAAATGAAGGCATAAACTATATGGTAAGGAAAAGCACAGAAGTAGATAGAGCCACTTCTAATGGCAAAAAAAAGCAAAACAACATTATTTTGCACAAGAAGCTACTTAAAAATTAAGTACCTGAAAGACTACTGAAACTTCTGAGAAAAAGGGGGAAAATTTATATCCAAAGTATTTTAAAATACAAGTAAAAATGTCTTTATAACATGTTTATTTTTATATTAGGAATATCAATTATATTGATAGACTTTGCTACATTATTGTTTGAGCTTTACCTCCACACAAAAATCTCCTTTTGTTTTGTGTAGGCAAACAAAAGAGTAAAATCTTAAAACAACTTCCTTAAAATTAGCTATTTATATAAAGCTTATGCATCTCACTGCTGCTTGATAGAAGCAAGATTTACATGTCAATTTTCAAAAAGGATACTAAAATAAGAGGGTTTTTTTTTAATTCAAGAGACCTCAGTCTCTAAAAATGTAATTTCCAAAGCCTTTTTAATCACCCTCTATTCTCATCCATATTCTATACTAAGATATCTCAAAAGCACTTCAGTAAAAAAGTTAGGCTATTAATTGATGAGCTGTTCAACATCAGTGGCTCTTTTAGAGGAAAGACTCCCTTCATTTAAACTTGCAGGTAAGACTTTCACTAATTTAACAGGCAACTGTCAGAAACACAATGTCCCTCCCGAAACAACTCCTAGGAAGGGTGACAAGAGATCAGATGGTTAATGAAAAATACAGTTGTAAACAATTTTAAAGTGTATTATCAACTAAAGACCAAGACGAGATTTAGCTATTACTACAGCCTAGATGTGCTCTATCAGGCAGTTATTAAAATAGAAGCTTTTACAACTTGTTATACTGAAGTTCATGTTCTCTGAGCTTGTTTTCCACATTAATGCAATCCTTCAGTAACAAAAAAAAAAAAGTTCTTAAACTAGTAAAATTTGGCAATATAGCCAGAGAAGGAGAAACTGAAAGGGTATTTGTATCATGTTTTTACCTGAACTGAAACTAGTTCCAATGCTGAATTAACTGAATCCTCTTCCCTAAACCCCCAACTTTTAAATTTTTTGAATTAGTAAATGATACAACTACATAAAGTCTTTAGTACAAAATGCCTTACCACTGGAAGCTGGGGGAAGTTCTCCAATCACAGTTTTAAGACCAATGCTTGAAATGTCGCGTAACTGTTCTTTATCTGAAAGCATGTTTGTACAGAGGGTATCTACAATGGTCTCCACTTGATACTCCTTCACTTTACTCACCAGAGGCCCCAGGCTGTATAAATAAGAGAAGAATACTAAATTGGCAACAATATTATTTCAGTATTTTGCATTCAAGTCAAACTTAAGGTTGGTTTTGGTAGCAACAAAAAGCAGAATTTTAAAAACTGAAAACTTTCATCTGGTTGGACTGGTAACTTGCCTCTATAAATCTAGTAACAAAATACTTGCTTAGTATATGTTTTTTATTTGGAGCTGGAAATTCATTTTGTATGGCTGTTCTGCTTCAGTCTCAAAACCAGACCCCCTTTTACTTCTCAGCTCACAACAAGATTTATAACAAAAATTAACGTAGCTAGAGCCATCAGTTTACATGCTTGACAATCAGTGCCTGCATAATTCACAGACAAGCAAACAATATTCTTAATTACTGCATCTTTATGCTATACAACATTTGGATTTAGTCATGGCTCTATGGAATAAGACAAACCCAAAATACATCTTCCATCCCCAAACCTGTTGTATGTCCCCTTTTTTCCTCCACGTCCAAGAATTCACAGGGGAAAGATCTAATTATTATAAAAAATGCCCAGCAGAAGCAAAAGGCAGAAAGCAAGACTTTAAAACAGGAGGAGGACATGGACAAACAAGCTCTTGCACTGAAGCACTATAACTTACTGCACCACAGTAACCAGAGTAAGATTCAAAGAAGTTTTGTCATCAGGGGTCTGCCACCATGTTAGGCAAACCTGAAGCTTCTCCTTCGATGGCCACGCTCACAACGCCTTACCTCCCATGAACTCAGAACAGTGTTTGCACTTGAGGCACAACACTTGGATTAACACACAGGAATATGTAATTCCCAAGGAAATCACATCTAGCACTTTCCATGCCCTCCTTCACAAACCATAACCTGGCTTGGTTTCTTTCTCACCTTACCCACCCTACTCACGTGGTAAAACCTGCTGGAAATACATGGGGGGTGGGAGGGG
>JAOTQP010000870.1:33328386-33363903 GCA_026413545.1 Cichladusa arquata | reverse complement strand
CTATCTATCTATCTATCTATCTATCTATCTATCTATCTATCTATCTATCTATCTATCTATCTATCTATCTATCTCTCTCTCTCAAGATAAAGCACTGGGTCATGTATGATCCACTGTTGGAAGACAGAAGGAAAAAGAGCTACATGTCACAATTATTTCTGCATTTCCCACCAACTAAAACTTCTCCTGTATAATTGTCCTGTTTGAGGTTTCTGCCTCAAGATAACTTTTGCAACTGCTGTTCAAAGATTTAACTGCATCTGTTGAAAATAAATTGCCATTTGGGGTCAAATATGTTATCAAATAAAGTTTTTTATTTATTTGTGTAGCTAGGGCTACTGAATTAGGAAATCTTGCTCTCCATTTTGAGCTTTACTGTGAATCTTCATCATAAAATATTTTTTGAGACAGTGAAAACACTAAGGCTCTAAGTTTTATAGCAGGAAATAAAAGAAAAAAGGACGTGATTTCTGCCTGGATTTCTCTACAGTAATATATCTGTATTATGAATAGTTGCATGAATAGTTCTATACTCATCCAAAAACCACTCATATATCCCAAAAAGTTATAGATTTTCATTATTAAATTCTTGATTCTTTTACTGTAATCTCTGGTAAGTTCTTTCCTCCATGCCATCCTCAGACCTTTGAATGACATTGCTGTCAAAGTAATCTTTATGCCAAGCACCAATTCAGCATCCTTCTTGATGTGTGCAGAATATGGCATAAGAGCAATAAAAAGGTAAGAGCAGTTTCTGATTTTTTAAAAAAATAAACTTTATGTATGGAGATGTTCCCAACATACAGTCTTTTAGAATTTTTGCAGAAATCTTATAATGTGGTTATTTACTCCTAATGTAAAATTATATTGCTCCAGAAAAGTTATTTGATGACAGCTATAGTTCTTTGTCTTTTACAGGTCTTTGTACAGTTATTCTGAAATAACTTCTTTATGTAACCGCGCTCAACATTAAGTAACAATCAACATTACTAAACTAGAGTTATCTACATTTTCCGTTTTTTATACAAAAAGCCGAATAGTCAGAGTGCTTGACAAAGAAGCAGAGGAGTAATGGCTGGAAACACACCACTGTTTTAAACAATCTGTATGAATTGCTCACTCCCTCTGTGTTGCCCCCTAAATGTTGCTTTCTCTTCTGACAAGACCGTTTATTCAAGCTGCCTATTTTGGCACATATAAGTAAACCCCAGGTTTTTATCCTTTTTCCCATCAGGGATTAAAATTTCTATGTAAACAGAATCAGGTGATGATACAAAATGGAAGCTAGTAATTCAATTTTTTGTGCTCTTAGATCTTGTAGTGTTGGTATACATTCATAGTTACTTCCAACTGAAATCTAATTCATGTTTTGTTTACCAACAATTCCGAGGACAATCTAGTGTAAGAGGTTTAAAATTAATTTACTGTTGTCCACATCTCATCTTAAAAGTTATCGTAATTTATGCTCAGTATAAATGCCTAAAGAACAAGACTGTATTTCTAGGAATTGGAGCAAAATAGGGCTTCAGCAAAAAATATTATCTGGCTGGGTTATCAAGTGGTATACGATTGTCCAGGGTATTAGCAGTGATTAAGGAATGCAAATGAAGAGCAAAAGAAATGCATGTTGTCCTAAGTGCTGAGTGATATCAAGAATTAATGGAGCAATCAGCCCCTTTTATCCAAAGAGTCGTTTTACAGTAGAGGGAGAAAAATGTGGTAATCACAACCTATAATGTGATGATGGAAGATGCAGTGAGAGTGATATTCCAGTAAAGTTCATATTACATTTTTCACTAAAGATCAACAAGTTCAACAATAGCTGAAGTCAGATTTCTATAGGCAGTTATTGTTTCAGTTGTCATTGCCTCTTCATTGCTTGCCGTCAATGAAAGTTTTCAAGTAGCAGATTCAGTCTTTGGCTCAGCTGTGCTCAACTGATGCACCAAAACACACTCAGAAAGGAAATACTGCAAGATTATTTGATACACAGTGACTTAAACATGAGGAAGAGTTAAAGGAAAAAATAACAACAGTGTGCACTGAATCACAAAAAGGGAATAGGTTTTTTTTGCTCATAGGGTTACATAAAAGTAAAAACAAATCAGTGGACGTGCTTCAGGTCCAATTGATGCTGACAGAATTAAGGTTCCTGGTATTTAAGATTGAGTCACGCTGTGTGGCAGTCGTGGTAGATTTTCTCTTGGCTATAAAAAACCCTTGTGATTCCAATAATAAGAACAGTTTCACTCAAAGCTGCAGCTTAATTCTTTTCCCTTCAAACCAAACCCAAAGAGCTGATGGCACAAAAGATATGGGAATTATATATCACATCAGTGCAGAATGATCTAATTTGCTCTGATGCAAAAGTCCTAAAGAAATATGCTGCTGAGGCAATCCAATCAGGCAGGGTTTCTTCTTTTCCTTTTCTAGTTTAGAAAGCAAAAAAAATGATCTGAAAACTAAAGCTATGCCCTCCAGAGAGTTACCTTATCACAAAATCAGTCACACGTGAAATGCATAAATCTTTCAGGGAAGATAGACATCAAATCCAACTTGGTGGTGTTATCTTCATTTTAGAGCTTCAGTAATGATATTCCAGAGAAATTTGTAATGAACCCACAACAAGAAAGAAGTCTGGAAAAATTCACTTTAATTTCATACATGAATTAAAACAACAGCTCCTAGACTGAGATCGTTCTCTCTAATCATAGTAAGCAAACCTACGCCTAAAGAACTGTCAAAAAAATCTTGCTAACATAAGTAGAGTGTACCAAAATGTCTTCAGAGTTTATTTAGCCAAATGCAAAGGTACTGAAATGTGATGTCTTTTCCTGCTACTAATAATACAACCAAGTATGAAGTTCTAGAAGGCCCAGTGTGCTCACAGTTCTCTTTTGTATCTAGGGTGGCAACTCAAATCCTGAAATTAGTGAAGACAGTGAATTCTGTTACCACATCTGCTCTAAGGGAAATGGTCAGAGTTCCTGATAAACTGGTATTAATCACATATAAAATGTCTCATGATGAATTGTTGCCCTCTTAATCCTCAGAGAAAGAAATAATATAATCTGAAGCAGGCAGGAAGACCAAAATTCTCACTAGTTCTGTAGGTTGTTCCCCTTTGAGCAACAGATTTACATTGAGGAATTGAGCCAGGAACAGCAAAAGAAATCTTGTAACGCTTTCCACCTACATCTTCTAGTGCCAGCCTTATGCTTAGCCAAACTTGGTCAATTTTGTTTAAAAATTCTTCATGAAAGGCGTTTTCAGGTCTACATAAAACCACTAAATGACAGCTAGGAAAATAACCAACTAAAAAAGTTAAAGCATGAAATCTTTTCTTTTTTTTTTTTTTCTTTTTTTCACTGGGGAGAATACATTTCAGATTTGCATTCTACTCATTCTCTCTCAGTAGTAATTTATTCTTCAGTCTTGTTCAACAGGTCATTAACCTGCTTAACTACCCTAAATCTAGATGTTTTCCCTTTAGAGAAATGTAGTGAAAATACCAAATCTTTCTTCCACTTCATTTTCTTTGATAGTTTACAGGAATGCATGAACTGGGATTTTTCTTTCAGAGTGGCAAACAGTAGTTTAGCTGTTAACTACGTGGAATCTAGATTTGGGACTGTATGTATGTGTCTAGTCTTTTTATCTGCTGAGATTGATTATATTCAGATCTATATTATCTTATGACTGTTATCACTGGTAGGATATTTCAAGGATATTTCAACTTCCACCACCATTTGACAGTAGGCAGAAGATACCAATTTAAAGTTATTTGGTAATCTTGATCTTTTTTATTCTAATCAGAAACAAGATGAAAATCCTTGAGAGTATAATTTAAATTTTTCATCCACATCTCCCATATTTTACCTGCACCAAAAGCCACATGGCTGTTTAAAACACAAATCATATGAAGAAAGCAGAAGCTAGAGCTACCCCTGAAAGTTTAGTCAAACCCCCTCCTGAGTTTTGCCTCTCTCTCATTGGAACTGTTGGACAGAAGTTGCTACTCTAAAGTTGCATTTAGATTTCCTATGTTTCCTTTGATGTACTCAGTCTTGTTCTCACCCATATCGATGTCCTTTTCCAATGCATAACCTGGAGGCAAAGGCCAAAACCTTTCTAGCTTAGAAGCAAATGTGTTACTTGTTTTTCTTGAAGGATTATAAAACCCTATCATCTCTCTGCCAGAGATGCTCACTGAGAGAGACACCAGCCAATATGTTGTTCCAGGATTAATTAAAGAGTTTGTCTGCCAGACATTCTTTAAGTCTGCTATTTCTCGTTTTATTTTTACTTTTTGGCATGTAATAGTATTTCCATACTTATTAAATCCTGACTGATAATTACATGCAAAAGAGCAATTAGCAGCAGACAATTTAGTGGCAAAGAATTTATAATTTGAACTGTTTACCATTCAGAGATGACTGAAAGTGATAGCAACTGCATCCAATGAAACTTAATCAGTGTTATTGTTCCAGTGGAGGTTCCACCTGGGGTGCTCTCTATTTCTTCAGTCTATCTTTGCATTAAGCAAAAAATCAAAGCTGTAAGTAGACAGTGACTAAAATATCCTGCAGTATATGAGGTGTTTCCTAAAATCAAAACCTCCTTTCATTGTTCAGCATTGTGTGTGTTGAGGGGCCTGTCCATGTGTTGCCTCCTGTTCTTATTAGAAAGCCCAAGTATCATGAGTTAGCATAAATGAAATTTCTTAGTCAAAGAAACCCTGAGTGATTGAGATCTACAGAGGCTTTTTCTGCTTGTTTTCTATACTTATTTTAATAGAAGCTTTACTTTTCTGTCTGTGGGAGTATAGATTTTGTGTTCTAAAAATAACAATGCCATTTCAAGCACAATCACTAGGCCAGCAAAAGCAGAACCCTTATCAATCAGTTTATATCTGAAAAAATAAAAATATTTGATGATTAATAAAAAAAGCTCATTCTGAATGAGACATTGAGTGCAAGGATTTGAACACCTCTCTGATCATGAACTAAGCAGGAACCAAAATGTCTCGCCATTTTGAAAGCCCTTTGAGATGGAAGTGTTTCAGTCCATTTATGTATGGGCAAGAATATGCACAGGAATTTCTAGTTTTATAGGAATGATTATCAACTTTCTCTGGTTCTTCTGACACATCAGAGAAAAGATTTGAAAATAGTGCTAGATAACCAAAAAGAAGGACAGTATCTGGAAAGGAGAAGACACACACCCCCCCTCAGACTTCGAGGCTTGATTTCTCTCTAGTATTTGCATGGTTTAGTCTATTGCTCTTTTTCCTGAAGTTACACTGCACTCCAATTTATACTGCAGTTATCCAAGATGGCTTCTCCTGTGTATCAATTGTCACTTTTTATGGTCAGCCATCCTATTAGAAACTGCATAGAAAACTCAGTACTTTTATGATTCGTCATCTCAAAGGAATTTGGTAACAGTGTGTTAGGTAATACTAAGAAAGAAAAAGCTGAGATAAGGACCCAAGTTCATAGATCCCTACAAAATAGGCAAGTAGCAGAGTATAGTCATGTCAGTTTTAATGCCCTTGCACCTCTAAAAAGCCATTGTGATGGGTTGTACCTGGCTGGATGCTAGGTGCCCACCAAAGCCACTGTATTATACAGCTGGGCAGGGGAGAGAAAATGTTAGGAAAGTCTGTCTCGTTGAGATAAGAACAGGAAGAGATCATTCACCCACAGTGAGTGAAGAGATCACACCAGTTACTGTGACAGGCAGTTCACACTAAACTTGAAGACATCAGTCTAATTTGTTACCAATCAAATTCAAGTAGGATAATGATAAATAAAACCTAATCTTAAAATACCTTCCACGCCTGCCCCTCCCTTTTTCCCAGGCTCAAGTTTACTCACACATTTTCTATTCCTCCCCTGAAGCAGCACAGCAGGAAGGGGAATGAGGGCTGTGGTCAGTTCACCACACATTGTCACTGCTGATGCTTCCTTCTCGGGAGGAGGACACCTTACACTCTTCCCCTGCTCCACTGTGGGTCCCCCCACGTGAGACAGCCTTCCACAAGCTTCTCCAATGTGATCCTTCCCACGGGCTGCAGTTCTTCACAAACAGCTCTGGCATGGGTCCCTTCCATGGGGTGCTGTCCTTCACAGACAGACTGCTCCAGCACTGGTCTCCCTTAGGATTACAAGACCTGCCAGCAAGCCTCTCTCCATGGGGCAACAGGTCCTGCCGGGGCCCTGCTCCAGTATGGGCTTCCCACTGGGTAACAGTGGGTGGGGGGGTCACAGCCTCCTTCCAGGATCCCCCTGCTCTGGCATGGAGCCCTCCATGGGCTGCAGGTGGATCTCTGCATCCCTGTGGACCTCCACGGACTGCAGGTGGATCTCTGCATCCCTGTGGACCTCCATGGGTTGCAAGGGAACAGTCTGTCTCATCATTGTCTGCACTATGAGTTGCAGAGGAATCTCTGCTCCAGCAGCTGGAGCACCTCCTGCCCCTACTGCACTAACCTTGGTGTCTGCAGAGCTGTTGCTCTCCTCTTTTCCAGCTGCATCTGTGCAGGTTTTTTCTCCCTTCCTAAATCTGCTATCCCAGAGGCACTTGCCACTGTCACTGATGGGCTCAGCCTTGACCAGCAGAGGGTCCATCCTGGAGCTGTCTGGCATTGTCTGTCAGACATGGTGGCAACTTCTCACAGAAGTCACCCCTTGTTGTAGTCCCCGGGCTACCAAAACCTTTCCCACTAACCCAATATAGTCACGTAGGTCTTAGCTCTCTATGTTGACATGGAGACTGCAGTGGCATAGCACCCTTTCAAGTACTAGTTTAAGGCTCATACAAAAGGAAGTCTGCTATCTACTGGTGAATGTTTCCTTCCTGATTCACCTGCAACATGATTTCAACCAAATATTGACTTAATCAAAACTCATTTAGCCTATGAGATCTGATGTGACTGCAGCCTGGCGGGTATGATTTGGAATATTTCAGAACTCAGCAGAAGAAAACATGTTCCACTTTGTACTTCAAACATCCAATCCTGAGCATGCATTTGGATTCATTATGAAAAAGCACACTGATGCTCTTAATAGGAAAGCAGAGAGGATCAGTTTTGAGGCAGTGTTATTTTTTAGATTTATTTGCATGTGTAAGTACTTCTTCGATCTAGCTGACATAACAGGAAACTCTTGTTTGCTTTACAGTTGAAGTGTGAGTGTAATGAAAAGCATCCTTCAGCATCTATCATGAATATACACAACTGTGGCTTCATAATGACCTTTCAAGCCAAAATCAGGGAGCCTGGGAAAGCTTAGGTATGGACATACTTGTTGCATCAAAGTCCTTGAGATCATTGCCTACATTGTACTTACCAGCAGTTTTAAAGCACCACAAGAGTTTGTAGCATCCACATCTATGATCTGTTGCAGAATGATGACTGCAGACACTTGGTTTAATTAATGAAATCAATGTTCATTTTTACTTTGATAACCCTAAGTCAAAACAGATAAATCCGGCAAAATATTAAGACAATATTGTTTTAAAACAAAGGGTGTGTTTCTTTAATAAAATAAGAGACAACCATGCAATAAGACATTAAAACATTTACACCTACAAAGAGGCAAGTAAGTATAGTTAGCCAGGCAATATTACTTAATTATATTGTAATAAAGTCTCCTGCTCTACTGGATGGAGGGTTCTTTGTGGAGGAGATCCTCACCCATAAAAAACCATTCCATCTGCGTGTACAAAAAAGCACAAAACTTTTCAAAATAACAAAGGGTGATCCAGGCATTGAGTTGTAATTACTTCTCTGTCCTAGTCTGGGAAAAAAACCAGTCTTGATGGTAGATTGCAGGAGTCCATCTGGTCGGGAGGGATGTGGTGTGTGTACCAGTCCTTTCCCCTTTAGTGGGGAGATGTCTGTCTTTCCACAGGGCCCATTTTTCGCTGCCTGGCTGCCTGAGCATTAATAATAGGGAGCAGAATCCATTCAGTGATTGATATCAGCTTATGCTAAACAATTTCCCCTCCTGTTTCCAATAAACATGGCTGTTCAAATAGATTATAGTGTCTCCAAGCGTTCACATCCCTTCCAATCCCCCTCCCTGCTTCCCCCCTCCTGCCTTAGATGTCCTTTAGCTGCTCTTTTGTGATGGTAATGAAGCTAAACAGCATTTCAAAGACGGCTTTGATTAGCATGATAACCGTGTAGTGGTTTGATGGGCAGCATGGAACGGTTGTCTAGCCTTACAGCACCAACAGCTTCTGAGAAAAGTTATACAACTTGTTAAAATGCATGCATGGATGTAGATATGGATGTACGTGTGTTTGCATTCACATAAATGAGGTATCAATAAAACCTGACAAGGTCCATTCATTGATACTCCCTGTTGGAACAGCGTTTTCTTGATGCACAGGCTAATTGCAGCAATTTGCCAAAACTTGCCTGGGTAATCCGTATGCATTTAAAGAGGGGACAGGAGGTGGAACTGCAGTAGAGCTCAGTAATTACTTACCGTGTACAGCATCACCACACTGCTGCTGCTCAATCCACGGGGCATTGCTGGAGACTACATTTCTGGAAAAGTCATGCAGCAGAAAGACTGCAGAAAACTCCTTGTCTCAAGACATATGTAACAGTGTCAACATGCACACCAAGGGCTGAAACTAAAATGCCGTGGCACCACTGACTAATACAGTCTCCCAAATCAGATCATATAGGTTAAGAGTTTATGCTGAGTGAATGCCCTTTCTCCCTTGTGATATTTATTCCTTTTTCTGAAAATTAAGTGCAAGACTAAAATCTGTTCCTGGACTGTTGTTATCTGACATGCTTTATGGTTCTAAAGGGTTAGAGCCACACAATGGGATGGGGTGAGCAGAAGGCCACTGGCTGTTTCACAGTAGTTAGACTTTATGGGATATGACTGACTCCTCTGGTTTCATTTGTTTTTGAGTTGCAGCTTTCAGCCTCCCCATTGTAATTATTTGAAGCACTACCATGAAAAACTCCCTTAATTGAAATGTTTCCTCTGGATTTCTTTTTTACAATGTTTGTACTTATTTTGGCAGCCCTTCAGGATGCTATATGTTGAGCAAGTTGATGACAAGTGACATCTTGCTAGTCTGCAAATACTTAAATTCCAGAACATGAAGGAGCTTCATCATTTATACTAGCAACATCTATCTGCAATCCAAACAGAAGGTAAGAGAAGGTACGTTGCAGAGACAACAGATGAATTCAGCAGCATCATGAAGCTGATCACTATGACAAAAAGCAGAGGGTCACCTCTGTAAGTGTACTCAGAACAGGCGGCTATGGTTACTAAAGAATATCAAAAAGCCTTACAAAGAGGTTTATCTGCTTTAACTCTAGAAATACAAACAGCATTAATCCAACATACCTTTGCTGTAATATATATGGGTTTAGGCAAATATTAACAAAAATAATCAAATCAAGACAATAAAACCCAAGGAGTTATTTGGAACAAAGAAAACAGTGAGTAGCCTGACACTGCTGTGTAAATTTTGGATGTGGAGGGCCATGTGTCAACATCTGGATGATCATGGGGGATTGAGCACCTGGGGAACAGCTCTATGGGAAAGGGCTGGGACTTGTGGCTGACAGCAGGATTAAACATGAGTCAACATCATACCATGTGTAGTGGGAATGGCTGGGAGCATGCCCAACTGTGTCAGCAGGAGCAACATGGCCAAATTGTTGCTGCCATGCACTGTCAGGAAAACCCTGGTTCCAGCTTCTCAGTAAGGCAGAGGTACTGTTTGATAGGTGCTAGGTAGTACTGGTCAGTAGGTGCTGCTGTCAGGTTCCCTCAGAGCCACCCCTTTCCCAGACTGAAGGTTCCCTCGTGCCCCAGTATCTCCTTTATGAGCAAGTGCCCCAGATTTGACCATCAACGATAGCCCTTCACTGAATTCACTCCAGTTTATTGATGTCCTTCTTGTACTGTAGGGCCCAAAACTGGATGCAGAATTCCAGCTGTGCTCTAATAAGAAGCTGGAACCAGGGTTTTCCTGACAGTGCAGCAGCAAGACAAAGGACGATGGCCATGAAGAGCTGAATGGCAGATATGGCTGGGTATAAAAGAAAATATTTTCCTGATGACACTCAAAAAATAATTGGAATGAGGACGTTGTGCAGTCTCTACCCATGGAGGTTTTCAATGCCCAGGTGGGTAAAGCCCTGAACAACTTAATCTGACCTCGTAGCTGGCTCTGTTTTGAGCAGGAGGCTGGACTACAGCCATCTTGAGGTCTCTTCCAGCCTGAATTACCCAGGGATCCCGTGTCTCACACAACTCACAGCAAAGCTGTACAGGATGCTGCAGACACTGTGGGTGTCAATGTAGACTTCAGACACTGGCCAGTGTCACCAAAGGGAAATGCACTCATGTTTTGGATCTGAACCCCAAATACATGGAGACGGGGAAATGTTCAGAGGAAATACTGCTTTAGGCTTGCTATAATCTCATATTCTTCCTTGTGCAGCTGCTTATGGCTGCTGTCTGAGCTGGGGACTGACCGTCCATTTCCCAAACCAGTACAGCTCTTTTTATCTTTTTATTTCTATAAAACACACCATCAGCATGATCTACTGCTTCAAACCTAAAATTTTGCAGGGCTTTTAATTACAGGGAAGTGGAGCTTTTAGAACACCATCCCTACCCTTGGAAGGAATAGTAAAATAATGAGGCTTTTCAGACTACTTTTTTTCTAGTCAATTTTCATAATAACAGTATTTTGGGGGAAATTGAAGATTGTAGCATATTACCAAAAAGTACCAGAAGTGTTGCAGAGAGATCTATTTTTTTTTTTTTTTTTTTTACTTTTTCAGAAGTTCAACAAGTTCATTGCAATCTGCCTTTCAAGGTCATCCATCTGAATCAATGATCTTAGCTCCACCAGTTCTGATTTTTTGAATAAAATTGTAATTACCATCCTTTTAAGCACCAGCTGTTCTATTGAAACATGATACTGGTGGTGTACTCAGTCCTGGTGGAAAAATATCTGTTAGCTGCTCTTCACTGAAGCCTCAGAGCTGATTGCAAGAAGCATTTATAGTCACAGAATTAAAGGGGCCACAGCCAGATCCTTTATGGATACAGCTCCTTCTCCTTTTGTGCATTACCCTGTTCAAACATGCATTTGAACTTCCACTGTACTCATTCTTATAAAATAAGGAGAAAAGGGAAAGTGCAATATCATGCAGCGGAATGTCCAAAGGAGTAATCTATGAGCTTGTCCACATGCTGAGCCATGTGAGAGCAATGCACAGAAACAGAAACACTATGGGGAAGTGTTTCTCTGCCATTCTTCAGCAGCACCATTTTTTAGCAGTATGTACCATCAACAGGGAACCAAGGTTAACAATTCAAGAGGAAGGCTATAATCTATGTACAGTAGGACACTGTACTAAAGAAGAAATCAGTGATGAAAAGAGAAGCAGAAGAAGTGCTTTTCTAGCAGGATTTGCAGGAGAATTGAAAGGCTGATTGGCACAGGAAGTGGCATGGGAAAATAAAAGCAAGAGGTAGAATTTGTCTTGGCAGGAAAGTGATGTTCTACTATTAGAAATGCCTGCAGGCCAAAAAGAAAAAAAAAATCCTGTGCTGAGATTTTAAAAGGATTTTCCAACAGCTTTGAAGCTCAGCTGCTACACTAAATATCTTCCCAAAGCACGCAGAATTTGAGAAGTGCAGAAGCTTTTGGTCATGCTCAGAAAAGCCAGAGACTAGTGAGTATTTATCCTCTCAGACTGGGATAGTGACAATTTCTATGCAGACAGGCAAAATGCAAGAAGCAGCCAGGCATTGGGGTGCACCTGCCAACTGCTGCATTGATATCTTCCCTTCTTTTCCTCTGAAAGATTTTTTTCTTTACATATTATATTGTAGTATATTTTCCTTTTTCTCTTCTATTTTTGTAAGAAATTAGGACAGTGGTAGTTTAGCAACATGTCTGAACAGTAGCTCCTGGAAGGTGAGGGTGCTACCAGAGGGCACTTGGGCCTGAGGACGCAGGGGAGGGAACTTGCCTCGTCAGCTGCAAAATCTGAAGCATTGCAGTACTGCTGACTGATTAGGCATTGCTATATTTTTCTCTATTAATTACTTGGCCTTTTCTCTTTCCAAAGCCAGGAAAATGTCCAAGCTGTCAGAAGTCTTTGCCTACGAGGACACTCATCCTCTGCAGTGTGCTATCAGGAATCAGAGTGCCTGGCAAGCCCCTGCTCTCTGTAAGTTTTTCCCTTACACAACAGAACTTGAGCAGGATTCCTGTGCTCCTGACCATTAACTCATAAACCCCCAGTTCAAGAAGGCCTTAATGCACATAATGATGCATCACTTTTCCTAAAGATTGCACAGAGCATGCAACCATTATCCCTAAACTTGGCCTGAAGAAGTATTTCTTCCTGAGTCAGAGATAAGTAAATATCTGGAATGAAAAGGCAGTCCACAAGGAACTAATACTAAGTTTTTTCTTCTTTATTCAACAGAAATATATACAGAAATAAAGAAGGGCAATACCAAAAGCATATTGAAAATACTAGTACAATTGAACGGACATAACAAGATCATTTCTTTTGTGACATCCCTGTCTATCCCTGATTGCAGATACTTGGCATGGGAATTCTATTTTGTTGTGTACAGCAGCTTTTGCCAGAGTTGTACTTAATCTCATGTGCTGAAGAACAGGTGATAATACCTGGTAACAAGTATGGAGGGCTCTTGTACTCCTTGAGGTATTTCTGAAGAGCAATGAGGGGAAAATCAGAATAACCACATGTATTAATTAAAAAGACTTGCTGACTAGAGAGCTCAAATTATTTCATTTAATTAATATGAAAGATTGAGACTATGTCTTTCTTTTAGAGATGCCCATTTTGTCACTTCTTTGATATTTGCTCTTGCTTTAAACAGTATATTTTTTTTATCTTGATAACTGAGGTTGAGTGGAGATTCTTTTATTTTAAGATATGTAACTCATCACATCTCCAGATGGAGCCACTGCAAATAGTTTGAGCACTTCCAGTTCTTACTTCTCACTGTGCCTGGCTTCTGCTAGCCAACACGAGGTCATTTTGTCTTAATATTTCATTGAATTGGTGTATTAGTAATACATCAAAGATGATGCCTTAATGAAATGCAGCAGCTGGATATGGTCACAGCATTTGAAAGCAATGTCAAAAAAAGAGAAAGGGCTGTTTACTCTGCATGGAAGGGGAAGGCTGATGATATTTGATCTCCCGGAAGCTGGAGGCTCCAGCTCTGCAGCAGGTGAAATAGACAATATACAGTTGGTGTTATGTGAATTTTAGAGCTGGTGATAGACATGTAATCTCAGTCTGTTGGCACAGATTCACAGAGCAGGCAGAGGCTGCTGCAACCAAGTAAGCTTCCATATGCTGCCTTGTCTCAAAGCTAATCTGGAAAGCAGGCAGAAAATACTTTGTCATGCCATAACAACTTCTTGGCTTCACAGCCAAAAGTCCTGCTGGGGTTTGTGACCAGCATCAAACACGTGGGACTTGGGTTTCTCACCTGGCTGTGGGCTGAGAGCACTCAACTCATCCTGTACAGGTCAAGGGGTGGTATCAGGGGTTGGCAGTCCTTGGCCGCTTGTGGCTAGTGGCTGGTGTTGGAAGCAGAGTTCAAGGTGAGGGATCTCTATATACCATTACCTGTGCTCCAGGCTAGCCATGTTTTCTCAGAACACAAAAGTACAGAAAAATAAAGACTCCAAAATGACAGTGGATGTTTCATTAACTTCTATCAGTGTGATATTTTCTCTTTGTGAGGATATTATTTGTTTGCAGGTGCCCACTGCTTTTCTTTTTCCTCTGTGAGATTATCATCCGACAGAAACAAAAAAGGGGTCCGTGTCAGCTTTTAGGACAATGTGATTACAGGAGTACTGTACTTTGTTTCTCCTTGAACAGATTTCTTGGTTTTTTAAAGCTTTGTTCCTCCTGGTCATTTGATATCTGAATGTGTTTATCTCTGAAATAGCCTCCCCCAGAGATCTTGAAAAACTCCTTTCCTCTAGAGTCCACTGGTATTGTTTATATATTACTTACAGATGCAATAAACAAAGCCTCTTCTCGACTGTAATCCCTTAAGATTGCAGAATAACTGATCAGGCTGTTGGCTCAATTTGCTATCTGATCATTTAGTTGATAAGGTGAATCCTGACTCAGTCAGATTTTCTATGGTGGATCAATCAATGATGGAAACTGAATATTGCATTTCCTCACCCTATGATAATCAGGAAAAGCATCAGCATCAGTTGACATCTATTTTGGCAGGTAGTTTAATCTCTAAATTGTGATTTTTATCAGCAATAATATCCATTAAAAATAACTGCGTTTTGGAATGGCAGCAATTATGCTCACTCTGCTGTTGTGTGAATAGCTGTGTGAAGTGGACAGGGCCCAGGGGTTGTCCCAGTGTGTTTCTTACCAGTGTGGTTTACTGGTAAAGAATTTTGCATGAGATTGCCTACAAATGACTAACAGGTGGAAAACTCTCAACTAATAACAGAAATGTGTAGAAATGATCTACCCTGGGAACTATTGTTTAACTTTTTCCTTCTAAAAATAATTTTATTTCATCTGAACTAATTCATTCCTTATCAGTAAGAAGCCAATAAGAAAATTACTTTCGAAGGAACATAATGACAAAGCCAAAAAAAAAAAAGGCTAAACCAAAAGGACCCAGGAAAAAAAAAAAGCTAAATATAAAACATGTCCTTGCATAAGACAATAGCTGGTACAATAAGGACATGAGACAATTTCAAAGTTCTCTTCAACTGATCAGAATTGAATGGTAATCAAATGGAAAATGTCTTCCATCTTAATAAACAAGTATTCTCCCTTAATATGGACTGTATTATCAATTACTGAAAATGCTCATGAAACTGTGCTTTAAATTCATTGTGTACTACACAACTTGACTTTTGGAGAATATTTTTAACACACTTGCTAATTTACACATTCTTCTTTCCTTCCATCAAAAGGTGTGCAAATGACCAAGAAGTCCAACAAGACAACACCTACCCTTTGCTTAACTTTTCACATTTTATTGCAAAATATCTTAAATCCTATGGATTCCAGGCCCCTCTGAAATAAAAAATATCATCCTTTAAAAATATATTTAAACAAAACATAAAATTTTCTGAAGCATTTAAATTAATTGTAATAATTGTAAAATGAGTGGTTTATATTGTTTTTGTGAGTATAGAGAGAATTTTTAGTGGCAAAATAAAGAATAATTTATTTTAAATATCTTCACTGAAAATGAAGTAATCCAAACAAATATAACATTCAATCTCTTGTCTATCTGCATCCTAATAAAGTTTGATTAGATGTAGTTACCTGTCATTTCCATTTCTCCTGCCTTCTGAAAGTGAAAATATAAAACCAGCTTTCCTTTTCATACAGGATTCAATTTCAGGAAATCAAAGGTATGTTTATACAGTCTGAATTTCTGGATAAAGGTTTTTGAACTACTGACCACTTAAGAAACTTCTTAATTTCTTCCTTAGTAGATATTGCATCCTTGTTCTAAATTCTAATCTGAATGGTTGTTACCTGCTATTAAATTTATCCAAGATGGAATTGTTGCCTGCCTATATGATCAGTTTACTCATATGTGTTTTTATTAGAAAATTCGTATTCATTTAAAGGCATGAAATGGCAGTATTTAGTAAAGGAGAAGTACTACGACTTAAAAACTAAAGTTATTATTCTGTATTTAGGCTGAATCCAAAAATTCCATTTTGTACACCCACTCTTCTGTTGTAGCTATGTTCCATCAAAACCTCACCCAAATCTGCAGAAGACTGGTAGTTCATTTTATGAACTTCAGTACTTAAAACGGAAAAAAATATCAACTCATCATTTTTAGGCCTTTGTGGAGCTCTCTGTACCACATGGAAATGAGCTCTCTTATCTGCTCAGAGACTGATGTGAGAAAAAGCAATATCACCTCTGAATGTATTACCAGGATAAAATAGGTGCTTTCCAGTAAAGGGAGAAAAAGATGATGGTGGCCATGATATCCGCAGGCCTGCGAAGCTCTGTGTTTCACTGATATCTTTATTTCCACACCAAACAGAAGGATGAATCTTCCAGTTTCTAAAAGAAGTGATGCTGTGAAGTTGCTGAGGACTGGATTTGGCAGTGTTTTTTTCCCATCATTCTCTTAAATAAGTCTCAAAGTCTTGTGCTTGCTTGTTAGGCTTATAAATACAGACTGCTTCCTTTTCCGCTCTGGCTGCTTTCCTCAATATTGGCTGCCTTCAAAGGATGGGGAAGAGGAAGAAACATGCTGACAATGCTCACACTTTCTGTGAATCTCTTTCATTTATTGTAGCCTTTAGCTCATATGAGTTCCAGCTTTGAGGCGTTTGCTTGTACAGCCGTCTCGTCACTGACAGCTTCTCCAGCTGCCCCAAATCCTTTCCAGCTCCACTCTATTTTAAGGACCTGGCTGCACCACATCTTCTGGGTGAAGAGAAAGAAACAAAAATAAGTGTTTATTTGCCAATGTCTTCTGGATTTAAAACAACACAGCAGCTAAACCCTGCTGGGGAAAGAGTTGCCACATTTGTTTAGTTCAGAAAGACCAAGCACCTTTCCTTTATCAGGGCCTGCAAGCATTTCATAAATAACTGCTTCAGTATTTGTGCATGTAATCCTTTCTATGCAGAAGCCACTGGAGATGTTATATATTTATTAATAAACCTAAATGTAGGTGTCTATACGTGGATGTTGACATGTGGGTTTGAAGAGCTTGTTACAGGCAGTAACAGGAGATCCAGGCAATGCAGGAGCCTGCAGAACATTGCAGCTGGCCCATGCTGGGATGCCCAAGTGAGATGCCCACACCAAACTATTTTGTGCTATCTGAGCTGTAACTGAGGCATTCAGAGCAGGATGGCAGACATGAGGCAGCACCTCCAGGAGGTCCACATCCTCCCAGAGCAGCAGGGGAGGGTCAGGAGGGAGGTGCTGGTGTGTCTCAGCACCAACTGCTTGTCTGTAGCAGCTCCCTAGTCCTCTGCTCTGAAAGGAGTTGGATTTCCCTCTCACAAGTGTCTGAGTCCATTGATTTGTCATGTCAGCTTAAACACATGGCTTGCCTGTGGACAATCACAAATAAGCATCTGTCTTTAGGTTTCATAATCTGGAGCTGAATTTCTCCACAAGACTTATTGCTAGGCTGTCACTTTTACTGCTTTGTACCATACCGGGGTTACATCACTGGGTTCTGCAGACCTCCTGGAGTAGGTGTCACAACAAGGCACTGCATTCTCCAAGAAGACTGGAAATATGTGGTCAAGGGGCTTGTGAAACATGCAGATTTAGAGCACCCTGAGTGCATGCACTGGAATACAATCAGGCCTTAAGGCAGCTGAGCATGCACAGGGCATGGGCAAATGTACACAGACAGGGCACTGGCTAATGCAAGTTAGAGCCATCCCTAAGGCAAGTTGGTCCTAAATATTTATTGAGACTGAAAAGCCATTTTTGACTGTTGTTTTTTTTTTTTTGCCATATGACTCCTCAGATCCTGTACCAAGTATAGATTGCAGGATCCAAAGACTGGACGATTATCCTTCAGTGAATCTTGTAATTGGCACAACACTGCCTAACTTGTCTGATGGTTAGAAAAAACACAAATGTATACTAAACTCTACTGCCCAATATATTTAAAAGACTGTATCCTAAATTAAAATGCATTGGAAAGTATATATTGAATACATTAAAAAACACACTTTATAATATATTTACATTTCTCTTTCACACAACTCGCTATCAGAGAAATTGGTAAGAAATAGCAGCAAGGCTCATGTTGTAACAAAACTAAGATTTCTGGCTGTATTGACACCAGACTGGCTTTCCTGGAGTTAATCTGTTGAGGAATACAAGAGTCTATTGTGCAGAAACACACAGAAGCTGTTCAGATATGGAAATGTTTAGCTGCATTGGCATGGCACTGTCCTGAGCATTTATGCTCTACAAACACATCTGAACTTCTCTGAGCCTTGAACTGCTGGCTCTGTATTGTGCCAGGTTATGGCATGGGAACCTGCTGGCTCAGGTTGGCTCTAACTCAGGTGCTTCATTGAACACCAGAAACTCTAACTTCATTATACACCAGAAATTTGGCTTTCATGTCTAAGAATAAACAGGTAAAAAATTTCCAAATATGAGCTATCCATCTTTTCTTCAGCTCGTCTTAGAGGTACTGTAATAATACATATATTCAAGATAGACTTGATAGATTCAAGCAATCAAGACAGATTGCCCTAGTGCCAAACTACAAACTTCTACATATTCTCTGGTTGCTTAAGTCATTCTTAGCCACAGATATTTGCTGCCACTCTAATATCTGGATACACAAAACACTGATTAACTCACATTCACATTAAACTATACAATGTATTTCATTAGTGTTTTAGATAAAATTTCTTTGCTACATCCAGATTTTATCTTCTGTTGTTAACTGATGTAGCACTTATTCCAGGAGGGAATCTCTCAGCAAAGACATGTGTTTTTTAAAATTCCTTACATTGTGTAGCAGACTTAACCGATGTGGTCCATTTATTCCCCCTTCAGCACATTATCTCCAGTATGTAAAATGAATTATTACCTCTTCTCCAGTGAAACAGCACATTATGCTCCCCAGAAAACCCAAAACTTGTAGTCTGTGTTCCCACAAAATATTCTTCCATGATGTCTGGGTGTCCTTAATGACACTTATTTCACTAACTGGTCATTTGTATTATTCTAATAGTATTAAAAGTATATGTTAACATTAAAACTTTATTGAACTGGTTCCCAAAGGACATTAGAATCTGAGGATGAAACTCATTCCCATGCAGCTCATTTGCCAGCCAAAAGAATACAGATTTTACATGTGATTTATTGATGCATGGCCCAGCTGTTCAGTGTCTGCTAAGGAGATTTTCATCCTGGTTACATGAACTCTGGGCAAGACCTTGCTGGTGTCTCATAGGAGTCTTATAAATTTAAATGGTACTATTTAAGTGTGTTAAGTGTGTAAAGCTCATGGCATTTATGTGAGAATCACTTTGTCCAGCCCTAAAGTAGAAACCACTTCTGACATAAAATACAACTGCTATTTAGTACCTCTAAAATGCTGTAGAAATGCGAAGATATATTCCATATTTCTATGAAAATACTGCATTATGAAAGCAGAGTAGTAGACAAGAAGAAAACAAATATCCTTTCTAATATTAAAACTATTATTATAATTGGTAGTAAATATAAATTTCCTTCTAAACCCTTGGTATGATGTGTTTTCCTAAGTGAATCAGAAGAGAGACTTAACAGCTGTTGAACCATCAGCTGTGTTTTCAATAGCATATGGGACTTCTCCCTTAAGTACCAATGCAGCCCAATCCTGCTTAGGTTGTGATAGCTGATTAGACCACAGCTTGAGGTATACACAATAATTGCTATTAACTTAATTATTTTACCTTATATTAAACATGCTACTGCATTTCCACTATTCTCTCTCCCACAGTTCCATTCTTATCTTTCCAGTTAAATGACAAAATCATCCAAAAGCTAACCAATATCAAAAAGAGGGCCCCAAAATCCCACTCTTGCTTATTTTTTCGTATTTCTTTTCTTTTTGTTTTTTTTTTTTTTTTAAGGAGGCAGGGAAGTGTTGGTTAACATATGGCTACCCTTTAGGTTAATGCTTTTGTTTTGATGATGTTGCTAAAGGGTCTTAGAAGAACTTTTTCCAGTGTTTCCACTTAGTGCAACTACTGTCTTGGGAATTGTATAGCTTTATTTTTCAATAAGGGTTTAGATTTTATATTAGTCATATTGTTGTACCTATTCAGTTAGAAGATCAAAGCGTCTTTTGCAGAAGTGACTAAGAATTTAGAAAGAGTGGATCTTGCCTGAGCTCTCCAACATATAGCTCTCCAACTACCTGTTTTGTCTGTCTATCCAGCTGTGTAGTGTTTACTTTGTCTTTGGGAGGTCTTTTACTGCCTTCTCTATTCTGACCTAACAAAAGCTCAAGGAAGAAAAGGTCAGAAGAACTTCCTGCTTTTGAACATGTGGTAAATTGGAAACCATTAACAGTGCAAGGCACATTAAGCCCAAATAATATGTTGAGATCCTAATATGTGGTGGTAAGGCATGGGAACAGGTTGCTCAGAGAAATTGTGGTTGTATTTCATAGCAGAAACTGAGAATGATAGAAGCTGAAAGCAATTGCCTGCTATTAACTCTCACTGTAGTGTGCCACTGGGATATCCTGATTGTGGGGCTTCTTTTTGCACCAAGAGTCACCATCAAAGCCTGGACAGTGGTGTGAGTCCCTAAACTGCAGGAGCAATGGTCTGCAGTGATGAGCCATGTGTGGGAGCAGGCTTTCAGTTCCATACAGGTGTAAATTTGTGAGGCAGGTCCAGCTTTGTCCAGGGTAAGACCATCGCCTTTTGCACTTGCATTTATCCTACAGGCTTGGGCCTGAATGGAAAGGGAAGCTACATTAAGACTAAAAATTATTTATTGAGACTTTGGTGTTTGTGGTGAGACACTAGAATAGGTTGACCAGAGAAAATATGGAAGCCCCTTTGTTGGAAGTGGTGCCCATCGTAGGGCAGGTAAGAGTACACACAATTTTATTCAAGTTGAAGGCTTTTGCCAGTTTTACATTACAAGAGAAATTCCTGTTCTTACTCAAAATTCATTAAAGAAACGGCTCTGGGCACATGTGCAATCTGTATTAACTAGTTTTAGACCTAGGTAGCTAATGGAGACCCTGACACATTTTGTTGTTTAAAGGCAGGGAATCATGATGAGGTAGCCATTGTGAGTATTTGGGTTCTTCAGTCTTTTTTATCACTCTCCAATGAGCATTCCCTGAGTGCAGCCCCATACCCTGAGATTTTGTCCTGTTCCTGATCACATATGAAAATGTCAAGAGTTCTTCTGAATACCTTTTCCAGGAAAATTAGGCAAAAAGTCACTTTATCTTTTTAGCTGTGTATACACATGCACACGAGCTCATATACTCACAAAAACACTTCTGTGCCTCCTTCATATGAAATCCATTTTCTACCATGATCTACCCTTTCCATGCAGAGCCTCACGAGCCACTTCGTACTTGTCAACATTTTCTAGCTTGTTGCTGATACCAAATCTTCCTCCATATCAATGTCAGATATAAAAAAATCCTCTTTTTTTTTTTTTTTTTGGATATCTGCATATTTGAGAAGGATTTTATTAGCCTATTTTGGGCTCTCATTTATACTCCTCTTTTAACCATTATTTTGAACAATCCGCCTTTTTTATGCTTATTCCAGAGGAGAGATATAAATATTTTATCTTAAATGTATTCCAGCAAAAGCAGAGTGAACATTAGCTGTCTATAAGGGTTAACCCATTACTGAAAAGTATGCCTGATAAATTGAAAGTGTGGCTCTCAGCCAAGAGAGATCAGTATATTCTGAGCATTCATTTTCTGCCTTAGGAGTGGCAAATCCTGCAGCTGGTATCAGATGTGACACAGATTCTGAAAGAAGCAACCTCAGAGGCAAATTCATACTTCACTATTCAGAGAACTATCCAATAACAGTGTACATGAATTAAGGGCATGCCTTACTTACAAAGTTATCATTGTATCTGGAATTGCAAATTGTAACTGAGAAACAAAAAGAAGCCATAAGCGACTTTAAAATAAGTCAAATTTCATTTTCAAAATATCATGTGGTGTGTCTAGTAATGTAAAAGCTTTAAGAGGTATTTATTAAGTGCTCCTTTACATATTTTAACCCCAAATTTCAGCCATATTTTCTTCTGAGTACTAAAATCAGTAATTCGGTATTCAGATGCTGTGATGGAGTTGTTAACCCAAAAGCATTCCCATAGTCTCAGTGTGGATCAGTAAAGAACTCCAGTCAAGCTGTGTGGAAGTGAAGCCACCATAGAACAATGTATGATTTAAGAATAACTAAACAGCAGCTAACCTTCCTGTTTTAAAAGAAAATAAATATTCCATACTTTTTTTCCTTACAGACTCATTTTGCTTTATAATCCCTATTGCATAATTCCTTATCTGCAAACTTTAATTCAGCAGCTTTGTATTTCATTTACATTGTGTTTGATTTACACTGTGCTTAATTTATATCTACACAAGAGCAAGGAACAGAAGTCAGGCTTTGACAAATGCAGGCCATATTGAACCTAGTCAAATTCTTTCCAAAGGAGAAAATGCAGAACCCCAGTGCTAATACTTCTTTGATGTACTGGAATTTATGGAAGATTATGTTGCTCATCTACTACAGTCACAGAAGTCTACAAGGAGGCTTTTGGTGGGCCTTCAATTTCTTCTGGCAGACTCTGAAGAGAATGAAACACACCTCCTGGGCATGGTGAACTTGCTGCCTGCTTCACCCAGTCATGCTGAATAAAGCCTTCACCAGTGCCTCCAGTGCACAAACGTTGTCCTGAGCATCCGAGCCAAGCCTATGGAGAAGGGAAGCTTTTGTGTAATAGGAGAGGGCAGATTAAAGCAGCCTCTCCCAGGTTTCTCTACCTCCTCCTGCTCCTCCTCCTCCCTTCTCAGCTGGTGAGGTGCCTTTGCCAGCCCTGAGCTGGCTGAGGACTGTTAGCAACAAGAACATTTCTCCCTGCAGCAGGCGAGGCAGAACAGGGCAGAGGTGGACAGGGCTGGGGAAGCACATCCTTGGAGAGAAGGATGGGAGAAGGGAGGATGAGAAAAAGTAGAAGGGCAGAATTTCACTCCCAAAGACCCTTAAACTCTTTAGCACTCTACAATAGGCCCTTTTCTCTTACTTTTCAAAGTTAGTTACCATACTTATTGAAAGGTAACTCATATTAATCCACATCATTTTGCCTTTCCTGTTAAAAGACATACAATTTCTTTTCCATATGAAATTACCTCAATTTTCTCTATAAAAGTACTTCATATGTTCAACTATTGCAGGACAAGCTTACACATGAATATATCAGGCTCTGAAACATCTAAACTCGATACTCCTGACATGCAGTCAATTGCTTATTAAGGAGAAGGTAGATATATTTTAAAGAACCTAAATTTAAAAGGAAGTATTCTCTTTTCTTTAAGGAAAACTCATGTGTGTAAAAACTCATACAGTTACAGGGAATGTATTCATTTATCTATCTTACATATAATTAAATTATATTTGTAGAGAAGGCCTAATATGTAAAATATGCTTGTTATGACATTGATGAAATATACTGACTAATAATTGTCAAGATTTTTCTAGTGGATGTTTCCTATTGTTCAAGAAATGCAGAAGGAATATCTTTCCTGCCATTTTGCAAAACACAAAATAATTTCCCAGTGAATGTTCTATATTTGCTCTGTCTCCCTAACATTTTCTGGCAGGAAGGAAAACATGTCAACAGTTCATGTGGAGCATGCGATAAAAATTTATTTTTCCCAGTGTGATTATGTACTTTTGATATTTCAGCAGTCTGTGGAGAAGAATCCTGCATATTCATGCACTGACATAGACAAATTATCATTCTTATTGCCTTTAAGCTGTTCAATGAAATTATATACCTATCCATAAACAATTGTAATCACTTTGGTTTTATAATTAATCGTCCATTAGAACTTTAATAAAACTTGTTTCTCTTTCTCAGAAACCAGACTTTGCAAGTTTGACCTGGGAATGAAATACTCTGAAAGAAACTTTACTACAGTATTGAAATCAAACCTTCAGAACTGAAATTCCAGCAACAACAGTTTTCCAAGATGTTTTGCATCATATTTTCTAATTTATTTTATTTTATTATGTATTTCAATAGTTATACCACTTTTTACAGAATTTCTGAGTACCTGAGTTTCCTTTGCAGTTTAATAGGACTCCAAAGTGGTCAGAAGTCCAGGGTAGGTCTGTCTTCATTTTCTCTTGCAAGTGAATATCCGAATGCACAAAAATGGGCTTTGGCTTTTAAATGCAGTGTTTTGTTTGAGCAGAAGCTGTAAACATTTTTTCAAATATCAAGCTGTTGGCTGGCATAATGTTGGTGCAGGGGTTTGTGAATAGTTTCCCTGCAAAATACCTTTTTGCAATGTCAGATTTTTTCTTCAGGCTTTCTTTTGGTCCAGCAAAGACATCCTGGGCTGTAAGGAAACCTTTAAAATCTCCTCTGGACCTTAGAAGTCTTGGCTTTGTAACTTCCTAGGCCTGGATCCCTTAGGGACCTGCCTCTCAAGCACACAAAGTTTTGGTGGGTCTGCAGGCTTAGTCCTTCCTGGCTCCCCTTCATCCTCTCTTTTGATGTGCTCTTGAAGCGTCCCCTCCAGTGAGTATTTCACTTGCTTTAGGAAAAGGGAAACTCATCTCCCTGCAAAGGGAGCAGAACACCCTGAAAACAGTGCACTGCTGGCAGGATAAGGTGAGCAGAAGCCTTCCTTGCCACCCTTGTGCACTACGTTAAAAGGAGAGGCCACTGGTCTGAGCAAAGTAAAACAAATGTCATCCATCATATCTTCAAACAAGTCCAGTAGTATGGTCATGGTATGAGAACAATTGGAATTACACATTTACAAAACAGGCATTTGCTTTTTGCCAGCTGCCTTTTATTCGAAACCAAAATCCACAACTTGTATAGACTACCACAAATAAAAATGCTTGTAGAAAAGATGATGGAATAAAAGGGGTACTCCAAACCCTTACCATACTGAACTTCCTTTATGATGCTTGACTTGCTCACTTTTTTCCTTTACTTTTTTTCTCCCATGCAATTACAGTTCCTGTGTGAACTAGGAGTTGTCACTAGTGTTTTTACAGCAGCACCTTAAAGATTCACTGTTTCAGTTGGGGTAAAGCAAATACAAGAACTTCAGCTTGGCAAAAGCTTCTGAAAATTTACAGTGAGCTTGTGTGCTCTGTTTTTAAACATGGGTAGCAGTATCCTTTGGAACATTCTATATTTAAACTTCAGCAGTGATTATTTACTCACGGGCCACAAATGCTCCATAAATGTCTTTGTACAGTGCCTGCTGTGCAAGAGTTGGACTGAGATGTTCAAACTTGAAAATTGATGTCCAAATATCACTGGCAGAGGTGTGATGGGGAGAGGCAGTGGGAACACAGTAATTCCCTTATGCTCAGTGCATACTTTACTGAGGGTTTTGATCCTGCATGAAACAAATCTGTGCAACTAATTACTGTCATCTGGTCCTGGTGTTAGCTGCTGCTCCAGGGTGGTTCACTTACCTCCCAGCCCTGGGCTAGGTTTGATATCCTCAGCATGTGCCCAGTTCAGTGGAGGCTGACACAGCTGCAATCACATGGAAGTGCTTGACCTTCTACAGTAGGAGCATTACTGTTGTTTCACTCTGTTAATAATAACTTCTACTGACTCAGGCTTTTTTTTTTTACCTCAGAGGTGTGAGGATGCTTCAAGTCTTCCCTGTTCAGACCCTGAAGAAGCATCTGAGAGTCTTGCTGGATTGGGAGCAACAAGAAGGTGACATGTAAGCAGACCAGGATCATCTACATGGTGGCTGCTTTTTGCTGCCCCTGTGAATTTTACGTCTTAGACTGTCGTGGTTTGAAGGACAGGTGCCTGCCAATAAAGGCAGAAGCTTCTCTTTGAAATGGAGAATGTAAACCCCCTTTCTCCAAATTATTATTATAATTTTGAAATTAAGGGGCTCTCAGGCAAAAATAGGCGAAGTTAGGAATAACATAATTCTTTACTGGGAAAATTAAAATAGGAATACAGTATTACAAAGAGCAATCCCAACTCTGACAGAGTCAGAATACAACCTGACACCCTGGCAGTCAGGGTGTTGGCAGCAGTCCCATTAAATGGTGGCTACAGTCCTTCTGCAGTGGCAGATGTGGTTCAGTTGAAGCAGTGATCCTGTAGAAGGATGCAGTTTTCCTCTGAAGGTCCAGGAATGATGTGGAAAGGTCTGGTGTTCCTCTGGAATCCAGTGGAAAGAAGGCTACCTTGCTGTTTAAAATCTCAGTTTTTATCTAAGTAGGAAAGGCTTGGCTCCTCCCCCTGGCTGGAGCATTTTTAATTGGATGATGTAATTTTATCAGTCATAGAGTGGGACTTAATGGCCCAGCAGCAGTTGATATCTTCCTGGAGGGAGGATGGGTTGTGGAAAAGATAAAGATGATTGCCTCACCTTGTCTTAAAGATGGCCCATTAGCAGGTAGTATGTGCCACGGAGATAAGGAATTACTACCCCACCCAGCTTCAACAGGTGGTGATAGAATACACATTTCTGGCCACATCAACCCAACACATAGACCAAAAGGCATGGCAGCATCATGGCTTATGTGAGTGTTGACGTGAACACAAGCACAAGTCTGCACTCAATGTAGTTTGAATTAAAAGACTGCTGTCCAAGTAAATGGCATGTACTGCCTGTGAGCACTGGGAGGTGTCTCAGAAGATATTCCAGATCTTGTCAGCTCAGCTTTACATAACAGCTGGGTGTGAAAGCATTGACCCCATCAGCTACAGGCTGTGGCACCCCAGGAGGTGGATCGGGAGTGGCAGCGCTGTGCCCCAGCCTGGACCTCTGCCTGCAGGACACGGCTTAACAAGGAAGACAACGGTGGGTGAAAAGCTGGGAGAAATGCTCCCTTAGATCATTCTTTCCCTAGGAACCCTTGTATGGGGAAGGGTAATACTGGATTCCTTTCAGAGGCTATGGCTTTGGTAAAGCTAAACTGGGATATTATCCCACAGAAAACATCAGTGTAAATACCCATTTAAAGCCACTAGAGTAAATTGAAACATTGTGTTTGAATTACTTATAACAGCTAATTTGTTGATCTACTCAAAAGGTTAGCTGCAATTTCAAAGCTGGTTCTATTAAATTTTATATAATGAGACACTTTATTACATTATAGGACAGCAGATCCCATTGTTTGTGTGTTGTTTCAAGCACTTTATTTTACTGTTGAGACCTTGCCATCACACTGTCTTGATGTCTGTAATCTGTTCTGTGGGTCAAAAATGGGCATCAAAGGACCTTTTTTTTTTTTTTTTTTGAGTCAGTCTTCCTTGTTACAAAGGCTTTGAAAAAGTTTCTGGTATTTTTGTACAGGAAACTTGTAGGAGACAAAGCAATAATAAGCTGAAAAATAAAAAGCTCTTTCCCAAGTAACATAATATCACTCTAACCTCAGGCTGTATCACTGTGAAAATTACTAGCTAGGGTCTTTTATTACAATATTTTCTATCAATCTACCTATATTATATGAGAGAAGGTTAAAAGTGACGTGTTTGCATTGTCTGCCATAGAGGTGCCATTTTCTCTGACAGACATCTGTTACTCAATTATCATTATCTCACATTTCTTAATTTTCTAGTCCCACTCTTAACAAGGTCCCCAGCACAGAAGGCTCTGTTCGTCAGCAGGCTGGGAAACATCCTCCTGCTCTTGAGCAGAAGGAACTTTTCCAGGACTTGGTCTCCATTAAAAGAAATTATCACATTTGTGCCTCAACAGTTCACAATCCTCAAAAACATGCTGCTATTTTAATGTTCATGGTATTTTCCCCCTAAATATTTTGACTGTGTCATGGCAACAGCTGCTTTTAGTTCTAAATTTGTTTTCCCATCCTTCATTTATGAAAAAAATGGCAGTTTCAATTCATTCCCCTTAAATGCAAAATTCAGTATTTTATACTATTTTCAACTATAAATAGCTAGACCAATGGTTTGTAATCTCCTTTGGATTCTCTATGCAAATGGAGATTACTATATGAATTGCTATTAATTATGAAGAAGCATCTAAAACTATATGATAAAAGCAAATATAAAGTACGTACAATATGTGTTGTAGGTTTTTGGAAGGGGGATGACAAGTAGAGGGTAGGTACCAAAATTAGTATTCCCAGTACATTTTTAGAAATCAAGAAGTAAGCTAAAAAAAAAAATCGCATCATAACGGGGGCAATCAGTGGTCCAATTTTTTCCAGTCCAGTTAACTTTATTATGTTTGCATGAGTGTAAAGTGGATTGAATAATTGAATGTACAAATTCTTGATATCAACAGCTGAACATTTTATTGCCCAAGACAAGCCTAAGGAAAAGGACATTTAAGATCCTTAAACGTAACTCTTAACAAATGTACCACAATTAATTGTTACTACTGTCATTATTTCTAGTATATTTGAAGAATGCTGGAAGTAAAATGTAGTGGATTCAACAACAGGTACTTCCCAAGTGCATTTGGATGAATGCTTACCTTGGTTAAAGTAAGAAGAGACTTCATTCTGGTGCAGAAATCCTACATTCATTTTTAGAGTGATCTGATCAGCAAGGAAATCAGTCAAACATATTTAATGAAAAAAGTGCATGCAATCTTTTGCCTATATAAGCAATACACAGGGCCTTGATGGGCATTTTATTTTAAAAGAAACTGTTCTACTCAAATTCTGATTACCAACTGATTATTATAAATATTTATTCAACTTGCATATATTTATAAGGAAACAGGACAATATACAGATATAAACAATGACTTAATATAAAGAAGAAAATGTTTTGACCTTTTTTCGAACTTTATAAGTCTGAGAAAACCTTACTCCTCTGTTACCTGGTAGTGTTGAGACTTTACAGTTAAGTTGAAACATGCTGCTACTTTTAGCTCTGAAGTGCCACTGCTTTATGCAGGATGGTTAAGGAAAGATATGTACTAATGGCTGATAGAGAATGAAAAGATTTATAATTGGATTGTGCTTATTATCAAGAAACTACACCTTTCCAGGAGGAACACACATAACAGACATACAGATATTTCATATCAGTTTATTCTACACCACACCTCCCCCTACTTGTTTTAAAGCAAGAGCATGAATCTATACATGCCACTGTGTGTATTGATTTGCACAGAACCGGCTGGATTGCTTGATCCAGGAAAGCTCCTTTCACTCTCTTAGTGGAAGTAACACATCATTAAAGTTACAGTTTGTCATATGTGCATCCTCCTCTGAATCAGGGCTGTTAGCATTGAATAGGACTAGGAATTGATACTAAACACTATGTCTTCTTCGTAGAAAATTAATGATAAAATACTTACTATACCTCTCTAATCTTAATGTTTTTTCAATGTTTTAAACAATTTCTGTAACAGTTTTTTCCTGCTGGAAAGTATAATTGCAGGTTTTCTTCCTTTTCTGGTGCAAGGCTTACAAAGACATTCTTTAAGATCATTACATTATCTCAAGTACCTTTAAAAAAGCTTTCCTCTGATCAGCTCAATGTTCTGTGTATTGTAGGAGATACAGATAATAGAATTATTCACATAAATTTGCATTAATGATACTGAATTTCCTTAAAAGACTAAATTTAATCTACATTTCAAAAAATGAAAAAGTGTGACCAATATTTTTCTGATAGGCACAGTAGCTGAGCATCAGCTTTATGGCTGTTTGTCAAAGCAGATAGAAAATACAAGCCTTTTCTATAAGATTTAGGGTAAAACTTGGAAATTGTAAATGCATCTAGGCAGCTAAGGTCTCAGTCTCGAAAGGCAGTTGAAGCACATTTACATTGCTATGTGCTTTCACATTCCAATTCATCTGCTTCTGGCACAGCATCAGGTCTCTCACACCTGCAGTGCAGATTCTGCTCATCACTTTTGGGGGCTACTCCTCCCTCACCCTACAGTGATGAAGATTTGGTGCTAGGGGTGATAGGGCCCACTGCATCTCAAAACTTGCAGGTATTTCTTAGGTTATTGAGTAACAGTCCAGCTTTTTGGTCCCTGTAAAAAGGCAATGGTTTTAACTTAGCTCTTACTTGAGGGACTCTTGAGATTGCATACTGGTTGTTTTCCTTCCTTCCACCTTGCTGTTGTTCATTCCAGCTTCCCTTTATGCTTGCCAAGCGTTTGTATGACAGGCAGATGTTCTGTGAAATGCTGGATCCTGAACAGATTAACTCTTCAGTTATAAGGTGGATTCTGGAGGGCAGGGTTGTATTGATGTGGAGCACAGAGGTGACAAGCAGTGTCTCCAGATCTTCCATCCCTGGAGGCAGACAGATTTCAGTAGCTTGCCCTAGCTACCAGAAATGCGACACTTGTGCCCTGCAGAGAAAACAGTTGCACAATAGATGTGGTTACCCCTCCTAGCTCTAAGTTCATGACTGGGTCAGCACTGGCCTGCCATTACTCCTGGTGAGGATTCACGAGGCAATCAATCATATGGCCTGTGTGTGGATAATGGGTATAACTAATGTGCCTGAAATAGCAGCTGGCTTTCTGATAATGGACTTCCCAAAGTGCGCTGAGTGTCATTAATAGTATTCAGGGCCGCAGGTTGCTTGCCAGAAAAAGTAAGTAAATACATTCATCAGAATTCAACACAGACTAGAATCAAAATGAAATATGCAGGAAAGGCATATGAAGAAAGCGTAAGCACCTTGGGAATTTAAGGGGCCAAATGGAGATTGTTTCACATGTTCTCTAGTACTGTGTCTTCTGGAGACAGCAAGGTGAACCCTGACAGGCTGTGAACTGTGAACTGTTCTCAAATCTGAAGCAAAATCCCATTTCACAACAGGCAGTTTCCTTGACAATAACAATCTCATTAGGCACAATGAAATCAGGAATCATTGTCCATAATGCCTGCAGTAGAATCCCCATGAATGGCAGTTAACAGGGCCTGGATTTGTTTCCTCCAGGTCTGTTCCTTAAGCATTCCTCATCCCAGGATGCTTCACAGCCCATTCCTTTCTGTAGGCTGATCCTGAGCTTTTGACACCCCGAGTTTTTCCAAAACTACATTCCTTTTCTGCTGCAAGCTTTATCTCTTTCCTGTAAAAGTCAGCTTGACTATATTGAGAACCAAGCATTAAAATGAAAGCCTTTCCCCTATGCTGACCACAGAAATTAGCTAGAATTGTGGAGCCTTCCTCCAGGGAGGTGCCAGAGCCCTGAGTGATGGGTATCACGGAGCTTGGTGCCCCTGAATAGAACTGTATAGAGAGTTGTGATAACTTAATGCTGTATTTTATTTATAATTCAATATCGGCACAGAAAGGCAGCAGTAAGTCAGGGTAGTAAATATTTGCATAATTTTCTTTTTTCATTACATTGGTAATTTTGTAGCCTTTTGCAGCTGATTTACACAACCCATTTTTGTGCAAACAGAACAGTTATAAACACTAATTAGAGTATTTTATTTTAGCAGCATACAATCCCCAAAATTTTGATCTTGGGTACCCATATCTCTTCAGAGCTTAAAGCCTGAGCACACAGGGAACTGGTGTCTCTTTGCTTGGAGCAGGTTACAGAAAGAGGAAAAGACAAGTAGGTAGTCCCAAGAAGTCTGCTGTCCAGTGGGATTTGTGTGTGTTTGGCACAAGGATGCTGTCATGGCCAAGAATCTACATCTTCTGCTAATTCTGAGCTTGTTTGCTGTAGTTCAAGGATCAGAGATAAAACCTTAAAAATGTTTTCTTTTAAGGGAAATAGAGAAAATCTTCCTGCTTCCTTAAAACATCACATGGCTAAATCCAAAGTCACACAGGTACATAACGTGGGCAGCGGGTGGATTGCTGGTTCCTGAACACACAAACACAGCCCATAAAACTCCCACCTTCCCCTCCTGCTTATTTGAATGCTGTAGCTAACTTCCCTAAACTAATTGTGCTCATGTTTTGCCTGATTCCTAAATCTTTTTGGTACTGACAGACCAGGTAACTTGAGTTTTAACTTCCTGATGGGCCCATCTCCACAGGCAGGCTCAGACATCCTCCTCTTCTGCTGAAATCCCTCACACAGACAATGTGAGAGATTCATTGGGACCACAAACAGAGCAAGCCAAAGGGACCGTGTCTCCTGCACTGGCCTAAGGTGGATATTCCCTATTGAGGCTGACAATGACTGGCTACCACTCTGTGGCAGGATGTCCAACTATTTTTTCTTAACATTTGTTAAGAAAAGTCCAAAACTATGTCTGAAAAATAAAAATCAATTGTTGGTATACTCGTTATGTCTCATCTGTGAACTTTTTGACCTGATGTTCAGCAATGTGACAATAGCTTTCAAGATAAGACATTTTTGTAACAAAAGGAAAATATAGAATGAGAAAATAGAAGAATAGTGGGCAGAGAAGATGCTGTATAGAGTTCATCTCTGGTCTGCCTACTGTTCAGTTCTGGCAGGATTGGTATCAGTTTTATAATGAAATCACATCACATTTTAATGTGACTTGAACAATTTATGTAACACTTAGTAAGAACACAATAACACAGCCTCAGGCTTGCATTGGTGACCATCCACCTAAAAGAATCAGAACCTACCCTTCTCCCCAGATAGCACAGCCAAATACTACAGAGCCATCAACAACAATGTGGTATGCTGAAGTATTTTTATCAGAATGACATGGAAGTTCTGATCCAGAAACCTACAGAAGTTGCAATATCTTAATATTATAAAAGCTATTTTAGGTGATTTTTTACTTTTATTTGATGAGGAGATTTTCCTTCACACCTTCTAAAGCTCCTTGTAGTCAAAAATGTGTAGGTAAACATGTCAGTTACTTAGAGAAAAAAACAAAAACAAATAAACAAACAAACAAAGACCTAAAAGCTGAGGCATCTCTCCTAGCTTAGAGGTAATTTATGGTGCAAGTCTCCAGTTTACTGAGAAACATTGTAGTCCTCCAGCAACTGAGCCCTCTGCCTGACCATCTTCATATTTCTCCTACCTTTTAGGAAATGTGTATGAACATGAAATTAAAAAAAATAATCTCTTCTTTAGAATGCTCAAAGAATAAAACCTTTCATTGGGAATATTTCTTTTGCTTTTGATTAATTCTAGGGTTGTACATGCTTCTGATGACCTTCATGTTGCCATATCAAGAAAGAAGAAAGGGTGCTTCCTTGAAAACCAAGATTTGATTAATTTAAAATTCTTTGGGGAAAAAACTGTTGACAGAAAAGAACTGTCAAGAAGTTTATATCTACCTGTGTGATATATTCACCATAAAAAGCACATCTAAATCAGGTAGCTGCTTTCTTCTATTATTAGCATTGGGATATGCAGAAGCAGTTGTTCAGTGTAAAACAGCTCATGTGAGTTAGAGAAAGCAATTAAATTAACTTGAGCCAGGCACCCATGCAAGCTTCTCTTGTGGCAAACAAATGTGGAATTCTAGAGTGTCATTACCTTAAAGGATTTATTTGTAAAGTACTACCTAAGACAGAGAGAAGCATATTCCATTTAATGATGCAAATATTGTCAGCTATTTAATATGTAGTATATTTGTTCTTGAGAAGCCAGTGATTAGAAAAAGTAGGACTTATCTCTCATTTTGAAACACATTTCTGGAGCAAATCCAAAACAGCAGCTGGGATTTTATGACTCCTGCAGGATCCTGAAAAATCCCACATTCAGTCCTAAGGAATTCTTACATTCAAAGTGATGACAATATAAAAATAGCTAGAAAATGGCTTATTGTGGACTGAAGATTAGGGCAATCTACTTCTTTATTCCTCTGACCTGCTATTTTGCAGAACTCCAGTGCTGGCAAAAAAAAAAAAAAAAAAAAAAATCAACTGGAGGATCAGAACTACAATGTTAAGGCTCAATGTTTGTACTTTTATCGTTCATAATGGAAACAAAAGGAGTAAAAGGTGGACATCAGAGGTAGTATGTAAGATTTAGGACATGGATGACAAAATCATCTGAAGTTTTATTTCATTCTATGGCACTTGAAAGTCCAGGTGCCTTTTAAGAAATGGCAGACGCAAATGCCAAAGTAATTTTCTTTTTAAAGTAGTTATATTTCTATACACTTTACTGCCTTTAAACCTGCTCCTGGCTGTGTATTCTCCAGGAACTCTTGGGACAGTTTTCTGCACCTGCTCCTTGTGTTGGTGCCTGCTGGGCTGAATAGCTGCAGAGTCTTTTTTCTCTCTGTTTCCTCTGCCTGAAAACCCCAAAGGCATGGCATGGAAGTTTTGCCCTGTGAGCAAAGAATCTAGCTGGAAATCTTTATTTTATAATGCTTAGAAATTCACATGCACACTCACATTTTTCTTTAGAAATATTAATAACTCCCCCCCCAACATTATTTAAGTAAAAAGACTATGAAAGGAAGGAGAATATTAGCATAAATATGTCTCTTCTAAAAGAAAAGACACAAGATTGTCGTTCAAATATGCAGGAAATCCAAATTCAGTGTCCCCGATAATGAAACAAAAATATCAATAGTCACATGATTCAAGGCTGACATAAATCCAGTCTGACACTTGGAACTTGGCAAAATGTTTTCGGTTTGCAAACAGCGCGTTGCTGGGTTTTGTTCTAGATCAGGTATCACCTGTCCTCTCACAGGCTGCAAGAGTGTTGCCAACAAAAGGAACTCTTCATTGCATACTCTTAATTCAGCCGAAATCCAGGACATGGGTTCTGTGTTTGGATCACTGGTGCTGCTCAGTGATCCTGCAGCATTGCTGATGGCAGGACTGCAGCCCGAGTGCAACCAAGGAAAAGCCGGGAGCTGCAGCTTTCATCAATGGGATTTTAAACAAGGGGTTTTCGCGAGCACCAAGATACATTCTGCTTGACATGCTGGCACAAAGTCAACACAGAAGAATGCTGTGTCAGGAAACTGTCATGATATTTACAGCAGAAATTAAACACTTCAAATTTTCCTTTGACTAAAGGGTTCACGTGTAGTTATTTCATTACATAAAATAATTTATGTAAATGTGAGGATATTATAGACAATATAAAAATAAGCACAACATAATTGTTAGGCAGGATGAAGCTCTTATAGGAGTGCACCCCCAGAAGTGCCTCAGAAAATTAAAAAGCTTCATCTGTATTGCTATCATTTTCAAATGACATTCAAACCTGCCACCTCGAATTTCTTTTCTGTAAAAAATAAAAGGAATATTTAATCATCACAGCATTAGTCTCCTGTTAGGACATGGCTGTGTCATAAATAATTTTAGTGGTGAGATTCAAGGCCTTTTAGTCAAAAGCTCGTAAGGAACTGCCTGTAATACTGACAGAAATTTGACCTGTCACAACCGGGTCCTGGACTCTTTATGGTGCAAATTCCGGTTTATTTGATCTGGGGCAGTCCCTGCCTCTGATTTAACTCCTTACAGCCCAGCTTTCGCCCACCTGGGCAGGGAAACTGGCCCGTCAGGAACGGCGGGGGGAAAGGGACGAGCCCTCGTCAGCGCTGCGAGGCGAGGGAGCGGCGGGATGGCCGCGCCGGGGGCCACGCGGGGCCCCAGCTCGGACCCTGCGGCGGCGGGGAGTTCCACAGCCCCGGCCGCGAACACGAGTGCCACGGCCACACCACGGCCACACCGCGGCCACACCGCGGCCCCCGCCCCGCCGCACCTGGCGGCGAGAGGCGGCGAGAGGCGGCGCGCCCCGCCCGCCCCACCTGGCCCCGCCGTGCCCGAGCGCGGCCGCCCCGCGCTCTCCATTGTGCGCCCGCCGGCTCGGGCCACCTGCC
>JAOTQP010000870.1:33264885-33327478 GCA_026413545.1 Cichladusa arquata | reverse complement strand
CCCCGCGCCTTCCATCTTGCTCCGCCGCGGCGGCGGGAGCGGGGCTGCGGGGGGCGGCACCGCGCCGCGCCGGGCCGGGGACACACCGCGCCGGCCCCCGCCGCCTCTGCTCCAACTTTACTTTTCTACGCGGCGCCGCCGCCCGCGCTGCCCCGGACCGGGCTTGTACAGCCGGGGGGGCGTGAGCCGGGGGGTGGGAAGGTAGCTCCGGAGCGACTTCGCGAAACTTCCCCGCGTGCGGCTCTGCCCCGGCCGCTGCTGGACCTGTCCCGTCCCTCCCGGTGGGCGCCGGTGCGGCGGCAGCGATCGCGCCTCGGCGGCGAGCGGTGCCCGCAGCAGCTGCCCCGAGTGCCCGCAGCGGTCCCGGGATGGCCTCGGGTCCCCAGCCCCGCCGTACGGGTCGGGGATGTCGGAAGCGAGATGGTTTCTGGTCACTTTTAAGAATAAACGGTGTATTTGTAATTATAAAAAGGTATTTTGGCCCCTTCCCCAGAGGGGGCTTCTGTCATGGGTGGGTGTTGTGTCCCTTGCTCTGTCTTCAGCCTGTGAATCAAAGACAAAAAGGCTGGGACACCATTTACTCTGAGGTATGCCCGTCGAATTATGTCTTTGATTTACAGGTAAGTTCCATGGTAGCATGTGGAGTCCTGAGGCAGGACATTTGGGTTTGGTTGCTGCCGTGTTAGATAGCTGGCTCTCCTGCTAGGAACAAGAATTCACCGAGTATTAAAAAGGAGGAGGTTCTGTTTGCTGTGTGGAAGAAGTCTAGTTCTCTTGCGTTGGAGGTGGAGGTCTTTTGCAGAACTGCTGTCCTTATTTTGACTTGTAAATCCTATCCCTAATGGAAGTTCATCACAAACATGACATCATGAAAATAGTTGCTGAAATGAGCGCAAGGTATTTCGGCTGTGAAAAGCAAGCTTTTGAGTCTTTACTCTTAGTAAACACATCATTACTAAAATCTGTGGTCATATTTCTTTATGTCACAAATCTGTGTAGCAGAGGAATCACAGAAATAGGATGGATGACAGTTGTCAAAATATATCAGATGCGTTTACAGATGAGGGAACTTCAGAAAGGGTCTAATCTGGCTGTGTCAGAAACTGGAAAGATTTTCTCATTTCATTCTGCATAAAGGTTGTGTCATGAGCTATAACATGCGGACTTGTCTTTATTCAGAGTAAACAATGGTGGTGGTTTTGCTCTGATGGGTTTAATGCCAGTTAGAATACTGATCTGTTAACAGTTCTTGTTTATTCCTATTTCTGTTTAACCTCTTTCATCTTCATTATGAAGCCGAATAGATTTATATGTTAATAGTCTTACCCCTGATGCTTTCCTTTATTGTATTTCAGTTGTGTAAATAAATGTCTACTGTGCCTAAAATAAATTATTGCTTTCTGAAGTATTTTGCATTGTAGAGTGCTTAAGTTTAGCCAGTAATTTAGCAGGATTCCAGTCACTGGAACTTTCCTGATTTAGACTTGGAAAAATATTAAATGGTCAAAATGTTTAATCAGTATTGAATTTAATAGTTTTTGAGTATGAAGAATAGATGAAATAAAGCTTTCAAGCTAGATAAAAAACTGGCCAGTGCAGTAATGAAATGAAGGTGCATCTTTAGCTAATGTAGGAGTTTAGTATGGCATTGAGTAAAAGGCAATTACAAATACAGTTAAATTCTGGTTCAGAGCCAGTTATGCTAACATCCCCCTCTTCTGTTTCTAGAAAATATTTCCATTCAGTTAGTCTGCAGAATGTTTTATGTACATTGTGCTATCAGAAGACTTTTGTGAATGTAAATACTGTTATTTTAAACTAACAATGTAGCTGATAGCTTTCTGTGATTTAGATATGGAATAGTACTGGATGTGAAATATTTAGTAATGTAAGTTGTATTTAAGTCACATATACTAGTATGCCTTTATATATAAAATATCCATTTATGCATCACTTGTGTAGGATATTCTTATAGGATAAGAATACAGAATGTAAGAATAGGAAACATTCAAATGCTTGTGTATTTTCTTTGATTTTATGTTCCTGTAATCTGATTGTTTTAATCAGTGTTTTGTTCCTGTGAGAAGAGCTAGTCTTTATTCAACCTTATGAACACCAGTAGGACTGACTAGTAGTAATTTTCCTGTATAACAACACAGAGCTGCTAAGTTAACGTGGTGCTGAAGTTTTTTGGTGGTCATCACTTTGTGATGTTGTTTGTTTGTAAAACAAACTACAAAATTAAAAGAGGTAAAACAACCCATCCAAACCAGAAAAGTACCGTACAACCACAAACCAAACAAGATCTTAGAAAAGAAGTGAGCAGGTAAGTAATGCCAGTTTATCCTTGTGCCTCCTGCTGGCTTTCCCCTTCAGGGAAGCCTCCCCTGCTGGCTTTATTATATCCACAGTCCATATACCCCTTCTCTGTCATAATAAACAGGTACTGTGCAGCTTTGATTTCAAGTCTAGTTGTAGCAGCAAATTTCACCTGGAAAAAGTCAGCTCTGAAGGTGCTGGGAAAACTGGGAAAGCAAAGATTTCCCTGTGGTGAGCTATGAGTGGTTTGTACCAGACTGTTTTTCCCCAGGCTTTTCCCCCTCAAATGTTACAGGCTTTCTTGAGAGCTCTGCATCTTCTGTATGCACCTGTAGGGAGCTGATCGGGTTCTTAGGTCCTCAGCAGTGGAAGGAAGTTGTGGGCCCTAGGATGTGAGGCTCGAGAGGTGGGTGGATTTGTTAGAGAGGATATGGGGGCTGCATCCTCAAGGCACTGCAGCATAGAAGGTTCACTGGGTGCCGATACTCTTTCCTCACTCCAAACCAATGCAGCATTGCTTTGGGGAGCCCTTCAGATGTTGTATGTCCCTTGATGCTCAGTTCGTCTAAGGTGTCAGGAACTGGATGGCAGTGCTGCCACACTGCAGTGCATGCCACAGCATGTTCTGGTGCAAGGAATCAACTTGAAATCTATCCAAGGAGCTGCGTTGTTTGATGTGAGGAGCTCTTGGGATATTGCAAACAGGGATAACCTTGTGCAGACCTACTGAGTTTGCTCCAAGTGGGGTTATTTTAGTGTATTGGTATCCTTGTTTGCCCCTTCCTGCTTCAAACTCCCCTGGTATACTGAATATCTACTGCAGAAAGTCCTTAGTGCAGCCTGTGTTCGTTGTTCCTACAAGTCATGTGCTGAAATGGAGGTTATCCAGAAACTCGATAAAATCAGAATTTTGCTAATGGAAATTGGCCGCTCTTGCTGAACTGAAGTAGCAGAGACATGGTCAATGCTGTTGGCTCACCTTGGCAGCAATTGGTACTCTGAGTAAAGGAGAATCACCTGATAATGTTTCAAGCATCAGAGCGTGTGTTTGCATGTAGGGTTTAACATTTGTGAGAGTGCTTTGTGGTGGTGAAGATACTCTTCTGAGGGGTGGCAGTCAGTGGTATTTCAACAAGTATTTTTAGATGTCTCGACTGTGGAAATTATGTGGGATACTTACGTCAACTTAAAAAAAAATATATTGTGCTGTTTTTCAGTGACTAAAACCGTATTTAAAATATGAAGTGGAGGGCTGCTTTTCTGTGTGTACTGCAGCACAGCTCCTGGTATTCTGCTGCCTGCTCCATAACCAAACAGTACTCTGCAGTTGCCTGTGCTGCTTCTGGCTTCCACGGCCACAATTATCACAAGAAGACCTCTCCTTTACAGGAAAGAAATCGTGCTCTGTGCTAAGTAAAAGATTTGTAACATATACCTGATACAGTATACTCTGTCATTTCAAAAATGGCATGTGAAGATGTGCTAGTGTAAGACAGTGTCTTTAAAATTCAGGGTGCACTTCCCTCCTCCCCAGTTTTCTGCCTAAGATGTAAATCAGATCTTCTTGAAAACCACCTAAAACATTTTCTGGGGTGACATCTTTGTAAATACTTTAGGAAGAAAAATGTTACTGGAATTAATTTTGTTCAATATTCCTTCCAATCTAGTTAAATGAAGGTGTTTTATGGAACCCCTGTTTCAACTTCATAGCTCATCAAGTTTCCCAGGAGTACAGAAAATACTATTTGTACATCTTGTGTGCTCAGCGTGGGACTGCTTGAGATACCTTAATGTACATGCATGTTAATTTTAGAAGTTAAAGCATCTAAGTATGCTTTGGTCTTGATTTTATTTTTTAAGCAGTATTCCTTTCACAATTGCTTTTCCTCTATTAAATAGACCAGTTAGGTCAAGGAAGAAGGAAATAGTATATTTTTATTTTTCTGCTTTTCTATTCATGTTCACACTTGACAGTCAGGGAAATTAGGTGTGCTTTAAGGAAACATATTACAGGAAACATTAGGAAACTATTTAAACCCCGGGACTCAAGGATGAAAACATGTGCAGGTATTTTGTGAATCCTGCCTCAAGTATAAAACTAGCATGTTGTCATGGAAGATGTGCTGACAACAAGCATCTCTCCCTGAGGTTACTGCTGCGTGAGCTTGTCTGCTCGTCTTAAGCTGGAAGAGAATCAGTTTCTCAGATAAGGGAAAGATACGTTACTGAATTGAATCACGTTATTGTGGATTAGCAATTTGCATCTGATCAAATGAGGCCACTTCACAGTGGATATGCTTCTTGCTCTTGCCAGGTACATGTTAAAAATCAGCCTATTTTCAACCAAAGGCTGAGGGCGACTGTTCTTTATATTTCAGTCTTCACCTTAGTAAGGCAACAGGAATCTTCTTCTTCTTGAGCATACATGGGTTCTTGGAAACTGAAGAGAGCTGCAGACCTAGGATTAGAAACCTTGTACAGAGGCTTTCTCTCTGTCTTTATCTGTTTTCTCATGTGTGTCACATGCCTCCTGAAAAGTTAAAGTATAACCTGGATGGCAGAAAACTTTTGTGAAGAGGGGATGTGCTCATGATGGCAGCCCTAAGAGTAAGGACTGGGTGTTGAGGATGAATGTTTGGAGAGAGATGTGTGAAGGATCATCTTTCACCCCAGGGAAGGCATTGCTTAGACTTAGTGTGGAGTGTAGATATCTAATATGTGAACAGTTGGGACTTCTGGTCAGTTGTGGTATGCAAAGTGCACTGTAGTTGCTTAGATGTAAGGTGAAGAAGTGAAAAGGACAGAAATTGAAGGATATGTCAGTTTCTCAGCTGCTGACACAAGCAGCTGGCTGAACTAGCTTCATTCCCCTCCTCCAGTAGCATCTGAAACAACCACTAAATCTCAGATTGGAAAACACTAATTCTAGGAGATAGATTAATAACAAAATACTAATTGCAAACTATATGTATTTTGTTCTTGTTGGGACTTTTGCCTCTTTTCACCTCAGTGTTGACTGAACTGTGGCTTGGGCATTGGTCTCTCTCCATTTGCTAAACTGAGTGTTGGTGAAAACCGTTTTCTAGGTGGGGTAAGGTAACACTCTAGAGCTGGTTTTCAGTGGCATGCAAGGGGCACAGGCATGCTGTCAGTTTTTTCATTCTTTCTCTTAGAACCAGCTGGGATGGGGAGGATTTTAACACAAGGATGGGATTGCTCCCTAGTGCCCTTTTAGCATGAAAGGAACTGAGAGTGGGCAGAAATCATCCACATCTCCTGCAATCTGCATAGCCAAGTTAACAGCGTTTTATGACCTGTGGCATTAAAAAAATTTGTTAAATCTTGTGGGATCTTCATGAAGGTATGGTCTTCCCTGATGGCTGAGAGATGATCATCTCCTGTGTCTGCATCATAACCGAGGCTTTTTCCCCTCTTGCAGGAAAAAAGTGTGAGAGAAGTGCAAATAAATGATTTCTATTTTTTGCAGAGGCAAAAGCAGTTTTTGTTCATGTTTGTCAGAAATGCAGTTAGATTTGTCAGCAGTGAGTGATGGCAGCAAACTCTCCAGCTTGCCTCAAAGAACAGCCGCACGTAGAATTTGAAGCAGTAACCATATTTGCCACTGACAGGCACGGTTGCTTTTTTGTGGATATCTGGGAGCTATAAAGGGCATAAATACTGAACAACAAATTTGATCAGTTTCTTGCATACTGGAACATTAGTGACACACATAACTGGAAATACAGAAACTTCAGTGTTAGATCATTCAGCTATTTACATGTAGACAGCTTCTCTTGAATCTCGGTGCATGATTATATCCCTACTATGGGTTATTTTTCTGTTATTCAAAGTCATCTGAGCTGCCACAGCTCGAGGTTCTCCCTCAAGAGCTGTGAAGACCATGTTGCTCTCCAGTGGTTGCAGGAGGTGAGGCTTGGTGCTACGCCTTCTCCCCACTGCTTCTATCTGAGTCCTCTGTAGTCATTCTGAGACTTTTGAAAAAAGATGCACCAAGTCAGCAGGTGAGGGTCTGATGATTGTGGCTGTGAAATTCGGATGTGTTTGAATGTTTTACCTAAGTGTTTTGAATTTATGCACATTGACTTGTCAGGAGTACCATCCATCCTGACTTATGGAAAAACAGACTAATGAGATGTGTCAGAATCCTGTGTGTATGGGGACAGAGTGATGACCTGCTCAGCATTTCATTTGGGTAAGATGAGTGTGAGACACTGCAAAATTCAGGGTAAAATAACATTTATGTCAGATACAAGTTATCTTGATTACTGTATCACCTTACTGGTTTGTGGGTGTTTGTTCTGTTGTTTTTTTTCCCCCCCTGTTTCTCTTTCTGCTGGCTCAGATTGTGCTGGGTGGCTGGGGAACACAAACTCACAAACTCTTCTGGCGTGTCCTCTGGTATGAGGTGGCCAGCTTTTTTTATGGTTCTGAATGATATTGATGGTCTAACGTCTGGGGCTTTTTCAAAGTCATAATCAGTGCAACTTCTGTGTATCAGATTCTGCATTGCAGATTAGAAGCAGTGTTCTTTGCTTACTGTTCAAATAGTTTAACAAGGACAAGAAAAGGCAGGTAAGCAAGGGGTGACAGTTTTGGTACTGATACGTATTCCACAAGGAATTTTGTATTATTTTCTCCACAGGAATTGAGAATGTCTGGCATGACTGACTCATTGGTTGTTATTAGTAAAAATCACCACTGAGAAGATTCCACTACTGTGAAGGAAAACTGCAGAGAGTATTTTAATAGTTCTACCTTCTTTACACACTGGAGTCCCACAGACATTTAGGGAGTTCTGCAGATTCCTCATGCAAGTTTAAATTTTCTCTCAACATAAGAGAAGTTACTCCCTGCAATATAAAGCTAGAGATGTAATGACCACAGTTAAAGGTAACTGTTAGTGAAACTTGCCAGATTCTGTTTTTGTTTACTAGCGGGGTGAGACTGAAGTCTCAACACCACTGTTTTGTGGGCTAGTAATTTCATGTTGTGTAACTGAATACAAACGTTTCCTTATTAAGAAATAGTGTTTTGAATGTTGTAAAGTGTTGCCAGAATGTGTCTTTTCAGTAACTGTCTTTCCTAGGAAGGTAGGAGGATTTAAATTAACTATTTTTGTTAACTAAGCCATGCTGTCTAGTTAGGACTTTCTTCCTGAAGCAGTTTCCCAGTAGATGAATGTACAGTGAGATGTGGTCTCTCTACCCCACACTGCAGAGTGCGAAATAAAACCAACACATTTACATTTAATCAGCAAAATGAAGAAGGGCGTATTGGTGACTGGTGTGTAAGTGAATCAGATCTTGTTTTGTTTCTGTGGATATCAGTTAGCGACACAGAAGTAATGCCAGCTTTTCTACAATTGCCTGACGTGGAGACAGGTGTTCTGTAGTCCAGCACTTGTTTGCCAGTTTGGCAGCTTCTACAGTGGGATAGTGTTCACGAGAACAATTTTTGTAGGCAAAAAAGTAAGAACAATAGCTACCACTTTTGGGGGGCTGTAATAACAGCTGACATGACACCAAATTCAGTAGTCAGAAATATTGTGATATATGTGTTCTGCATAGGCAGGAAGAAACAAGGTTATAAGAAATTGTTATTGGGATAGAAATAACAGACTTGTGGAGTATTTGTATTATATTATTCTTTTAAAATTTGGATTATTGTCTCTATGGACCAGATACTCAATCCTTTGTATTTCTGTTGCAAAGAACAGCTTCTCCTGCTTCTTTCACCTTGATTACCAGCTCCCCTTTTCTAAAGGTGAGGAGCAGCTTGCTGGCTGACGGGTGCTGCCTCTCACCTGAGAAGTTTTTTTGGCATCTGAGCACAGCCAGAATGGTTCCAAGAAGTGAGTTGTATCAAGCTCCCTGCTATGCTTTCTTGAAATCTCTTTAAAGCATTGGTAAGTGGCAGGATTTTGTTGTCACTTGTACCCATGCTCCTCTCGACAGGGTTTAGACCTGAGTTTGAGAGGAGGCAGTTGTGGAATAAACACATTGTTTTACTACTCTGACAGAAGTTTAATCTCAGTGGTATTTTCAGTGAAGTATTTAGTTGTTTTTGTGTTAAGAATGGATTTTTTACAAAACAGCTGGGCAGGAAGTAAAGTGGTAGTCACAGAGCAACTACTCTGGGGAGTAAAATTCACTGCCTGGTAAATGGAAATGGTTCTGCTGGATTCTGAAGGTTAATTCACTTGTGACAGCAAATTTACTGAGCCCACGTACCTGTTAGTGGGAGCTGTTTCTTAGTCCAGGCTCTCTTCAGAAGAGTCAGAGAAGACTGTTGCCAAAAATACGTTGCCTCCTTCGCGTATATCTGCCAGTGTTATTCTTCTGTATTTTTACATTTTGTGGATCATGTTTGTAAATGCCACAATGTTTTTGAATGCAGTGAGAAATTTTTGAGCCTGACCCTTTTCAAAACACTTTATATCTTTGATAAAGCTTCCACATTTGTGAGGAATGTACCTATAATTTGCTTCGACTTTTTTTGTCTAATATTAAACTTTCCCAAACCAAATGATATACCCAAGATGTGGGCTTTAAATGAACTGTGTTGTTAAAGATTCTATGTGCACCATGATTTGAAGAACCAAAGAAATGTCTCCTCTCTTACAGAAATGTGTTTTGAAATTACAATTTGTAGTGCTTTTAACTTTACCTTTTACTAGGACTGTTAGCAAAATGTGCAGGAGCCAGATAAACCTGCAGGATTTGCATGTCAAAAGTGAAGCAGTTGATCAAATGCTTTCAGCTGGGGTGTGGGCAGCTCTATGGAGAGGAGAGAGGAAGAATGAAATAGACAACACATGAGAATAATTTAGTATCTTTATACTTGTCACTTTTGTGAGTTAGTAACTCAATTCAGGAATATTAGTCGTAGCAAAAACTTCGGGCCTCAAGCACAAGGTGTTAAAACATAGCTGATGTTTTTATGTATTCATCTTTACTTATTGGGAGAACACATCTTGTGACTTAAGTTTCATATCATCTTGATTTGACTATTATAGGGCTTTAGTATTCCCAAGCTTTGCTGTCATTACAGCCACTGACAAAAATGATGCACTAACTCGGGCTTTTCTTATGGTCTCTCTTATCTCCTGTGTCTTTTTTGAGTGCACTAATCCTAAAGTTTTTGAAGTTTCCTGCCTGCCTAAGGTGTTTCTTTCACATGTCCACAGATTTAGGCATGCACTGCTACCTATATTTATGTATTTGTTTAAAAAGATCAAGAATACTGTATTGTAGTCGTTCCTTTCTTTGTTTAGATACGTTTCCGATAGATTCACTGCTATTTGTTTAAATACTTAGTGTGAACTGATTCTTGCTTTTCAGAATACTTTAATATGAAAAGGGCTTTAATTTTGAGATACCTTGCCCTCTGCCATTAAAGATATATTTTTTGAACCAAAGAAAGAAGATTCAGCTGCTGGCTCTGTGTTCTATTTTCAGCTTTCATCAAAGATCAGGGTAGTAGGTAAGTAGTGCCTTAAGCCATGTTCCTATACATATGTTTCTTTTTCTTAAAGTGATTGAAGTAATTTTGAAAAACACAGCCTCTGAGAATTTTATGATGTCTTCCTCATGTTTAAATATAGGAAGCATCCGTGTAGGTGAGTTATGAAGTTCCCTGTCATTTGAAAAACAACTCTTGAATATTTTTTTTTTGCCACCTTATAATAAACATCTGGCTAGTTTTGACATTTGTCCTTTTCCATCACTCCTTTTTTTTCTGATCTTACCAGGTTTAGTGGTATTTTTTTTCTGACCCTTTTTGTAACTAGGCATATTTAGTTCCTCTTTAACTGCAAAGAAAGAAGTGAGCACAAAAATTAAACATAACTTGATTAACCTGTTCATTGAAACTGAGCAGCTGTCTGGTGTTTAGGCTGCTACTTTGAAGAAAAGTAGCCTTCATCTGAGTTTTTTCAAGTGTTGCTTGTTATTTCCTTAGTGGTAGTTGCCTGAAATAATGACATATAATAATAGAATAGAATGGAATAGAATATAATGACATAATGATAATGTCTTTTTTAATTTTATGGTTTTGCTTTCAGTTATTAAAATGAGTTTATTTATATGAAATTTATAAATGTTCTAATTGACAAAATGGGGATTTTATGCAGTTATGTGAATGCATTATTTTTTGGGAAGCTAATGCTCAATCATAGAGTGTTTCCTACATAATTGAGATACTCAGGGTTGTAGTTACACACATTTGAGGGTTTGCAAGGTTAAAGCTAAGCATTTTCATTATATTTAAGAATATGCCTTTTGTCATATGCCATGCTAGTAAAGTACAATACACAGGGAGCAGAAATGAAAGTCTTTTCCTGAGATTGTTCTGAAGTCATTGTTTGTGACAGTATTCTTACATTGAACAATTTTTAGCCTAATGTAATGAATCTGTGTGTTTAAGTTCAAACACATAAATTATCATATTGGCATGTGGATTCCAGTTATAATTGATAGCACACTAAGGATTAAAAGAAAAACAAAAACTTGTCATGATTTGACAATATGTCCAAAAGGTCTGTCTGTCAGGAGAGGGTGGACATGAAGGGTTGAGCCAGCAAACTGTCCTGCATTGAGTCCCTAAAACAACAAAGTATTTAAAAATGTACATGTTTTTCTGGATGAGAACATGGCAGTAGTGTCAGCTAGACTCCAGCAGAATGAATGGATGGTGCATCTGTTCATTTGGTGCTTACCTGAAAAAGTTCTCTGAGCCAAGAGTCAAGGTCACTGAAACCTTTGCTGCTTAAGTGTATGGAGAGAGTCACAGAATGATTTGGGCTGGAAGGGACCTTAAAGATCAGTTTGTTTGAGCCTCCTACTAGGCCAGGTTTCTCAGGGCTCCGTGCAGCCTGGTCTGGAACAGTGCCAGGGTTAGGGCACCCACAGCTTCTCTGGGCAACCTGCTCCAGTGCCTCACCACCCTTTCAGCAAAGAACTTCTTCCTAATATTTAACTGAACCCTGCTCTCTTACAGTTTGAAGCCATTCCCACTTGTCCTGTCACTGCAGTTCCTGATGGAGAGAGTCCCTCTCTGGCTTCCTTGTAGACCCCATCTAGGTACTGGAAGGCTGCTCTGGTCTCTCCACACAACCTTCTGCAGCTGAACAGTCCCAGCTCTCCCAGCCTGGCTTCAGAGGAGAGGTGCTCTAGTCTCCTTGCCAGCTTTGTGGCCCTCTGGACTTGCTGCAGCAGTTCCCTGTCACTATCTCAAGGGCACCAGAGCTGTACACAGCACTTCAGGTGGGATCTCAGAAGAGCAGAAAAGGAGACTCACCTCCCTTTACCTGCTGGCCATGTTCCTTTTGATGCAGATACTGAGAATGAATAGTCCTTCTGAAGTCAGTGTGCTTAAATTTATGCCTATAACTTCTATGCTTAAGTGGATCAAAGGGTAATTCTAAAAAGAAATTATTTATTTTCTTTAATTAAAGATCATTCTCATGATATGTGCTAATACCTGTTGTGGAGGGGAAGAGAAAGTCAGTATAAAGGATTTAAAATGCTATAAATTTTCTCCCTGTCTTTTATTAAAATATTGTTTTGTTTTGTTTTTCCCCAGAGAACATGTATAATACATTTTTATTTGGTGGTATTTCTCTACTTATTCCTTGTATTCCTTGTTGGAAGACAAGCTAAATGTTTTTAATTGCAGGCTGTATGAAATTCTTTTTTTCTGGTGGAAAAACTTCTTTTGTGGTCATTGAAAGATGTTGCATTATGAGCGTAAGTAATGTTCAAAATCATATACTCGGAGCTGGCAGTTTTACCATGAGAAATGACATGTACCATTTACCCAAACAGGTGTGAGATCCCACTGTGTTTTCAGAGTTACCTGATTTATTATCACAAAGAGGCTAATAAGTCTATATCATAGTAGAAGGAATAGTCTTTGTCAGAGTGGAAATATTGAGACAGTTGGGTTTTTTACATTTTTTTCAAATTTTTCTTTCATGTGGATTCTGAAACCTACAAACTTTTCCCTACTGCTTATTTGACTGTAATGGCACTGAAAGCAGAAATTATCACTGCACAAAATAAGGTAACATCTTGGTTGAAATCAGTAAGAATTTTCTATTGAATTTGTTGAAAGTAGGGTACCTGGGTTGTTGCCAGTTGGGAAAGCTACAAATTCAGCTTAGTTTTTTTTGAAAACTGGAGTATGCCATTGGATGAAATTGCAGGATCACCTGTTGAGAGATTAAACACTCTGGGGCTGTTGCTGTGAATTGGCATTGAAAGGAGAAAAACTGGCGATGATATTTTTGTGCCTTGTTCCTTAATTCCCAGGTAGTTTAAAATACATATACTTCCGGATATTCCTTCCTACTTTGATTTTGTATTCCAGCCTTTCTGTTTCTGTGAACTGCTGATGACAGTACTTTGGAAATGCTTTGACACCCAGGAGGTGTTAATGAAATTAAGTAATAAGAGAAACATTAGAATTTCCAAAGAAACTTATAAATGCTCCCAGACAAGTCTAAATGTCTTCTGCGTTGTCAGTCCGAAGGGGACACTGAGTTCATTAGTTTGTTTCATCTTCAGCAATGGTTTAAAACCTTAAGCCTTCCTTCTTTAAAGCAAGGTAGGTATTATTTTGTGAGAAAAAAAATGGGGCAGGTGTGTGTTTGTTGCAAGGTCATGGTAAAGATCTGCTTTGCAGCTGGAACTTTCATGTCGTGTTATTCAGTCACTGAAACGTTGTAGTCTCTATTCCTTCCTATATGAAGGAATTGTAAAGATTTCTCTTTAATAGTTGGTTAGAAAATACAAATAGAAAAAAGAGGCACCTTTTTTTTTTTTTTTTTTTTTTTTTTTTTTTTTTAATCCAGACAAAAAACTACACTTACTTGGGTGAATACAATATGTGGGAGAGACTGTAAATCCACATCCTTACCCTTGAAAGCATTATCTAATGTCAAGTGGATCATCCATGGAGTAAGCTGAATAATAATAAGAAAGCTGAATAAACCCAATATTATTCTGCAATATGACATTGTTATACAACTCTTATAGTGTTCTGTAGCTTTCCAGATTGTTAAAAAATTAAATAAATTCTCTGTTAACGGACAATACTCATATGTCTTTAAATAGACTTGAGTATTGCTATGCTAAAGAACACTGATGTATAAGTCATTAAACCTAATGGATTTTTATTTGTGTATGCTAGTTTCCTGTTTTACTGGTGCATCTCAGTGTGTTTATTTAAGATTTCCTTGTGAAAAAGTCTTAAGGGAACATAATTTGAACATAAATGTTTAATCACGGGAGAGAGGGGCTTTATTTTCGTAATGAAAATGTCATCTTTCCGCTTGAACTCAGGTGCTGCATAAAAGGTAGACAAGAATAAAAGCACTTTTGCTTGTTTGATCTTCCAGGGGCAAGTATTTGATCTGCCATTGCACAGTTTGGGAGCTGATAATCTATGAGCCCAGTTGCACAGAAGATAGGAAGCAATTTTTTCCTTCGCTCGTAAAACCAAGGATTTACATTTAATCTTGTGAAAAATCTACTCTGCCAATACCAAGATGTGAACACCAAGGTGCCTGAGTATGTACAGAAGAATTGTACCAAGTTAGAGTTGGCAGTGCTAGGTTTATGGTTGGACTTAATTGTCTGTAATTTCCAACCTGAATGATTGTATGATTCTAAGTTAGTCTCTAAGAGATGATGTAGCTATCAATCTTCATTCTTCCTCCTGATGTCTCATTAATTTGGGCTACGCTGGAGACAGCTTTGGTCTCAGACACCTTTAGGTTTTGCTTCTGCTTTACTGAGCTTCTAGAGTTGTCTTTTCGATGGTGATGGACTTAAATACCCCAGCTGCTTCTCCCATACTGTATAACACAGCATTTGCCATTTGTTTTCTGTCTGACTGAGCAGGTACTCTTTCCCCACGACCACCCTTTGGCTTCCCCTAAGCTGTGAACATCATCTGGTATAGTAGAGAGCTGTAAATAGTTCGTGCATTAGGTTCTATATTCAGCTGTCAGCATCATGTTCTGCTTCTTCCTGAAACTCAGCTTGGAATGCAGTTTTATAAAATTAATCCTTTTTGTGACTTTTCAAGATTGCAATGAATTAGGGCAGTTATGGGAAGGATTTGAATCCTCAAGGCAATGTACAGGTGCAGTGAAAAATACCTGTAATCACCTATAGGCAAACATGTAGAGTATATTGCTGTGGAAACCTTAATATATTGATGACTGCTTCTTCATACGATATTTTATTAAAAAAGAAAATAGTAAAAAACACAAAACCTGACTCGGTAAGTAGATGCTTTGCTATGGTGTTCAAAGATGTCAACTAATATTTACCAATTCAAGGAAATACTAACAAATTGTCACTTTTAGAGAGCAGCTTAAAAGTCTAGTGGTTCCTTCTTCTCCTTTTTTGCATACAGACTGTGTAAGCATGATTTGAGATTCAGAATATGATTTGTTTGAAAAAGCATTTCTAAGTATTATTCATTAAAAGTCAAATTAGGATATATAAACTAAGGTATGAGCAAAAAAATAATGGGGTGAAATTGTTTGAAACTGTTTTAATTATGTATCACGTCATTCCGCAAATGCTTTAATTTCTTTTATGATGAAGTGTTTAATGAACATAAACAAAATGTTAAATTAAAATGAGCTATTTCTTAAAAGGAAAACCAAGAAATTGTTTTCCAGTAATCCAGATAACCTTGCCTAAGCCCCTAGTTTATCTAATATTTTTGTTTTTATTTTCCTCTATTAGCATTGCTGTCTTCATGTTATTGTATTTTGGTTTTTTTGTATGGTTTCATAATATTTCATTGTTTGTTTTCTTTAACAATCTTCAGCTATTGCAATGCATTTTTTTTTTCAATTTTGATTGATTTTTGTTTTAACAGAGAGAAGAGGGGTGGGGGAATACTGTTCAAACAGGAAGACAGTTTTTCATGCTCATTTTGTTCCTGTCCTTGTCACTGCTGTCCGTGTTCCTTGTGGTAGAGGCCTGCTACAGCTGGCCTGCACATTGCTTGTCTCTCCTTCACGCCTGTGCCATTGGTCACTGCCTTTTCTGAATATGAAAAATTGGAGCCCCACACCAAGGTCAAGATCCGGATGTTCCTGTACTACAGCCCTGAAAAATCCACAAATCCACCCTACTCCCTGCTTTTAGAGGCACTGTCGTGCTTTGAGGAGAGCTCATCACTGGATTGACCATTGGTCTTCTGGTTTTGTGTTATCCTTTTACTCATTTTCCTCAGATACCCTGACATTGCTCATAGACTGCTCATATCATTATTGTTAAAAGTCTGTACTGATAAGCAAGAATTACTAAGCTCATCAGTTATCCCTCTTTTGTGTTGGTTGTCAGTGTTTTTCTGTTTTGTTTCCTTTCTCAAAGATCTTATCTCCCTAGTTTAAACACATTGGTAGTCCTTCCTGGTCTGCATGAATTAATGGAAAAAAAAGTCTAGCAGGAATCATGGAGTTAAGAAAAGTCAGAACTCATCCATGAACATTTCTTTGAACTCCGTTAAAGCACTGATAAGTTTGATCATATATTTTTTTTTTTGTAACTGTGTTGAATATACCCGCTTATATGTACTTTGCTGATGTAAGATTTTTCTGATTGTTTGGGCTAAATGTTTGAATTTGCCTTCTTCATGATGAGTATATATAATTTTATGTATCAGTCAGTTAACTTGACTCTTTAGGAGATGAGTGGGAGAGGAGGCTCTCTTCTGCCTATGCATAGGAGAGCTTGGAAAACCTGGGCCCTCTGGTTGAGAGCTCTTGGTTCCAGATTCCTTGCTGTTTAGCTGAAATAGATTCTAGCTCCTCTTACGACTTGAGCTGTGGGTTTCTGGGTTCTGCTTCTGGGAATAGGGAAGCCCTGAAAGCCCAGATCATTTCAAAATGTAAAGCAGGAGCTCTGGAGCCCTCTGTCGCTAGGCACTCTGCATGTTGGAATATCTGAGAGCCATGTGTCCAGCAGCACAACATAGGAATTTGCAGAAGTCGTGTATGTCTGGATTTTTAATGAAATGTTCTGTATGTTGAGGTTATGTTGTTTCTTTTTTTCCCCATTAAGCATTTATGTTTTGACAAATCAGTAATTGGAAAAATTGTAAGTCATTCTAAGGGTTGATAAAAAATAAAGTTATTATGACTGGCAAATTGTGAACTTCACTATTTGAACTCAGAAGCATTAAGTTCAGTGGCACTTCAGAGAGAACGTAATGAAGAAAATTATCATCAGATCATATCTGAAAAGTGTACATACTGATGATGAAAGAGTAACTTCTAGGAAGATGAGCAAGTATCAAAGACCATGTAAGTTGGAATGATTGGGATTTCCTGCTTGGTATTGCCTGTGGTTCTCTTTCTGGAAGTAGGATAGCTGCTTTGATATGCCTTGGACTGACTTCCTCACGCTGTCAGCCCATCTGCACGTGTTGTGAGTGGTGGAGCACAAGTGAGCGTGGCTCTTGCAAAGCCACTTTTGTCTCTTGTCTTTAATTGGAGGTTAACTGCTCCTGAGAATGTGTGTGTTCAACAGTGGGCAGAACTGAGCTGCTCTGGCAGCATTCCTGCCTCGCTGATTGCTTTGGAACAGCAGGGTGTGAGTACTGTGGCAGCCGTGGTATTAAAAGTTTAAGATTTTTTGTGAGTAATTATTCATGAAAATAAATAATGAATCAATGTACTAGCTTGTCTATTTTTTGATTTTACTCTGCATTTGGTTTTGTCTCTGGCCTGGTTTGTGGCATGAACAAGCACACCCAACAACACTGGGCAGTGAGCTCTGTTTTAGGAACTTGATGGGCACTGATTGTTGTAGTTTACACCTAGCGAGAGGAGCAATTTCAAGGAATACCTACAAAGCTTAACAATTTCAACTGTTGATTTACTTGAGGTGTTAGAAAGCTTTTTCCACTTGAGATTCTGTGCATGTGATTTATCATTCTGGGTCTTTTCCCTTGCTTTCTTCTTCCAACTCCCTAATAGCAAAGGGTCTCTGAAGTGCTTCCCCTCCTGCATCTCACCTATTCTCCTTTTTTCTTTCTCTGTCTCTCTTCCTTTTTCCCCATTTTCTGCTATCATGTATCCTTTTTTCTACAGCTCTTTCTTGAGCTATCTCTTTAGACATGCATTATAAATAAGTTGCACTGTACTAAGGGTGAAGACAAGCTGAATAAGGTGAATGCTTTCTACCTGGGCATAACTTGCGACACTTTAGCCCACCAGTACAACAATAATATAAGGGTAAACTGCTGCATTAAATCAAGAAGCAAAATGCTAAAAAGGGACTAAAGGTAGTTTTGTCTAGTGTTATTCAGCCTGTGGTTCGTGAATCACTGCTGGTCCATGAATCGCTGTATAATGATCCTTGAAACAAGTGCAGCGTGCCTCAGGCACACACATGCTCCCACACACTCAGCAGGATTGTGTACAAGTACTTGGGCAGGCACAGTCAGCAACTGGCTCCCAGCCTGGCTGTCCAGGCCTCATTAAAATGTTTACTGCTGTCCAGTTCTGAACTTATTAAAGTTCTGTTGTTTTACCCAAATATTAGATATCCCTGTTTTCAACTTCCTACGATGCCAGTACTTAGTTAAACCTCATACTTCTCTTGCTTAAGTTGCTGTCTCTGGCTTGAAGTCTGGATCTGTTTCTGCAGTGAGTTATAGGTCTAATATCTTGTCTATTAGTAAATAGCTCTAGACCTCCTGGTTCTATAATCTCAAGTTTTACCAGTTTTGTTTGTGATCTTCCATGCATATGTGGCTAATGCATTTTCCCCTATCTTGCTTCCAACATCCCCAACTTGTTGTCCTATATTCTTCATGTTTGCTGTCAAGCTGCTGGTAGTATGGTGGTCTTAAAGATCACTGTATTTTATGTCCTAGCACCTACATTCTGTATCTGATTGTACAACTTGTAAAACTTTCCTCCAAGTAATCCTTGGAGGAAAAGTTCAGTTTTGTTTTTGTAGACTCCGAAGATAGTATGCTTAATGAGCTCGTGGCTAATTCTTTCTTACGGGGCATGCATCAGAAATCGGAGAAATTAAAATGATAAATTCTTTCTGGTGAACAAGTCTAAGCACCTTGTTTGTGTTTAGTTTTGTACTGTAGCTAAATTCAGCTAATTTTCTATGGTACATCTGTGATGCAAGTTTGAAATTCTTAGCCAAAAGTGTGTAAATGGGAGGATATTCTGAAGAAAAGGCACTGGCTAGTTTGGAAAATAAGACTTCAAGTATATTTACCTATTTCTAGTGTGATAAAATCCACCCAACTCTCTGACCCCGTTGGTTGAAGCAAGAACAGTAGGAGCAGCAATCACCCAGAGGCAGTTAATTAGCACAGATTTCAGTGCAGTTAAGGTTTGGCAAGGAAACAGATACCTACAGCAGTCCTATGTTGTGAATAAGTAGCAACAGTAATAACAGGCAATACTAATAGTGAAAGCATTGCAGGAGAAAGTAGTTCCTGCAGAGTTACCAGAAGCTGATTTTTCACTGTATTGAAGGGAAATCGTAAACAGTGAGGTTATCGGGTACAAATTCTACTGTATGGTTTTTCTTCTGCATGGGAAGGAATAGAAGTCAACCTCCCTCTTCCAAGAAGAGGAATTCAACAATATTAAAAACCGTCATGGACAAATCCAGGTGTTCTGGCTTTTAACCTTACAAGGTGAAAGAGTTATCTAATGCAAAAAAAGTACTTTCTGATAAAGGCCAAAACTCTAATTAAAATTCCTGGCATCCAGAATGAGCAGGCGCTGATAAAGAACACTTCTAGTAAATATTTCCCCATCGGACCTGCAAAGGAATCTGACACTAATCTACACTCTGCTTTGGGAGGCTATAATTAAAATAGGAGCTTCTGAATAAAACAGGCAATGTGTGAAACCTTAAAGGTCTGAATAAGAAAAACCTGTTTCACATTCATTTCCCCAAGGGAATGGAGGAGAGGCTTTGCCCACAAAAGATACACTTACACTAACTGCATGAAAGGGGAGATTTGTACTAGGAAATAAATATATAAATAAGTGGAAGTTTACAGGAGTAATGATGGGATATCAGCTATACTCCAGGGAGCAGTAGATTCTGCATGGGTTTTTCAGGGCTATCCTGAAGACCACAGCCACAGCATACTCGCATGGCTGGATTTCTGTAGAGAGCTAGGGTAATGCAGGAGGGAATTTTCCCCAACAACTCACAGTTGTACTGATTACCAAAGGGCAAGCATCTGTGCCTGGCCAATCAGTTTTCAGGATATAAAGGAGTAGGCCAACAGCCTAGAGGCACTTGCAGTTGGAGATGCAGAGAGATCAGAAGGCTGCCGGGTATGCTGTGAGGAGCCAAGGGACATGCGATTGTGTAAGGGCCAGATAAGGTAAGAACACGTTGTATGAGGCACAGTCCAGGGTCAGGTGGCTGGGAAAGGGATAGCTTGGGGCCAGCCAGTCACGCAGATTGAAGGAAAGAACCAAGGCTGTGTGAAACTGCTCATAGGTAACGGAATCAGTACAAGCTGCTAATAAGAGGATGGAGTCAGAACTAACAAAGAGGTCTGTAAGATATGGAGACAGAGTTGTACAGAATTAACAGAGAGGCTTATGAGAAAAAACTCAGTGTTGTAGAAGGAAAAGGTCTGTGGAAGAAAATGAGTTGAGTTCAGAGTTGTACGAGAATAAGAACTGAAGGTGAAAATGTGTAGAGTTAAGACTGGCAAGAAATGTAAGTGAAAGGGCTGATGGTGTTGCCAGCCCTCTCTGTCTTGCCTTAGCTGTGACAGATTTTGGCAGTGCTGGTGGTGTTCAAGTGGGCTTCACAAATTGCTGCTTTGTGAATGTGTGTGTTCTTGGTGGTGCATTTCTGTTCTTGGATGTGAACAGAGCAGGACAGGTTTCATGGCCTGGTCTCAGCAGCCACTGGCAGTGAACATGCATCAACACAAGAGGCTGAATCTTGATACTGGCTCAACCAAGACTAAAATTTTTAAAACCTTCACTTTAATGTATAACCATATTATGGGAGGAAGGTGGAAATACTAGAGAAGCATCATCAAATTTTATACACAGTGGAGGCTGAATGCAGAGATATACAAATTAATACCTCTTTAAGGTAGCAATTAAAATTATATGTTTTATTTGATGGGCTGATGCCTGGCAGTCAGCATGTATGTAGCTCTGAGCTCATCACAACATGCACTAGCCTGCCCTGGTAGGGATGTTAAAAGGGACATGGAAAGGAGCTTCGAGTGTGGAAGAGTGTTCATAATGGTGAAAGGGGCAGAGGGGAGTGTGTGAAATTCAAGGAGGGGATTTCATCAGTAGTGAAGCAAATTCCTGGTTGTGCTGCTGCTGGTACAATTGATTGTGTTATGTCCTACAGCTATCATCCCGCTGACAGTTCTACTTTCTGCGTTTACTAAGGTAGAATCTGCCTTTATCACAGATCTCTAGGAGGAAGATGACTTTCCTGTTTCAATTTTGGTCTTTTTTTTCTTCTCCAAAATGTTTTTAAATTTAGGCGCCCTTTAAAAACAAGGAGTGAATTCAGACTACTGTGTTGCATTTATTAAGCAAAATTTTACAATGGGAATGAAGTCAAGATTGCCTTAGAAAAAGGCAGAAGTCAGACTACGCTGAGTGCACGTGTTGCAAACATTCCTCAATTACTATGGATGTGTGGGGTATATATTCTTGTATATCAAAATGATCTGCTAATGTTTTGGCCACTGCTGAAGTGCTCCTCCAGTCTCCTTATCTGATAGCACATTAGGTAAAAGTTTTCTTCGCTGCTCTGCTTGCCTCAGCTGCAGGTTCACTCAGCCTTTGGCAGAGTCCAGGGAATCCCTGCAGGCAGTGTTTTCAGGCTTTGGGAAAAGGAGGAAAAAGACTGGGTAGGACAGGGTCAGTCTGTCTTGAAACTGAGGTGCAGGGATTTCTTGGGAAGGAAACGGTTACCTTGAAGGCAGTGTTGCAGGAGGACTGGTGCACGGGTAGTTGCTCTGAAGTGTGGACTCCTGTAGCCTTCAGCCCTCTCCTTTTACACGTTCATGATTTATACTGGCTCCTGTTTCAGTGGTTCCCCTTCTATTTCCTGAGCCTCTGCTCCTGCAATGCTCTTGAGCACTGTGCTGCAATTTGTATGTTTGGGTTTTGTTATGCTACCAGTTGTGTCATGGACAGAATGGATTTCCCTGGGTCCCTTTTTAGGTCCTGATCCATTATCTGCTGCTGCTGCAGGCATTTTCCGTCTTTGTCCCTGTAGTCCTATGCTCATGGGAATGGGTGACTTATTGCAGGCTTGGGTTCCCTCAGCAGATTTGCCTGTGAATGGTGGGCCCATGGACAAATTTCCCCAAATGAATGGACTCTGCAGAAATACTGATTTTTTTTTTTTTTAAACTCCATAAGAGCTTTAATGGATGTGTATAATTTATGATCTAGGTCAGGTCTGTCTGTCAGCCATTGCTGTGCAAGCCTGTGCAATCCAGGCTCTAGGATGACCCTGCTTGAGTAGGAAGTTGGACCAGATGACCTGTGGTGGTCCCTTCCAGTCTTGCCCATTCTGTGCTTTTGTAGGGTTTCTCTGGAAAGTCTATGCTCTCTCTAGTACAGAGACCTCTCTGCTGGCCACCAAGTGCCCTGAGCTGAAAAGGAAGTATCTAAAGCTTTCAAAAGAAAATGTTGCCCAAAAAGAAAGTTGATGTTATATAAAGGATTAATCTTTTCTCAGAATGTCTAATAAACATAAAATTAGAAGGAATTTGTCATTTAAATCTGAACATACCATGAGAAATTTCAGCTCACCAAGCAAGAAGCATATAGAAGCTGTGTCAGCTTTAATCATTGGCACTAATATCAGCTAGAATAAATATATATATGTCTTAAAATTGGGAAGGTTTTAGTCTGACTAAGAGTGGATTGGCTTCTCCTGTTACCTGAGGAGATGATACTTATGAGATCAGTCCTGGTTCCCAGAGGGAGAACTGAGCTAAAGTTGGTGTGTCATTTCTCAGGAAATAAATGAGCAAATAGGATATTTCTCCTTACATCATCATTAGCAGAACTTGCAGAATGCTTATTGCCTAGGTTCTGGTAGTGTGCTTGACAATGTAGTATGAATTGCATTTGAAGCTAGTTTGTGTTGACCTGATGCAATTGTTTCAGAGTGGTTTTTTGGGACATGATCCTTCAGGTTCTCTAGAAACTCAAGTGTCTGCTGAGAAATAGAAACAAAGAAGGGCTTGATAATGAATGAAACTTGGGGTAATGAAAACATCTGTTTTGTTTTTCTGTAGTCTTTTCATCCTACCTTCCATTTGAAAGTGTTTTATAATACTACAATGCATAACATCCCAGGGTGCCCTTTACATGTGCTGTAGTGATGTAGGATGATTAGGCAGTCTGACCTCATGGAGGACAAATAGCACAGTGCCTATGAGTCTTCAGAAAAACTGCCTTGTTAAAGTCATATTCTGGATTTTTAAAGACTGTATGTGGTGGCTCATTTGTTTTGCTTGGTTATTGCTTTATTTTGTACAGTGCATTATTTGATGAATAGAATTATTTCAAAACCAGACCATTCAGAAATTGGGAAACGTGCAAAAGGAAAAAACCTTGTTGTACAACTCCTACCTGAATCATTAGATGGAAAAAAAAATACTGTGGTGATGTAAAAAACCAAAACTGATTTAACATTTCTGAAATGTATAGTTATAAATATTTAGCAAATCAAGCACTTAGAAAAACATGAGCTGGGTGACATCAGACATGCTCTGTATTTAATAACTTTTTAATTAACGGGTATTGTGAGTTAAGGACTCAGGACAGATTGTCATAATTTCATAATGTTTTTAAAGCAATTTAACATGTATTATTTGCTTACATAGCAAATGTAGCAAATGCTTACATTGTAGATGTTGTCTGTCTTAAATTTTCTCAAGGGTGTTGTAAATGCTTCTACCTGTTATTATCGAGCACTATTACAATCCTGGGGGAAGTTGCTGGTCAGGAATGCAGCTAATTTAGACCATACACAGTATTTTTATATGAGAGCTGGCTTTAGCTTTGGCTGTCGTCCTTGCTTACTGCTGGTTGTTTGAGACTAGGCAAGCTGCAAACTCAGCTAGACTCGGGTTTGCATTTATAGACTGCAGCTGGGCTGCTGTGCTTTTGGACTGGTGCTGTTCTGCCTGTGCAACTTTATGGAGCACACTTGGCTGCATTAGACTTTTTCATGTAGTGGCGAAATGACAGATTCGAACACTCAGGTATCTCCTTTGGGCAGGCTTTCTTCTGTTCTTCTCTTCCAAATACTTTTATCTGTTCTTCAGCTCGGCTGGCATTCACCACCATGCGCTGACAGTGTAGACAGTGTCAGCTTCTACTAAGATACGCTTCAAAAATTCAAATTCTTGATTCTTTTCCCTTCCTTCAGGAAAAATAGCATTAATTAAATTCATATTTTTAACCAACTTTAGTTTCTGTAATTTCCATTGTGCTAATAAAGACAACACTCTACAGAAATATTTCACTAATTCCTTGTGGAATTAAGTGGCTGTTCTGGTAGCTTCCATTTTAAGCAAATAAAGATAATCTGTATGCCACTTGAAAGAAAAGTACAGACTTCAAGTTTTCAGACACAGTTGTGCTAGAGTGAGTTGATTTTGAATCATGCTTCTGTTTGACTTCAACTGCTAGGGTTGAAGTTCATATAGAATATTTTGTGGAAACAAGAGGCAGAAACGTCTAATTAATAGATGATTACTTTGTGTTTTAAGCTGTATACTGGATGGGTAAATTGAATTTGTTTTAGTTGAGGTCATGTGAATATGTTGGTGCTGCATGCTTTCTGTTTGGCCTTAGAGTGCGCTATGTATCTTGTTTGTAAAGAGGAGATGTGGGTGATACCTCTGGGAAAGGATGCCATTCTGCTTTGCACCTAGGATTTATTAGGGGTCCCATCTAAGAATAAGGGCTTATTAAAATAGTAGCTAGTGCTACACACTGGTAAGATTTATTCTTATTCTGAAATCGGCTACTAGCCATTTATGGGGACTAACCTAATGTCAATGTTAGAATGGCTCATTAATTCTGAGCTTTCTCTATCATCACACAGTGCTGGAGACTACAAATGAAATATTTTGATGTTTTAACACCATGGGTATATTTCCCGCTTGTCAGTGCTTGGTCACTTTGTATGTTTTTAATTTTTTATGTATTTATTTTTTATTAAACCCAGCCATCCGCCCAGAAATATGTCTAAGTGCATACAGAAATTATTGGCAACTCTCCTTCCCTGCCACGTACCAGTTGCTTTTTTTTAAAGCTGGAAACAAAATTCAATTGGAAATTCAATTTCAGCAAGCTGTGTTTGCGTTTTTGGATTATTTGAACATCATGCATGTGTGTCTTAAAGGAAGGGTGCTGTGCCAAGTGTTTTCAATGACATTTATTAGCTGAGTCTCATTACTAACTAGTTGCATTTCCAGGGCTTCCTATGCTCTGTTTTGATGTACTGCATTGTCTTTTTTCCCTACTCCTTCCCCTGTATATGTTGTAAAACAATTAGTATCTTCAGTGCTAGTTTGGATGAAATAAATACTTTGTATTTAAAAAAAATTCTGCTGCTCTTGAATCTTTTGTTTAAGGTTTTATAGATGACCTGCTGTTACTAACCATCTGAGAATAAAGTGCAAGTGAGGATGAGGATAATGTTACAAGCGTACAAACCAGGAGCAGTGTTGAGGTCCTTATGTGCTACTCCATCATGCTGAAATTCTGTCTGTCATTGCAGGACTCCAGGTTACTGTTTATCCCATTTTGAGTTTCTGTGTCTCTGTTAATGGTGCATAGTAGTTCTGTTTTCCTGTGTTTGCATGGGAGAACTTTGGAAGATGACTTGTCCCAGAGGTAGATTCAAGGTTTGTATGTGTAAAGAATGGTACTTTTATGAAGCTGTGGAGGGTCTGGGTGGGTCTATTAGGGATATTAATTTTTCCCCTAAGCAGGATGAGCTTAAGTTTATATCAGAGGACTTTCCTTCAGCTGAGATTTAGAACACAGCATTTTGTTGTACTTTCTTTAAAAAAAAAAAATCATATTCAGTAAAAGTTTTATAAAGAATGCCCTTGGTTTAACTGTAGTTTAATTCTATTTTGCCTGTAATTTTTGATAGTGGTAATGGATTAATGGTCTCTTGTTAAGTATTTGTTTGTTGTCTTATTCACTAGAGCTCCTGCTTGACCAGACAGGATGTCTGTTCATTGAAAGCTGTTGTCAATCAGTGGCCATTGTCTTGTAGATTTTCACTTTGAAATACTACCATTATTGGCAGTGAGTTTTGTGAGTGCACGTTTGCTGTTTCACTGTCTGTCCCCATTCCTTTATTGCTTATTTACTTGCAGACATTCAAATTGCCTGACTTCATTGAACTTGAGTTTGAAGTTGCTGATTCTGTGTGTTCGGTCTAGACTGTCCTTTTAAATAACAGTAACGAAGTGCTGTCAGGATGACTGTATTGCTGTCTCCAGTGTGGGAAAATCGTCTCTGCTGCTTCCGAAAGCTTTGCCTGAGGTGGCTCCATGTAATTGTAATTTTAGATAATTGTTTGTAGTTTGTACTGTGCTTTTTGCATAAACTGAGAACTGCTTGAAAATGAATAGATTGAAACTCTATCTCTTCCTTCTCTGCTTTGCTAATGACATAATGGTGCATGATTGGAGTTTTAAATATTTTTTGGAACAGATGCAGTTTGTGTCATTGAATTTCTCTAAGGTGGCTATATTGCTTAGAGATTTGTATCTCCTGAAGTGTGGTGTGAGGAGGTATGAATTGGACCTCTTCGGTCACACAGGGGTTATATCACATAAGGCAGGTGTTTTGGTGAAATTAATGAATCATGATTTTTGGTTTCACTGTCAGAGTCAGGTGGTATTCATTCAGAGGTTTATAGCGTTAACTTTTGTCGTCCAGTAGACTCGGTACTGCAAGACCTATAGGCAGCCTCATTTGCAGGTGTCTCACTGAAGAAGTCTAGGGTATTTCATGTGGGATTGCTGCTAAAGGGTTATAGGAGCTGATCCCTGTGCTATGTAAATCGGGGTGTGGCAGGATTCCCGTGCCTTTGTGCCTTAACCTTGCTTTGCTCTTATCAGCTGTATATCGCTCTTCTCCGTTTAGCAGGGCAAGGAGTGCTTTGGCTGCACTGCTGCTCTTCTGTCAATAGCAGATCTATCTAAACTGGCACTGTTTTCCCATTTCTCATTTGTCCAGCTGCCTCTTTCCATTTCCCCAGAGAAGGATGTTGGTTTTCCTGGTTGTGGCAATTATTCTATAGGTTCTTTCTCTAACCTGGATCTATGAAACGATCCAGGTTAAGAAAGGAACTTCATACTGAAAAAAGGGAAGCAGCTTCACACTGATCCGTCTACATTATAAGAAAAGTATCAGCACTTTGTGGAGATGTCCTCTGTGTCATTGCTATTTTTAATTTTTTTAGAAAATCAAAATAAGAACAGAATGCAGGAATTACTCATATTGAGTCAGACCCAAAGTCTGTCTAACCCTATATCCTTTCTGACAATGGCCAAAAATGAAAAGCTTGAGAAGATTACAGCAACAAGGTAATGACTCCACCATATGTCTTCTCTCACCCTTCAGTGGCAGGTGACTTAGGATATTTTCCTGACAGAGGGGTCATTTCCATGTAGATATTGATTGTTACTGCATTTGTCTTTTGTAAATGTGTTGGGTCTCTCCTTAAAACTGTAGGGTTTTAGTAGCGGCAGAGTCCCATGACTTAGATCGAAGTTGTGTGCATACTGCTTCCATGTGTTCATTGTGAGCATGCTACTGTTGGTCCCTAGCTCTTGGGCCACAAGAGGAACAACTCTTCATCCAGGCTATGCTGCCTGTGAATTTTATTAGCCACTGTTATATCCTGGCTCCTTCGTCCCTTTCCAGGCAGTGGGGGATTAGCTGCTCAGCCATTGATTGATTGTCTGCAGAGAGGACCAGAACTGGAGGCAGCATTCAAGGTGCAGACTCACAGTGGGCTTAATGGCAGTATTAAGCTTGTCTCTGTTTTGTTCTTTCCTCTGCATAGCTTTTAATAACATGCTGTTTGTTGTGACTGTTAAGCGTTCAGCTGATGGTTGCCTGAAAGCATCTATTTTGTCTTGGAGGAAAATAAATCGTGCTGGGTCCAACAGCCCTGGAGAAGCAAGGCAGCTGCTGCTTCATGCCTCAGGGCTGACCAGTGTTGGGGCTGAAATGTGTCCCCAGCAGGCATGGGTGTGCTCTGTGAGTGTCTGCCAGGGATAAGGCAGGTGGAGAGAGCCCTGGGACAGCCCTCTTTGAGCAGGAGGGAGCTCTGGGGGTGAGAGTGTGTGCATACACGCGTTGGAGCAGCCTGCCAGCAGCTGAGCTCAGATGCTGGGTCTGCTCAAAAGCTGTCCTCATGTCCTCAGTTGCTGGCACCTGGACATAAGAGCTCACTGGTCCCAGAGCCACCACCCCAGGTGCTCTCATCTGTAGAGACATGCAGGTGTTCTCTAGTGGCGCTTGGTGACCCACTATAACCCCTTGCTCCAGCTGCTTCTGCTCTCCAGCTTGGTCTTTGTTAGCTCATAAAGCTTAGGCAATCCCAAAATGCCCTTCCTTTTCAGCCCACCATGTGCCCTGCACCTCAAGGCTGAAACAGTCCTTAGTTGGAAAGGTGATGAGGGGTAGCTGGTTCCTGGAACTCCCCTTGCTGGTTCCATGCCTGTACAGCGTGGCTGAGATTCTCCTGGGACAGACAGGGTGTTACTCAGCTGGAGTCTTGCCTTGAGGTCTTGCCTGCTTCTCTTCCACTGCATTTGTTGAGATGGGATTTGGGTGAGCCTGGGAGTAGTCTGGAGATGTAGTATTTGTGTAGATGGCATAAGATTATAGTCCCAGAATTATACTCCAAAGTTGAGTAGGATCAGAGGCCATTACTTTATCTGTGACATGAAGATGGACTTTTTTCCAAGTGCACAGCTTTTTTTAAATATAACTTTTAAACTTTTTTTTTTGCAATCAACTCATATTTTTACTTTCCTAGCTAATTTAAATATTGTCAACAAATCTTGCACCTTAGTATTAACTTTTTTCCCCTAGTTGTATTAAGAATATACTGAGTTAATTAATGCAGCTCTGCCAAACTACTGATGTCTTCCTTCCAACAGCAGATCATCTTCTTTTCTGATTTTGAAAAATTATCTATGCAAGAATCAATAAGGTACTGCTTCTATCTAGCAAACAAAGAAGTTACCTTTATTTTCAAGTTTTGTCTGGTGTAGTATTAGGCTTGTCATTGGCAATGATGCTTCTGTCATTTTCTTTTGGAAATTATTTCATAATCAAATAGGTTTTTTTGGTCAGAATTTATGTACTCAACAATTTCATTCTGTCATTCATAATAATTTCCCCAGCCCTTGTAATTTTCTGAATTTGTCCTGTCATCCTTCAATATGATGAGGTTCCTGTGCACCTTTGTAAAGCAGATGAAATATATTCAGCTTTTCTAACTTTTCCTTATAAATTCAGTACTTCTCTCACTTTTCAGGTCTTAAGGATTTCCCCCATGATCCAGCAGAACTGAGTATCTTGTTCCATTTGTATCCTTTCCTATTTGCAGGAAATGCATCTCAGAGCAATATTACACAATGATCCACACACAATAAGTGCCCTATTAAAAAACTTTGTTTTGAGTTTGAGTTGGTTAGATATGTATGTATGAATGATTTTTTTTAAAAAAAAGTAATATTTGCCTATGTTTTACTTAGGGAAAAAATACTGTCATAGTGAACTAATTATGAAAAGGCATTTCTTTCTTTTTTTAGGGAAATTATTATAGTAAGCACAGTAGCCATACAAATAAAGAGTTAATGTACTCTTCCCTGGTTACTTTTACCACAGTAAATTTAATGTTTTTTTATTCTTGACAGTTTCTTTTCATGCAAATAAAAAAAATTAGGCTTTGTGTTATCATTTTCTCTTATACGAGCATACCCAGTTCTGATGTTTTTCCTGAATTCTTTGCAGAACTGTTGTTTTCAATTGAATCTATAATTAAATATGCCTCTCTTGATCATTCCATATCTCTAGTCATTTGACTTTATTTTCTTCAGCTTTAAGGATGTTGTTTGTCAAAATTTTTGTATTTTTCGTTGTGTATCTGCAGCTTGTAGTCAGACTTTTCTGAAGTGCTTCAAACTCTGCTGTGGGAACTACAGCAGAGCAGTGAATCACCTCATGGGTTAATGTGCTTATGCAGTGGCTTGCAGCAAAGGCTTGGCTGGGTTAAAGTCCTTTGCACAAATAACATTCACTGGGGAGATGTTTCTTTTTTCCTAGCCCCAGGCTATAGTGATCTGTTCCTGTCTGTAGTTTTTGTGGTTGGAGATGGGGTGGGAAATGTGTCCTTTTTGCCAGAATTGAGCTGGGACATTCACATTTTCTGGTATAGGAATTCTATAATGTTCTGCCCGGGGCTTTGGAAATAATTGCTGATTAAACTTGGTGTACTGGTTCTGATAGGCTGACTGAGTATCTGTCATTTTAAGAGACATAAACTTTGTAGCCCCTCTAGTTTGGTTACTGAAGTTCCAGCGTGCATTAGGCTGAAAAGGAAGAGCATGCCCTGGTGCTGTATGTGCTGTGGTGTGTATGGCAAGTGGAAATCTTCAGATATGAAGACTTCTCCATCTCTGATCACCAGTCCCTCAGAATTCCCTTAGAATTGCTATTTTTTTTTTTTTTTATAAGCACCAGCATTTCCTTCCATTATGGAGCATTCAGAACCAAACTTGTCTGCCTGATCTTAGCTTCTTTGAAATATCATGCACTTGTCTGCAGTTCTTTGGAGCTCTCTTCTAAGACATGGAAGGTTGGAAGTTTGTTGTTGTCAAAAGGGATAAAGGAGAATTTTTGAATGAAGTGGGATTTTGTAAGTGGAAATGTTTTGCAGACCTGCAAGTAGATTTCCTACAGGCTCTCCTCGTAAGTGACTTCATGGGCCTGGGCAGCTTCTATCACCTCTCAGCTGTTTTTGTAGGTGGTGTAGAGCCTGTGAGTGTGGGGGTGAATGAGTTCTGATGGTCAGTGATTTCCTTGTGTTTCTGCTGAGAAACACATGCTAGCATGGCAATTACTGCTTGGAAGCTCTGAGCAAGAACAAACTCTTTCTATGCTAAGAAGTGCCTCATATACAAGAGCCTGTGCTTAGGGGCTGGCTGTATGGAACAGGTCAGAGTAGGGAAGAAGCAGCTCTATTCTGCTTGTTTTAAAAATAATCGAAGCTAAGGGTGACTTAACTTATATAACTTCCTATTGGGAGCTCATAGGAGGGCAGAGGATTAAGCCCAAGATTTGGCGTGGTAGAACATGACTGAATTGTAACCCCAGACTTTTCATCTGATTAGATTATTGGAAAAAATAAAATCAGTTGAAGCTGTTACTGGAATGTCAAAGGCAACTATATGCTAAATTTCATGCATTTAATTTAAAAAATATTTTGCATAGAATTAGCTACAGAGGTCCTAACCACTTTTGCTGAACACAAACACTTGTTACAGGCCAGCTTAGAGCTTGAGGTGTTGTTTCATATCTCCAGGCTTAGGGGAGGAGCTGTGCTTTATTCTCAGGGCAGTAAGCCTGCAGCCATGCAGAATGCAGTATGATCTGTCTCTGGGGAAATTAGTCCACTCATCTCATCAGGAACTGATTCTGGCAAACGACTGGTAAATGTTACAACACATTATTGTCTTTCTACTGTATTCTCTCTCTGTGTCTCTTAATATGCGTGTGTATGAAATGCATATGGTGATTTGGGGTTATAAACATGTTGCTATAATTCACAAGTAACAAATGAGCATCAGTTAAAAATTTAACTGATCCTTCCAGCAGTAACCATTTAAGAAAGCAAGCAGCAGTATGAATCACTTAGCTGAAAAAGAAGAAATACCTAGATGCAAATGGCATTTGGAAAATGAGTGATGGTGTAACAATCTGGATACTGTACAGACCATGACCCAGCTATTGGCATTGTTTTAGTGTCCTGAATTGCTCAGCTGCCACACTTTGCTGAGGCTTCAGAACATCATAAATACTTAAGTTTGTGTTCACTGGTTTAAGATGTTGCCAAAAGCATTAAAATAATTACTGTCCTAAATTAATTAACTTTTGTTTGTTGAATCTGTATGTCAGTTTTATTCAGACAAAAGGGAAGTTTCATCTCCAGGCCATAACTGATTTTGCCCTGGCTTAACGAGTCATATATTTCCACTCAACCTGAAAGAGAAATTTTTTTTAAATGATTGCTTCAGGCCACATATAACCTCATCATTTGCAGCAGTGCAATTTAAGGGATTTAATGTAAACTACTTGAAGCTTTTTGATGGTGTGTTTGACCTAACCACAAGAAAAAAAGATGCCTAACCTTCAGTTATAGTAGCATAAGAAATAGAAGTCAGCAGATATGAAATAGTTTAAAGTGGCACAGTCTGCCCAGTGTGCTACATGGTTGCCCCTTCTCTTGCTTTGAGCACATCATTGCCCACCCTCCTGCCTGGTGTCACCTTTCCAGAGGCAGTGTGGGGCTGGGTCCCTCTGCCTGAGTTCTGCCCACCTGGCAGCCCTGTGGGGCTCAGCACTGTGTGTGCTGCCCTCCCAGGGATTTCCCATCAGGAGCCAGCATGGTGATGCAGAATAGCTTGCTTTGATTTGCTTTGCTCTTTCAAAGTGTGGTGTGATCTTTAGCCATTGGGACAAACCATGTCAAAGTGAGAAGGCTGGAGTTTGCCATCGCGCTTGTTCTTTTTCTGTTTTCCCTGACAGGCTCTGTCAAATCTGTTGTTCTTTTTCAGTTCCATTACACCAGCTAGGGACTGCTTTGTGGTGGCTGGTGGAAGCACTGCTTTTACCTGCCTTCGTACCTGTGTTTTCCAGCATAGTTCCACTTGAATTCGTTCAGCGTATGCATGTGATAATTGGTTCGTGTAACAGGTTTGTAGATCATAAGAAGAGGCTTTGTTGTCACAAGATTTCAAGTAGTCTGCAAACACCTGTTTTTTTTTTTTTTTTTTTAACCTGCTTTTATTCAAAACCATAATACTGATACCATAAAACCGGCTAATTCTTCAAATAAATGGATTTAAAAGTGAAATGTTTTGTTGGTATGAGGATGTATCAAATCTTTTCTGGTCTTGTAAGTGGAGGGAATGGATGATGCAGGGGTGTACTGGGAATTTATTGCCTTTTGGATCAGTAGCTGTAGTACTGTGGATGTGTCCAAAAAAGTCACTACAGTCTCTTCAGCATCCTTGTGTACAGGCTTTAGCAGGTACAGGAGAAGTACCATGATGCAATTTAATGGCAGTGAGATGCAGATAGGAAGAAGGGAAAGTGAAGCAGAAAAAAAATCTGTATATTGACTTCAAGAATTACATGCTGTATACTTATTTGTCATGCAGCTTTGAATGCTGCTTGTTTTTCTGTCTATGCCTTCTTTCTTTTGTATTATCTTTGTAATGTCAATCTGAAAGGGAAATGTTCTTCACCACAGGTTGTGAAATCATTTTACAAAATCAATTCCTCCACTAAGATTCTTTTTCTTGGATAGGCCTAGTATGTTTTTTTGTTTTGTTTTGTTTTGTGCTTCGTTTTTTGTTTTTTTTTTTTTGTTTTATTTTTTTGTGAATCTTGTGGTTTTAAATGGCAAAAGATTATTTTATATCTCAGGAAAGGCAGGTAATATTTATTTTCTGCTGGGATGCAGTATTTAACTGTTCTTGAAAGAGTCTAAATCTTGGATATTAAATACTGCAGCTTTTGTGTTCAGGAAAACTGTTTTAGAATATTCTGAAAGGTTTTTAAGAGGTATTAGCTGTAATTTTTCTTTTCTCATGAATCCTGGTAAGTGCTGAACATATAGCAGAATGAAGTGCTGTTCTTTCCAGGTGGAAAGAGAAAATAAATAGTCCCAATAAAATATTGAAGGCTTTGTAAACAATTGCATAAATTCATTTTTCAGTAAAAGTATGTGGTGTCTGTAGAATATGTGGCCTGCTGGACACAAAAGATTTTTTTTTTTTCCTCTTCTAATCAGGACAAAGGTGAGTTGAATTCTGTACCTCGTGAGGACATTGAGGTAGTACCATTGTAGAAAGTCTGCACTTGTTACTTCACCATTCATTCTCTGCTTTTTTTTCTGAATCTGTAATTTTATAAACTGTTTTCATTTTTATCTGTAAGGATGCCTCATTCTGCAGCAATGAGTTGTATGTATATATTTTTTATTACTTTAAAATGTTTGTTTAAATATTTTATGTTCTTAATAGTGCTGAGCTTTCAATTCTACACTTAAGTTCTGTTCTTCATGGCCTGGGCACAAATAGTGGAAGTAGTGGTACCTATTGTTGCAGGTTGTTTTAGATGAAATTTAGAGAGTTCTGTGGATTGTTGTGGTGTGGCAAAGTTTCTAATGTTTTAAGCACCTTTAGGTGAAGTGATTTAAGGGTGATTTATATCTTGGAGTACCTGGATATTAACAGTGCTGTTGGAGCAATGAAACCTTAAAAAGTTGGCTCAATATACCCAGTGAGGAAGTATTGGTTGTGTACTGTAGAAACCATAGAATGGCTTGGATTGGAAGGGACCATGAAGATCATCCAGTTCCAGCCCACCTGCCATGGGCAGGGACACCTTCCACTAGACTAGGTTGCTCCAAGCTGTCTCTGGCCTGGGCTTGGACACTTCTAGGAATTGAGCATCCACAGCTTCTCTGGGCTACCTGTTCCTGTGCCTCACCACCCTCACACTGAAGAATGTCTTCCTAATACTTAATCTAATCCTTTTCAGGTTCAAACCATTCTTACTTGTCCTGTCACTACATGCTCTTGTAATTTTTTCTTTCTCCATCTTTTTTGTGGGCTCCCTTCAGGTACTGGAAGGCCACAGTTGGGTGACCCAAACCCTTCTCCTTCTTAGGCTGAACAAACCCAACTCTCTCAGCCTTCCCTCACAGGAGAGGTGCTCCATCCCTCTGATCATCTTGGTGGCCTCCTCTGACTTGCTCCAGCAGGTCCCTGTCCTTCCTGTGCTGGGACCCCAGAGCTGCTGCAGCCCTGCAGGTGGGGTCTCAGAGCAGAGGGGCAGAATCCCCTCCCTGCCCTGCTGCCCACGCTGCCCAGGTGCAGCACCTTGCCCTTGATCTTAAACCTCATGGGATTCCCACAGCCCAGTTCTTGAGCTTGTCCAGGACCCTCTGGATGGCATCCTGTCCTTCAGGTGTGTCACCTGCACCACTCAGCTCAGTGTCACCTACAAATATGCTGAGGGTGCACTTGATCCTTTTGTCTGTGTCATTAATGAAGATATTAAATAACACTGGTCCCGATATGGGTCCCTAAGGTGCACCACTTGCCCATTGAGACTGAGCCATTGACTATTATCCTATGGAAGTGACTCTCCAACCATTTTCTAATCCGTCTAATAGTCCACTCATGAATCTGTCATTCCCCAAAGCCATCCATGTCTTCATATCTTACAAAGTGAAGGAAAGGTGTATGCAAACGTAGTAACATGTAAATTTTTTCAGCTTTATTTAGTATGGAATTTTTTTAAGATTTTAAAATAATTTCGTGTCTGTAGAAATACTATTTTAAAAATGGCAGCAGTGATGCAGCAAAATATCCAAAGAAGATGTGTTTTGTGGTGTGCTGCTCCTTGCTTTTCTGAGTTGACTATCTCATTAATGAATTCACAGTAACAGTTTATTTGGATGAACTTTGTTACCTGGTATGACTCAAGATTCCTCTTTTGCTTGTACGTAATTAACATAAAACCTCAAACTGAAGTCTGCAATATAGTGTCTCATCACAAAAGTCAGCTAACTGTAAAAGCTGATAATGTTTGTAAAGCACGTTAAGCTCCCTGGGTGAAAGGTACCATAGAAATATAAAGTATTAAGCCAGTAGTTTAATTATAAGATAAGAAGTAATTGAAATTTTCCAACACGGTTGCATGTAGAAGACATTCTGATGATTTGCTTTGTAATATTTAGGTCAGTGAGTTGAGATGTCTTTCTAAATCCTTTATGAATATTCTCTCATTTAAGTGCATTGCTCGAAGGTGTTTGATACATTTATTTGGCTGGCTGGTACTGCAGTTTAAAAATACCACATTTCAAGTAGGCAGAGAAGTGCTGTATAGAAACCTTTGAAATAACCAACCTTCATCCTTCAAAATGACAGTTATTGTGCTGTAATAATTGTAGAAGTACTGGATTTGCTTCAATTGATTTTTTTTTTTTTTTTAAATAGTAGACTGCTCGTTTAATACACAATGCCTCCAGAATTTTAATCTCCATGCCCTTCTTGTGGTTTACGATTTGTTGCAGATTTCCCTTGAGATATTTTTCCTTGCCTTATGTATATCTATATAAAAACCAAACATTTTATCACGAGTACTAAATCCTGCTTTATGGCACTTACTGTACTGTCAGATAGAACAATTCATAAGGTGAAATCAGTACTTTTATGTGGCATTAAGTCCTGAAAACTTTTGTACTACTTCCATTTACAATAAAAGGTAGCCCGTAACAACCGTATGATATTTTTGACTCTGAAATGTCCAGGATAGATATTAATGATGTAGTAGTTCCCTCCGTTGCATCTGTTTTGACTGTAGGAACGTGTCAGTTTGGGTGCAGCTTGGATCATCCCAGTATCCTTGCATTTCTTCCCAAGCTGCCTCCATGGTCAGTAATGTCGGATACAGTGGACACTGTTGGACAGAAGGAGGGATTTGAGTCTCCATCATGCTTTTAGACCGTCAGGGGGAGTTTCCTCCTTGGTCCCCTGTAGCTTTTCTCCGCCTGCAGTCATGGCAACACTGCAGGACCAGGAGCAGCCTTGTTTCCAGCCCGAAACCGTCTTTTATGACTCTGCTGGTGGGAGTTAAAAAATGAAATGGACACCCTACTGCATTCCGCATGCAATAAGGCAGCGTTTTAGTTAATTGTTTGTTTATCTTTATTAGAAAACTAAAAGCATTGAAATGTTTTAATTTTTTTTTTATCTCTGCACAACAATCCTTTCTTCTGAAGAGGGCAATCTCTTTATTCTTTCCCTTCCCCTCTGATTTCCTGTCATGGAGGAAGAGCTTTGTCCTGTGGGATATGGCTGCAGCAGAGCTTGTATTGGCTGAGGTGTGCTGCAGAAACAGTGCCTCGGATAGTGCCTTTGCCAGGAGCCTGCTGAGCCAAGCAGAGAGACTCTTCTCAGGCAGTGGTTGGGGTGTTTCTAACTATGGTAAAAGCTGAGCTCTAAGATGTTACAACCTTGAGCTCATGGGATGCAGAAATTTTTTGGGAGGCCTGAATTTGGCAGAAATGGTAAGAGGTTCTTGTAATTAATGACGTAAAGAGTTTTCAGGTTTAAAATTATAACCTGGACTGGACATTCTAAAGCTCGAATGTGAAAACCAGGTTAAGTTTAGCTGCTCAAAAGTTGTCTGCATGGCTGCAGGGATTTAAAGATTAAATTTAATTTTGAAAATAAGTATCCTTACAGATTTAAGTTTTGAAGAATTGAAAGATTTGCTGTGTATTTCAGAACGTGGAAACCTAGGACTGAGCGTGGGGGGCTGGTTTGGTATCTTCATAGCTAAAGGCTGTGGCCTCCATTTTCCCCAGCTGTGCTGGGAGGGCAGTATGCTGCAGCCTTGCAGGCCTGTTGCAGCTCAGTGCCTCTCTTGTCAAGTAGAGAAACTAAAAGGGCCATTAATTCTCTGAATTGTGGTTTGCAGTGCAGGGCTTCCTCTGAGGGATGCAGAACAGTTTGCCTATGGCATCACACAGCTTTAACCAAGCTCTGCCTCTAAGCACCAACTGCAGATGTGCAGTCCTGTCGCTTTATAAGGAAAACAGGATTTTTGCTATGAAGTTAAGGTGTCCCAAAAGGAGGTGAGCCAGCTCAGTTCCTTCTGGCGTCCTGGGAAAGCCCCCTTAGCAACATTTTTTCCCATAGTCCCCATATACTATCAATCCCCCTTGATCTTCCTGCTTGTTATCACTCCCCCATGCCCTTACCCCCTGTTTTGTCCTGAATCCCAGGGGAAGAAAAAATCCACTGCAGCCACCCTACTGCCATTCCCTCAAGGCTGTTGCTTTTATAAACCCTGTCCTATGGGACATCCCAGTCCTGGCTATGCTGCAAATGCCTTCCCTGGAGGGGCAGAGGGGGTGAACATTATCCTGCAGGGGTGCAGCAATGCCATGGGAATTAAAACCTTGGCTCTTTGGCATGGTGCATGGGAGCAGGTCAGCTGTAGCCAGCCAGCATGGTTGGTATGGAGCACAAGGAGGGCAGGAATGTGTAATTGTAGAGTACAGTGTCTGTCAGCAATTTGGTTTTGCCTTTTGTAATGGATTGAAAATATACTTAGTCACAGTCTAACTGTGCAAATTATTGCACTTTTAAGATAGAGGCAAATGTAAGAAGTAGGAATTCCAATTTTTATTTGGAATGACAAATCTTTCATTATTGTCTATGCAGCTGAATTATCTGTTTACATTATTTTTTTTTAATATTGAGGTGGCCCTGTGTCAGTTGGAATTCAGGTGGGACCTGAAGTTTTTTTGCCTACATATTCAATTGAATGCTATCATGCTTCATGGACCATGAAGTTTAGATTGTATCTAGTAAATGAGCAAATGCTTTTTATAAATAATTAGTCTTCTGCTTAATTACAGGACTAAGTTTTCCAGCACATTTGTCATGTGATCTGTGTATATGGTGTTGCTGTTTCTAATTGAATGTGAGAAATAATCGGCTTTCTTAAAAACTTTTGAGTCAATACTTGCTTCATCAAACTGTAGCTGATGGATTTAATTTGCTATTTACAGAGTTATTGATTAAATAACTTAGAATTCCTTGAGAGAGAGGCAGTTACCTGGAAACTTAGACTGCTTCTCCTCTTGAATGCACTGGTAATAACAGCTTTCTAAATGTTACTGTTGATTAATAGTTCACTTAGCAATAATAAACCCAGTCTAAATTAAATATAGCATGGTGTTTCACTGTAGTAGACACTTTCTCTATTGAGTTCATGTTTGATTTACTTGCAAAGTAGCTTCTGCTTTTTACATAGTACTGGGAACTAAAAAGTAATGTGTTTGCTTTGTAGGTGTTTCATCTCCAGTTTTTCTTGAATAAAACCCGACTTTTCCCCCCTGCAAGATTATTAGGGTTTTTGCTGAAAAAAAATATAGACTGGAAAATCACTCAGTCTCTTAAAAATATTATAATTTACCTTATGGAAAGTTTTGAAAGATGAGCAGTGATGTGTATGATGCTTAAAAGGCAGAATTGAAGAGCTTTTTTCCTCAAGTAGAAGTTGCCAGTGGTGTCTCTTGGTGCCCCCTGTTTATAGAGCCTGTCTAAAGTTCCTTTCATGCTGGGCACCTGCAGGAACAGCTTCTTCACACTCATCCCATCCTCCTCTTCCTGCCACTACCACACACTTTGCCCTCTTTTTTAGGTGATCCAGAATAATTACTAACCAATATAAATACCTTGTATGTTCCACTCCTTGTTACACAGTTTCCATCTTTTGGATGATGGAATATTTGTCTTCGGATATCTGTATACTATATAAACTAGCAATATCAGGTCTCATTTAGAGTTAGAATTAGTAACTGTAATCCCTCATTTTGTAGTAAACACTAAAATAGAAGCCTGTTTTCCTTCAAAGGCTATTTGAAGGTTTATTCTAAAAATAAAAGATTGCATGTAAAATGAAAAATCTAAAAATATAATTTTGTGCATAAATTAATGTTTCAGCTTTGGTTTTTGCTTTCTTTTCCAATGCCACCTACTAATATTCTTGAAGCTTTCTTTGATAAAATTGGCCACTTCAGAAAATAAGACTATATATGCTTCTTTTTATGGAAAACTCCTGTAAAGAAAAACAAGAAGAATGAATATGAATTGAGTATTTTGCAAGTTTATTCTTTGGTTAAACTTAGGTCCTGTTACAGATCTGGATATCCTCTGTTTTTGTTTTTTTTCTTAATGAAAAACACTTATTAGGAGAACCCTGCCATGTTTTGTCCCAGTTGCAGTAGTACTATGTATCTAATGTGCATTTGATCACAAATCTTGGCTTAAAAAAGAAAGAAAAGCAGTCTTTTCTGGAGATACTTTTTTTAGCAGTTCAGTTTCAAGATCTCATGGATCTCTTTTGTCCTGATTTTGCAATTATATCCCATATATCACCACTAGAGGAGAGTGCATTCCAGATCCTGCTACTCTGGGCTCAGTACTTGATTGTATTTACTGATAGACATACAGAAGCTGTTTCTGAACTACAGAAATAAACGCTTTATGTAAAAATTGTTTTTTTCCAGAAAAAAAAAACAACATAGTTACTATGTGTCTTTTCAGCTTTTATTCAAATTTTATATATGTTGTTTCTGAGCATTCTAGATCAAATTTCTTTGTGCACCCAGAAATTTTGACCTGCAGATTTAATGTGGCTGTTCTGTGTTACGTGTAGTTCCCCTCCTTTCTTCACTGCCCAAGTTTCATCTGTCTTCTTCACATCTTTCATGTGTATACATCTTAACATCATCAAATAAATTCTGGGGTTGCTTCTGGCAGATTTCCAGTGTGCTCTATTCTGCCAGCTACTGGAAACACTGGAGAAAAAAAAACAACAAAACTCATGTCATTCTTATCACTTTATTATTCAGCATGGGATGAGATTTTTAAGCATGTCAGAATCTATGTGGTGGGACTTACTGACCTCCTGTTTAAGTGATGCTGTTTTGTCATGGCTGATGGGCTCCTGAATGAAAAAGCCAGCAAATAAGAGCGTCTCTCTTACAAGGATGGGCTGAGGGAGCTGAGCCTGTTCTTGTTCTGACATGACTGAGAGGGTACCTAATCAATGTTTAAAAGTATCTGAAGGCAGGGTGTCAAGAGGGATGGATGGATCCAGGCTCTTCTCAGTAGTAGCCAGCAATAGGACAAGAGGCAGTGAGCAGAAACTGATGCAAAGTAAGTTCTACCTGAACATGAAGAACTCATTTACTGTGATGGTGACTGTGCACTGAAACAGGCTGCCCAGAGAGGTTGTGGAGTTTCTCTTGCTGGAGATATTCAAGAACTGGCTGGACACAATCCTGTGCAATGTGCTTTGGGATGACCCTGCTTGATCAGGGAGGTTGGACTGATGATCCACTGTGGTCCCTTCCAGTCTGACACATTTGGTGATTCTGAAAAGCAAATAACAATCATGAGGTATAGCAGTTGGGTTGCTGAGCATAAAAACGAATGAAGCCTGCTTCATTAATTGTCAGCACATTAGCTGTTCTGGCCCCTTTCTTCCCTTGCCAAACTCCTGTCCAGAATAGGGCAAAACCTCTTCTCTCAGCTGCATCCTTAAACCTGTCCCTTTTGTGAGAGCTGGCAGGTGCAGCAGCCAGTGACAGTCTGGCAGTCAGGCGCTGCCAGCACTTAGTGGGTTGTGCTGTGGCTCCTACATTGCTCTGTGGAGGCTGCAGGTACTGACACTTCCCAGCAGCTGATTGTTGTTAAATTTATAGGAGCATAATTATTTTGAAGGGTTTTTGTCCCTCGTAGAATTTAACTAGAATCTGCCAACAGGCTTAGAGAGTGGGTGGGCAGATAATGTGATAAAATAAGCTGAATTCCTTTGGAAGTCAAATGGATAATTTAGAAAGAAATGCTTTACATAAAGTTCTTAAATTGACTAATTCCATTTATACCAGTGTGACAGGAAGACTTCATAGTACTTTGAGATCCTAACTCATGGATGTAATGAAAAATTGTCCCTAACATACATGAGTTTTGCTTTCTAAATAGGTGTGATTTCATCCTTTTTAATAGTTTCATTGCTGGTCTAGAATAGACGGTTACCTTACACTGGGAATGATCTCGTATATGATACAAAAAATAAGTAACCTTTAAACATATTTCTGTAGCTAGTGTGTATTTGAGAGTTTTGTCTATACGTTATCATCAGATGTAAATCCTAATGCTGGATGTAGACATCATGTCTGATAGCAGAATTTTGAAAGCTTCAGAAACAGGCTGGGGTGGAAAACTTGAAGATCTGTGTAACTGAAGCTTCAGAATGAGAGAAAGTCTTCCTAAACATTCCTGTTCTCTATCTGATAGAAAATGACAACCTTCTTTTCACCAGCTAAAAGTAGTCAGCCACAATGAATGTGCTTCCCCAGTGAAAGTTGTTTTGTAAAAATAGACAAAAAAAAATTTGATTTCATGTATATTTATCCTCTCCAATATTCTCAGTGTCCTGATTTGCTCAGTTCAGTCACAAGAATTATGCTTTCTGCTTTGGTACTAAGAGTCAAATATAAATTGTTTATTTTCCATACAAATATTCTGTACCTATACTAGAGTTATATATATTTTTTTACCTATATTCTGTGACAAAGAGCCATACCTCCCAACCTTCCCCAAAACAACGAAGAAACCAAATTTTTGTGGTATCTGCATATAATAGAATCATAGAATGTTAAGGCTTGTGAGGGACCTTAAAGAGCATCTAGTTCCAATCCCACTGCCGTGCAGAGTAAGAGTTGCAGCATACAGATTGATATGTCATGATTTAATTTCCAAGCTCATGCTGCTGATTCCCTCTTTCGTTAGGGTATGGCTTTACTTGGTGGGTGCTTCCTGTAGCCGTGTGGTGTGTTGGCTATGATGTAAGAGATGCCCATGTGAATGGACTTGCCTCAAGGTAACAGTGTACTTGTGCTGATATGTATCATAGGTGGCAGATCACACTCTGTGCATACTAGGTTGTTTTTTTGTTGCTGTAGCATGAATGTATTCTGGACTGTCTGTGCCCTGAGATACTTAGGGTCTGTTTTTGCTCTGATAGTGTGGACAAGCTGCCATATGAAGCCTTGCTTTTTGGATAGAGACTGCTGTTAGTATATGACACTTTATTTTGACCTTATATGCCTGCTGGGCAAGTCAGCCTCACTTGTTATTGCTTTCTTCCTTGAGGGTAAAGCAGTTTTCATCTCTTGGGACATGAAGTCAGCTTCGGAAACTTATGTTAACAGCCAAATAGAGGCTGTAGTTGAAGCAGAAGTAAATGTGTTTATGGACTACAGAGGACAAATACAAGGAAAAAATATTTTACACCAGATGCGCCCCTGTCTTCTGGTTGAGTAAATTCACCCTAGCAGTATTGGGGTATCAAGCTTAGCATTTTTTGGCCTATAAGTATGCTGGTACCTGTAGGGTATGGTGTGAAGCTGAAGTGTAATAGTGATGTTAGCTAGTTGCACTAGGTTTTCTGGATATGCATCATTCTAATGTGGGCAAAAGCCATCAATACTTACTCAGGGCAGCAGCACTTGAGAGGCAGAGCTGGAACAGTTGATGCTGTAGCAGCTGCATGCAGATATTTAGGCCATGACTTTTTAAACATTGGAAAAAGCCGGGCTGCTTATTGAAAGGACAGTGCTTGCATGAGAACATGGGAAAATTGCTCTTAGTTTGCCTGAGGACAATGTCCTGTGTCATTTGGGAGCTATTCCTGTCTTTTAAAGCGATTGGCTCTGCCGCAGTGAAGCTGTTCCTGTCCATGCCATAACAGCACGGGAGGAAGCTGCTTTGCCACGGAGCAGGTCTGCAGCCCTGCTCTGGAGCAGTGGCCTCCTGACACTTGTGTAGCTGTGTGCCCTGTGTACTGTCCCCAGGGCTGCCTGGAGCTGCAGCCCGCAGGGTGCTGTGCACTGTGCACAGGGCTGGCTGCACCCACGGACAGTCCATGGCCAGGATGGGGCTCAGAGCCTGGCAGCCACCAGTGCAGGGTCCTCGCATCTGCTTTGCTTGTTTGAGTGGACAAGCCCTCCACTGCAAAGCTTGAGGTCAGCAGAAGGAAGGACATAAAGTTACTGCCCACCTCTTGTTTACTGTCTGTCCATATCTGCCCCTTGGGCATTTCTCCTCTCTTTCATGAGGAATAACTCTCCTCGTAATCTCATCAGAGGCAATATATTGAAGTATGGTGTGGTTTTGGTGGCTCTGTGATTTCATTTGTTCAGTATTTCTTAACAATCACTTTGCATGACACACTTGTTTGTGCACGTTATTTCAGTTGTTATCTAATTAATGTATTTGTGATTAAGACATTTTAGAGTTTGACCTCTTTCAAACTTCATTTTCCTTTTCGGCTGCAGAAGACTCTGGTTTATCATTTGACTGGGCTTTGGGGCTGTGTGTTTGGCTGCCCCCTCAACCAAGGATGGAATTTTGTAACCTCTTGCTGGGGCTGTGTGTGCTTTGGCTTCCTATAAAAGCACACACACTGGTCCCTGTAAAGCATGTGGGGGCTCCTGCATCTCTCCTAGAGAGTGTTTGGTGTGCAGAGGTAGCACTTGCAGAATTGCTAGAGCTGTCTGAGAAAATTAAGCCAAGCATTTTGAGTAGTTCACCTGCAAAATTGCTGTTCTCATTGTTTCCACCAGTTGTGGTCTCAGACTAAGCCATGCATGATTTTGAAATTGTTGATCATATGAGTTGAAATACATGGAAGCATTAAGAAATTTTATTTAAAACTTATTTTTTTTGTAGATTCCAGTACCTCAAAAATAAAATTGATTGTTTTTGTAAAACTGTAACTTAATTTGGTAAAGGAATTTTGGAAATTTAAAGCAGTTTAAGGACAGTTAGTGTCGAGCCAAAACCCCGCCCCTTGTTGTCTTTCAGGTCACTTGGATTGGAGATACATCCATGAATCTCAGTGTTTGGTTTGATGGCTTGATGACAGAACCACTTTTAGAAAGCTTTTGTAAAGTGACATAATTTCAAGAAGAAGTGGAGCTTCTCAGTATTGCATTCAAATGAGCTAATAGTGATTTACAATGCGCTGGGAATAATGAGCAATGCTTGTTTTCTCATCAGGTACCAGAGAAGAGGGATGGGAGAGTGAGAGAGCATTCTGCAGCATGACATAAACTATCATTAAATTCTGCTCTGATGCTTTTTTATTAGTATTATTTCTGCATGTCATGTATTAAATATATGATAATTACATATTGGGGATGAAATGTGTTTTAATATCCTGTCTGATCTTCTCTTTGGAAAATAAGAAGGTAATATTGTTAGCATTTTGCTGATTTGCTGTGAGATCTAGGAGTTAGGGATATTGTCATAGAATCAAAGGTAACAAAAAGTACAGGCAACAATAAAATATTCAGGATTTTCATAGAATGGCTTTCCTCTGGATGTTCTCTTTTGAGCAATTAAGCTGAACAGAAATGAAAAGGCAGCTAAAACTTAATTAGCTACTGCAACATGGTGGAGTCAGAGCTTATTCAGTTCTTTAAGGCTGTGTCTCTGGTCAAGCATGAGAGCACAATGACACCATTTGGTGTTTGTAGTAGAGACGTGATGTTATGTTTAGTATTTTTGTTTTGTTTTAAGCAAAACTTAGTTTTCTCTTAGTCTGATTTTCCATTAGGCAGAACTTGAGCTATGTTCAAAATTATTTTGAATTAAAAGAAAGTGCTTTCCTGTAAATTTGAAATGGGTGAAAATAAGCATCTATTTCACAAAGTCACTGCTTGTTTTTATGACATCCTGGGACAACAGATATTCTCTGCTCTTCTGTTGTGCTTTCCTGGTGCTCACACAGACTCACGTGGAGTCAGGTGTTTTTCTCTTGCTGTGGCTGGCAGAGCTGCTGATGCTTCACCACACACTGATCCCTGTGGCTCTGCATCGGCTGCCCTTGGGGAAAGCCAGCTTCTTCCTTATTAGTTGCATTGCTGAGCTGCAGCTCAGCAGCTTTCTTTAAATAAATAAAAACCTGAAATTTTCCTTCAGTTCTGCCAGGATAGCAGTTTGATCTGTAACTGAAACTGTAAATGTTTGGAGAAACTGGAAATGGGGGAAAAGGAGCTACAGCTTCTGAGTCTGAATGGCAAGCCATTATCCATGCTTTGGTGGGTACCTAGGAATTTATGGCTAACAGTCATCTTCCAGGCATTTGCCTAAGCTCACCATTTCCTCCTCTGTGTGTGTTTTGTTGGTTTAGGAGGGTTGGTTGGTTTTTGTTGTGTCTTTTATGTTTGCTTTGGTTTTTCAATTGGGTTTTTCCCCTCTTGAAGTGAAATTCTTAGATGTGAGTCATTTCCACAGGCTGCAGTTCTCCATTAACTGCTCTGAAGTTGGTCCCTCACAGAGTGCAGTTCTTCCAAAAAGCCTCTCCCAGCATTAGTCTCCCACAGAGCCAAAGGCCCAGGACACTTCTCCATTGAGGGCTGCTCTCTCCCTCAGTCTGCAAGTCCCTGGCAGGAGGCTGCTCCAGTGTGGGCCTCCCTTGGGTTCACAATCTCCTCTCAGGAATCCACCTGCTCTGGTGTGGGTCTCCTCCACCTGTGCAGGTGGATCTCTGCATCCTCATGCTCCTCCATGGGCTGCAGGGGCACAGCAGCATCACCATGGGCTGCACCACAGGCTGCAAAGGATTCCCAGCTTTGGTGCCTGGAGCACATCCGGCCCCTCCTTCTCTACTGACCTTGGTGTTTGCAGAGTTGTTCCTCTCAGATATTTTCACTCCTCTCCTCTCTGAGTGCAATTACATCTGTGCAATAGCCTTTTTTCCTTCTTAAATATGTTATTTGAGATCATTACTACTATTTCTGATTGGCATGCTTGGCCTTGGCCAGCAGTGGGTCTGTCCTGGAGCCGTCTGGCATTGGGTCTGTCAGACATGGGGGAAGTTTCTGGCAGCTTCTCACAGAAGTCACCAGCCCCGTAGGCTCCTGCCACTAGCAAAACCTGGCAATGCAAACCCAGTACACTGGTGTAGACATAAAATCCTGAGTTAAGTGTTTTGGCAGACTTGTGTGTGTTGCGATGTGTAAGAACAAAAAAGGTGGAAAAAGCCAGAACTGATACTTCTGCAAAGCTACGTCTCCAGGTCTGGCCTGTGGCTGTCCTCATTTTCACCATCCTGCACCTCATCTCTGGCTGGTGTCCTGTGTCTCTGGGTCAGCTGTGGGTCAGATTTCCCTTCTGCTGCTTTCTGTGCTTTGCTGAAAGGGTTTTACTTTAGAAGAGAGAGGCTTTGGGACTTCCTTTCTTTGAGCAGATCTTCTGACCCCCAAAAGCCCCACTGCTTCCTGGCCCTGCTGGTGCTGCCTGAGGAGAGGGACTTCTCCTGCATATTCCACTGTGTCCTATGGTGGGTCCTGCTGCTCTGCTGCCCAGAGAGACCCTCTGTTTTTGAAACCACACCTGTGCTCATGTTCCCTTGCCACCCCTTCTTCTTAGTCTTCCATGATGATGAGGGGGAAAAGGGACTCCCAGGTAGACTGGTTCAGAGAAGGGACTTTCCTGCTCTTCCTCTGGGGGCATTTGAACATCTCAGCCCAGGAGCTGCCCCTTCATTGTGATGCTCCCTTACGTAGTGAGGTGACATCCCAAGGGCTGCTGACAAAGGCCTGCTCGGGTCTTTCAGGGAGGAGCAGAAAGGCTTTGTCTGTCTCTGGTGCAACTGAACAGTAGTCATCTTAAAAAAAAAAAAAAGGCTAGAATATAGAGGTTTTGTTATCTATGCTATTCTCAGTCACATATTTTCCTAAAATAATTGAGAAAGTATCATCTGTGTCTGGGGAGGTGAGGCATTTGATCTCTGATCTGCGTGGAGAAGATGATGAGCATCCTTCCCAGGATGGAAGAAAAAAAACGAAGACAGGATGTAAGAAAGTCTTGTGAACTTCATCTAGTGCTGAGTTACACCATTTTTGTCTTGCTGTGTTGTTTTCTTCTTAACAACTTTTTATGAAGTGTCTTCTGTATTTTGTAATACTCATTAGTGGCAGTGCAAGTAAAACAGAATTGATGGGAGATGAGATCTCTGACCTAAGGAAATCTGTATAATGCATTTATGAATACAGAAGGAAATTAATGTGCTTGACTTGATAATGTATAAAATGTATGTAGAGTATATGGAAATGTATTTTTTAAGTGGATAAAGTATGTATGCATATTTGCCTCTGATAGTAAATTCTACTGGATGACTTTTTCTCTAAACTGAATCATAGTAGTTTACAACATTTGTTACCAGATAATGTTTTCCCTTGGTAGAAATCATAAAGTCTCAAATTGGGATAATTTGATACAGCTAAACTAGACATAAATTAAATCTGACAAATCTGTCATAAACTGTAAGCTTTAATAGAAGCTTAATACAAGCTTTCATGACTTTGTCAAAACCAATAATGTGTCAGCATCTAGCTCTAAGACTGGTTATGTTGTACTACAGGACTGCAAAGGTTAACAGGTTTTTAAGACCCAGCTGTGAAGTTATATACGTTTTAAAATGCCTTTAGCAGAAGGCATATTATGATTGATTAATGGAAAGATATTGTGTTAATACTTGTTTGAAAATAATGCTACTTTCCAGCTAATTTAATAATTCCTTTCTTGAAATGCATTATTGAATATAATAGTGGGGACTGGATAGAATTTGGGCATGAAGAAAGTAACAACCATATTCTGTTTTTATCTGTAATGAAATAAATTCAGTGTCAGGGCATCCTCATAATAGATAAGGCAGAAAAACCATAAAACATGGGACTTCCAGCATTGCACCACAATTCTTGTTTCATAGGTGACACACATACAGAATCAAAGGTTTTGTCACTGACAGCCTGTAGAGATGTTGGGAAAACATGGCTTTGTAGCAATCAGATTAAGAGAAATACTTCTGTTAAAATAATATTATAGAATTATGAAGGTGCTTCATAGGAATCTTTCTTCATTAAAATTCAGTATAATCTGTGTGACTTCAGGGAGAATTATATTGAGTCAAAAGAATAAACTGACCCAGTAAATAAATTTCTGAATTTTTAAAATCAATAAATTTCATTTTTGACACTTGGAGTCACTGCAAAAGAGAAAAGCATCGCCAGAGAGACCAAACAAGGAAAACTCAGGTCTTGAGATGACTCAAGAGCAATTATATGTGCACTAATTGAAGTTTTGTACCAAGCTAAGTAAATTTGACACGGTCCCCTGATTACTGTGAAAGTGTTGTTGATACTTGGCTGGAATTTTGGGATGGGAGGAGGTTTTCAAGGAATTAAGACTTAAAAAATAAAAAAGCAATGATATTATGTATAGACTAATGCACAGTTTTAGTATTCGTGAGGATTTTTAATAGTTGTTAATGCTTTGTTGGTGGTTGGTTGGCTTTTATTTATCATAAAACACACAGCTAATGAAATATCCCATCTCTGGGTGTTGAGGAGGGGTGGTATGAAGGGATGAAGTGGTATGTACCTGTTGTTACTTTTCTGCAATCATGTGAAGAGTCCAACACTTAGAGTGCTTAAGCTAAGCTGTGTCTTTTTAGGTATAGAAGAGCAGTGATACCTACTTACTTTAAAAATGCAACTAGCAATTCCAGTGTCAGAATAGTAATAAAAGTCAGGACAGATGTTTCTTTTGTAATAAATTCATAAGTTTTTTTTTCTTAAGCACATACATTTAGGCAAATGATTTGTGAAACAAACTGTAAAATTCATGTATGTTCAGACATCTGGCTCGTGCTTAACTTATAGCTTGCAGTTGGTATTTTATGCATGACAGCAAACAGGTGATCATGATTGAGTGTCTTTCAAAAACATCAGCAAAAATTACAGGTTTCTGAAACTAATGGTAAGGAATTACTTACTATAATTGATGTTTTCTCCAACTCTTTAATGATCATAATTTCTAAGACATATTTTACATTTTATTTCAAGCTTGAAAATCTGGTAGTTCTGTGGTAGGAAGTTTAATGCTGAAGTGGAAAGGGATAAGAGTGTTGATGGGCTGCTTGATATTTATCTTGTTTTTCTATATTAAATTCAGTGAAAATGTTGCAGAAATTAATCTGATTTGTCACCTGCTTTGATTGCAGAGGGTTTAATCAAAATCTTTCCAGTACTTGTGTGACCAGGCTGGGCTGTGTCATGGCTGGCCCTGTGCTGGTCTTTTGAGGGGTTTGAGATAGGTAGGTTCATTTTCTCAGTGTCTGAGAGTCTCAGCATGAAACATGTCATCTGTATCTCTTTTCACTGAAAACTTAAGGCCTTATTTTTGTATAGATCAAATTATATAAGGTATTTATACAGTGTAGCAATTGGAATGCTTGTTTTGAAAAAACGGACTTTGATTCAGCCTTTGTCAATATGAGGGGCTCACAAAAGAGATTTTGTGGTAAGGCTCAGTTGTAACAGGGTCATTCTTATCTCCTGTTAGTGAAGTTGTGCAGGAAAAAACTTACTCATAGAGCAGGAGAAAACATACATGTGGAAGATCATAGCTGCTCTAATCCAGTGTTTTAGAGAATTCCTCTGTAGGAGAAAAGTGTCTACTTCCAGAAGCCTGGGCTTCATTTATTTAACTTTGTGGCAGTTCAGTGAAATGTGTAAATAGTATCAGGAACTGTCTCAGGTATCGCCTCTTTCAACAGAGTGCTCCTGTCGCTAAGCTACTAATTGCTTTGTGTTTTCTTTTTGTGGCTCCGTAACTTTGGTGTTTTTCAAAGTGGATCTGAAAGACTAATGTCTTGCCTCTTTTGCTTTGATTCCAGTCCCATCTTCCCTCACTTGGTGGTCACAGCCCTCTTATGGAGTGCTGGACTGCTGAAACTGGGCCTAATCTGTGTCTTACAAAGTATAATAAATGTATTTAAATATAATAAAGTGTCATAAAATGTATTTAAATTAAGATTTACGAAATCCAAATAGACTAAAAAAAAATTAGTCCAAGCCTGCAGAAGAGACTAGGACACCTGACATCAGGAAGGATGTCAAGTCCTGTAGCCCAGGTGCCTGTGGATGTTGGACTGAAGGCTGCAGAGGAACCATAACCCTGGGGATGGGAGCAATTTCATGTGTTTGCTGTCCTGAGTGTGGGCAGAGTACCGGCTCACCTGGCACTTGCTGGATCCTGTGGCTGGCATGCTGGGTCTCCAGGCTCACCTTGTGTGCTGCTTTGGAAGCCTAGGCATGGCTGCTATTGGAGTGAGGCTCCTAAAAGTGTTATACCTCCACAGTGTGTGGATCTAGTCCAGTGTCCAGTGCTCCATTAAACTCCTCTACCATTAAATGGCAGGGGTCCTGTTTCTTTTATTGGGCTTTTAAGCAGGCTTTAGAGAGTTTGGTCTAATGAATTTCTTGTGGAAGAAGCAGCCTTACGACAGCATCGCTGCTTGTGTGTCTTTTTGGAAACCTTGCTCTGGAGGGTGAAGCAATGTTTTTTGAAAATAATTATGATCTGTCTTTATGCTGGTAAACCAGGATGTTAAGGTGCTTGGCAGCTGGTTTTAACATTTTTGCCGAATCAACCATCAGTAATCAGAGTTAACTGCTGAACAGATTAATTCATCTGCTGTGCATTCATATTAATGTTTATATTAAAATGGTCACAATTTGTCATTTTAGACAAAAAAGTTCCCCAGAAAACTCTGGCATGCTGTTTACTTTGGAAGGTATTCTCCCATTTTGGTGTTTGCTCTACTTGCATCTGCTGACAAATATCCCCAGGAAAAGCAGTGTGTTAGCAGACATCTAATTGTGATGCTTTCACAATGTGACAAGGAATCAGAATGTGTATGGATGATGGGCCTTGGTTCAGAATGGAAGTCAGGCAGACACTTGTGTTGTCTTTAGCACTGATGGAAAAGCGGAGAGTAAACTGTACACACCCATGAAAAATAATGGGCCAACCCTTTCTCCATAACCTTTGGGGAATAGGAACAGTCACTGTCCTAAGGTAATCTAGTTGGACTTTCAGTCTGTTGGCTGTTTGGCTCTGTGTAACTCTCAGCCAGTCTGAGAAAATTAGCGTGAAATGGATGCCTGTAATCAGGGTGATTTTGGTGGTTTGGTAGTCTCTCTCTTCCACCCTTTTCCCATTATATGTAAGGAAAGTTGTTATTTAATTATAAGAAAAACATTTTCCCCTGGCCTCCTCGGTTAAAAAATCAAATAATACAATAAGCTCTTGGGTGCTTAGAGACTTCACAGCTTTAGCCACCTTATCACCTTATGCAGATTGACTTCCATGGCCAGCTACATGGTTTGGGATGCTCTTGGCAAATTCGAAGTGTAATGTGGAAGTCGTCGAGGTAAGCAGTTCTGGATGATACAGTATGATTGCAAGCTGGACTGCATTGGTGCAGCAGTAATTTTTAATTGTTTTCATTGAAATCCTACTTGTTCTAATAAGTAATGTGGAATTTAGTCTTACAGATAAGCTAGTAGTGTGGATAATGTGTATCACAACAACATCCATTAAGTTTTGGCTCAAAAATAGAGTTACTCTATCAACCAGAGTAAAACTATTCCAGGTGGAGAACAGAAGATAACAGCTGACTGTGCAGAGGGCAAAAATGATGAAACCGGGATTTTAATTTTTCTTAAAGAGCAGCCAGGTGTTGGTTCCCTGTGCTGGGATGAGAGAGGGACAAGGCTGTCCTCTGCACGGACTTGCAGGTTGCCCTGTGCAGCACTGCTGCCTTGCTCTTCTCTCTGCTTCCTACAGCTGTCTGCTCTTTCCACAATTCATGTTACAATGTTCCTTAAGGATGACAACATGCTCATACAACACAGCTTGCACCATTCTGTGTCAAACATACATAGTTTATTCTGTGCATTCCAGAGTCTGTTGCACTCAGTGGCAGAGGGTAGGCTGCCATCACATTTCAAAGCAATGATGTTTTCTAGTAACTGTACTGGGAAAAACAAGAATGGTCTTTGGGGAACTAGGATTTAGCTTGTCGGAAGACACTGCTGGGTTATCAGTAATTCAAATGCCTTTTTTCACCCTGGAGTTTGACAGGACTGAAAATAGAAACTGTCAGCTCCTGATTGTCTGATTATGTAAAACCATCAGTAAAACCAAAACAAACCAGGTATGATAGGATTATGTATGTGCATATATTTTTCTTGGAGATATTTTTATAAGGCTGTAAAAGAAAGAAAATCACTTCCAGCTGTAGATCTTAGATCTTTGGAGAGTGAGCAAAAAAAAAAAAAAAAAAAAATCTGTAAGTCTTCCAAATGTAAACTCATATTTTTGATGCTGTTACAGTGGTAGTCTTTGAGGCTGATCAAAATAATAATGAAATGCTTAATCATTAAAAAACCTAGATATCTTTAACAAAATGATCTAATTTACAAGACAGGAAGATTTTCAGCTGTTGCCCAAATGAAAAGTAAACTAAATGTCTTGGAGGATCCTCTACTAAAAGAATGTTTCGTTTTGGATCAGCTCTGGTCTGTCTGTACAAAATAGGTATCAGAAAGAGTTAGGCAAATACAAATCCATGACACTGTTGTTACCCGCTGTGAACTCAATTCCAGTTTGACAAAATGAAGACATAGTTACAAAGCCTTCGTATCATTGCTATATGTGGTATTAGTAGACATCTAGGCAACTTTTTATAACTCTAAGCTATCAGTCAGGAATACTTCTGTACTTAATGTGTAATATTGTGGCTTTGCTTGTGCTCTCAGATACTCTGTTTAGAGTGATGTTTCCTCTAATGGTAAAGTGAACCTGGTATTTCATTAGACTTAAAATTCTTCAATTTCTATGTGAAAGGAAGATTCCCTAAGGAAAAAAAAATGCAGTGTGTTACTTCTCAATGGATTATTGTGCTGTCTTAAAATATCCTTCAGATTTAAAACAGTAGCCTTTTGGAAGTGAACTGGAGTAAAGTATGTTTAAATATCACTTGTGAAAGTAAAAACAGTTTGCAGTGTCCATTTCAAATGGGAAAGTTGCACTTTGCTTACTTATCAGTACAAATTACTGGTTTACTTTCACTCATCAATAAAATTTAAGCATGGGCAACCCTGTTAAATAAAAATACAAGTTAATAAAGCCAGGTTACTGTTTAGCATGGAGGGTGTTATTGCTACTGGATTACTGATAGATGTGATTTAGAGAAATCTATTTTTTCATAGACTCTGATTTAGTAATTTTTATGGAAAAGAAAAAAAGTTACATTTTTGAGACAAAACATTTTTGACAATACTGAATAGGTTTTCTGAAGAGTGAATTTTATTCTGTCTTTAGTGAAAGCCAGAGTTAATCAGTTTTATGTGAGGACCTTACAGGTGGCCTGTAGTTCAATCCCAGCCCTCTGTCAGGCCCTGGGGCTGCATCACAGCTGTCCTTTGCAGGACAGCTTGCCTTGAAGGGTGGATGAGCAGCCTTGGTCCCCAGGGCCATCTGCAGTGTAAGGAGACACAACACCAGTGTCCCAAGAGGATTTGTTTCTGAAGGCTAAGCCTAAAAGACAGGCCATGACTGTCAAATTCATTCCAGCTTTGTTTCACTGTGCTACTCTGAAAAGTTACTCTTGTTACAGTTGTGTTTTTGTGAATGTGACTAAATAATTCCCCCAAAGTTCATGCTGATTTTGACCCTAGAAAAAGGACCTGTCCACTCAGTTGTCATTTAAGTGCATTGCTCAAAGAATAATCAACTTGGTGGACTGAAATTAAGGAGTTGACAGATTTTCTCATTAGAAAAAAACCAAAACAAACTGAACAGAAAACAACCAAACAAAAATCCCAACCAATACCCCCAAACCAAATGAAAAATGCTGAACTCAAAACCAGCCAGCCTTCTGTTTCATCTGTTTTCTTTAGATTTGATCAAAGGAATTTGTCCATTTTTAAATTTTTCCTTAGCGGTCTTCTTTCAAGCCCACAGATTTTAGCAAATAATACTGAGTACAGTGAAGAATCATGAATCTTCTGTTTTGACTGTTTTTGGAGATCCTCAAGCTCAGTGCTATTAAGAGTAGAGAATCAAAGCAACATCTCAGCTAATGTTGAGCGAGTTTGACTGAAAGTTCTCTTATTGTCCCCCAAATACAGTGCAATACAGACACTCTTTGGTTTTTTCTTAGATAAACTTTACTGTGTGTTTCCTGTTTAGCTGCAATTGCTAATGGTCTGAAGAGAATTAGCTACCTGTACTGTGTTGACTCAATTTTGCTAGGGAGAGACTGATCATATAGGAAAGAATGGGAAAATTAAAAGTAGAGAATTCACAGCAGATTCTGTGAATATCCTTTTTTTTTTTTTTTTTTTTTTTTTTTGCCTCCCCCCCAAAAGGATCAATGAAACTTCACATGAGAACCTAAAAAAAAAAAAAAATCATAATTTAGCTGCTGTTCCACTGTGAAAGCTGAAGAGATTTCATGGGTGTTTCACAGTCACGCCTGAGTGGAAACTGTTGTCACGTAAGGTGCTGTCAGAAACTGCTTGAGAATTTTACATTTGTTATTAGTCTGTTCACTGGATGAATGAGGTGTGGGATGATCCTACTGTACAAAGGATCTGAGACACAAACTTCCTGGACAGTCCGTCAACAGCATTCATCGGCACGTTCCTCTGTTGCTAGAGTCCAAGAAAATTATTTGTGGACACTGATGGGTAATTATTATGTACAAGCCATGGGTTCACATTGCTGAAGAAATGTGTTGCTTTGAGGTGAATCTGTTTTACAGAGAATCTATTTTACAACTGCCATGCTATATAATTTTTGCAGTTTTAGAGTGGAGAGATTTTGACATTGTCAAGTTATTGATTGAAATAATCTGCCTTTTTTTTTTTTTAAGAGCTTGGGAGTCAGGATGACTTGATTGTACTCAAGCCTTTCTAATGTTCAAATAGTCTTGCCAGACCATCTATGCTTAGTTTTGTTTGCCTGCAAAAATCAGTGGGAACACAGAAAAAGCTAATGGAGAGCTTACATGAGCTGTGCTGTTAAAGAATCAGTCTTTATTACTTTCGCCTTTGGAACTCTCAGAAGCTGACTGGCTGAAAGTAGTGGTAGCTAGAGCTGACCAACACCAAAGTGTTGTGTACAACAGTTTTTGGGTGTCTGTCTTATGCTCATGGACTCTGCTGCAGCCAGTGGCTTTAGAGAAATGCAAGAGGAAATCAGAGCTTGGAGAGTCACCTGTGAGTTACATATCTGCATTACACAAATAAGAACAATAGAAACAGGACATAATTATTTCTATTACTTTAATTAACACAGGACTTTAATTAGCAGAAGCTTTGTCTTCTGGATGAAAACAGCAATACTTCTCAACAGATTACTCTTCTGAAATGGACTGTAATGTATTGATTTAGACATTTATTTTACAGAAATCAGTTTAATTTCCAGTTTATGGTTCTGAAGCCCAAAGGCAATATCAGGGCCTAACTCTGTAAAAGTATCTTTTCTCTTTATATTTTTCATTTACCTTTTATTTTAGGGCAAAGGAAGTATGCTGCGTTCTGTGGAGTGTTAGTGTTTTCTGGTGGCTATCTTCAGAACTGGGATTTAGTTTCCTGTTCTGGGTGGTATTTGTCCATGTAAATTCTGTGGATGCTGGCTGGAAAGAGGTATGGAAACCTTTGTTCCTTGTTAGGACAATGTACAGCTAGACTTTCAAGACCTAACTGATATTTTTTCATCAGAATAACTTAGGTTTATCTATTTTCCTTGTTTAACATGCAAATTAGCTATTCAGAATGTTTTGCTGCTCTAAAATTCTCTCAGTAGAGAACATTAATTTGCAAGCAGCATCAGTAATTTAGCAGCATACATTTCATGGTTGGCAGGGCTGGTGTGACTCCAGAGAAATATTTGTACCTTCTATAGTTAGTTCTCTACATGTTCATTTTGCAATTGACGAAATATCACAGTGAGTAAATCGGATACATTTAATATGACAGCAGCATCTTTTATCACCTCAAAATCTGGGTTTTTTTTCCATGCCTTCTGCTGTTGCTGAAGAACTCCAGCTTCCTCCTCCTCCTAAAACGGAGACTAGATGCACTTGCCATTAGTGAGGTAGTCAAGAGAACTCAGCTGCAGTGTTGTCAAACCAAGCATTTGAAAAATCACAGTGTAAAATTAAATCCTTTGTTATTTGAAGTTTATTTTCCTGTTTCTTAGCACAGTTTTCACCAGCACTTTTATGACTGTGAAAATGAAAACTGCCACCTGATCTGATAAGAAGTTTTCTCATGATGAAATTATGAGTAGTATTTAAGATACATCCCCTGGGATAACCTCCATGAAGTGTCCATACCTACAGAGCGTTTCGTTTAATGTAATAAAGAAACTGATAAAGTATAAAGCAGTAGATTTAATTCTTCATTGTTTAATGAAACATGCCAGGTTTGTAGTAGGAATTAGTTTTCAGGAGAACAGATGCTCCTGAGAATGGGTTTACATGTAGAGTTTAAAATACAAACACACTGTTGTTGTGGCACTCAGTTGCATGAATAAGAATATATTGGAGGAAGAGAAGTATGGACCAGTCTGTTTCCAGACTGTCTCATTGGTGCAGCAGTGCAGTGGCAGTGCCTCGTGCCTGCAGGGTGCCCAGCACCTCCAGGTGCTGTGTGTGCATCCCTCCTTGTGAAAGCAGGGAACTCCCTAGCTGTGGTGAGGCACTGCCAGACTCCTGGCTCTTGCACAGTAGTAAGTCACGGGGGAGAGAGGTCCAAGTGCTGTGGGACCTCACATACTGTTAATGTGTGCTTGGAGGAGTAAGTGCTACTTCCAGGTTGGGTTTTTTCCTGTATTAGCAGCTCATGTTACCATTTAGTGGCAAAGGCAGAGGAAATATATCTGTTCTCTAGGTCAAAGTGAGCTTCTAGCCACTGGAAAAGGAGATCTGTTTAGAGTCTCTGAGGAAAGAAAATCCTTAATGGATAAGGAAGGGAAATCTTGAGAGTGATTCAATTGATAAAGATGGAGTAAGAGTATCTACAGATAAGTGCATCTCTATTTACTTCAGTGCAGACTCTGATGAAGTAATTATGCTGATACATTAACCCAGAGATTTGCTGTGAATGTTTCATTGGCTCCAGGGACATACTGGGACATTTCAGTTTGGCTCCAGGGACATACTTTTATTTCTTCCTGTATTACCCTAAAATACATTAAAAAAAATTAAAAATCAAGTGTTTATGGCAGACACTATAAGCTGGAGCCAAGTGAACTCTGAAAATTGGCAACTTTCTTTGCAGTCTGTGGCATCATTGGTTGTTAATGAGGGAATGGAGTTAAAATGCATATTAATATTTAATTGAAGAAGATTCATGTAAACCCCAGCTGTGACCATAAAAATTGGTGTTTTTTTCTGAGAGAAATAAAAGCAGTGGTTCCCTATGGTCTCATTTGATTTCTTTATTCAGCAGCCACCCTTATGTGAGCATACATCTGTGTAGCCTTTTGTATACTTGCAGAATGGAATATGCAGTCCTCAGTCTTATTTTGGTTTAAAATGCTGGTGACAAAATTGCATGTTGTAGCACTGCTGATGCTCAAAGGTTTTAAATAACCATCATGAGGTTTTCTTTTGTCATATTGGTGGTTGAAAGAATTGTACATAAACAAATGTACAGCAGATGGCACTGCACTGTAACTGTAGAATGAGAGGTTTGGGTAGAATGAACGTGTTCATTTAGGGTTTTGTCCCTATGTCTGGAATTTGAATTTTCTCATAAACAGTGATAGAAATCAGAAGGCACACGTGTTTTAATGCAGAATTATGTTAACTTGTGTAAGGTACATGTTGAGTAAAGCTTTCATATGATTCTTTACTAATGGTGGTCAGTGCTGTTTCCAATGATTTTTCCTCTTTTAGTGAAGCTCTGCTGCTAAATACTTAAGAGCTTAGGTGTTACTGAGAAACACTGAAACTAGTCAGGTAACACAGAGCTTCCTTCTGCTGCAGGACAGCAGATCGAGAAGTTGAGTAGAAGTTTGTTAGAAGATAATTTCTCCAGGCGATTCTTCAATTGGGTAGGAATTTTCAGCATGAATTTTATCAACGATTAAGAAACAAATGCAGCTATGAGGAAGGAGAGCATTCTGTGTAGGTGCTGCTATCTTCCCTCTGCTCCTCTTTTTCCCATACCTCTGGCACCTGTAAGAGCATAACTTCTTTGCTCTGTTCAGATGTGAGTGACGCATCCTAAGTGTCAAGGGTCAAGTCATGAACAGAGCTGGGTCTTAGGGAGTAACACTGAAATAAAAGAGCCTTTTCAGAACCAATAAACCCAAAGCAGAAATAGTCAGCCAGTCTGTGTGCTGGTAAACTTACAGTCCGCATCCTTTTGGTTGGTCAGAAACATGCCCTCATGATTGTAGCTAATTTAGGAATAAGTTTCTGTGGAGGATTTTAATAGTATACTACTTAGCATGCTTCATCATGTCCTACATGGCTGTAGTTCTTAAATCATTTTTAAAGTAATGATTAATATTTCATATTTCTTAGCATACCAACTTAGCATTATAAGCAGAACTTTAAGTCAGTGGAAGGTGTTTGATTCTCGTACATTTATATAGGAGTTAAAAAATATACTTAAAGATCAATTTGCTGCCTCAATATTATCAGAAGCAGAAATTTGGAATGAGAATGTGACCAAGAACGTGGTGAATGCAAGGAATGATGTTTTGTTGTCAGTGATCATGATGTGGTGCCCATAAGGTCCTCTAAGCCTGGACAAGTACTGCTTAAGAAAGTTTTCTTTTATGCATGATCGTGTGCTTCAAAGAGATTAAATCAAGATGTATTTACAGCAAGTTTAATGGCTTTTCTTGTTCAACTGGAGTGCAGTGTTAATCATGAAGCACTTCTGAGAACCCTCCTTTAAAAACTGACAGCAATATTCATGGGTAACTACTTACGTGTAAATCTATTAGTAAATTAATCAACTGCGTGATCCCGAGAAAGGACACTAAAATGCTTTATTGGTTTGCTGCTCATTGCATTATTGAGGGCTCTTCTGAATGCGTTTCTTTGATTTCTGCTGCTTGCCAGTTTGTCATGACAGTAGTTAAATAACATTTTGCTAACTCAGCATTCTTGTCCATACTGGATTTGTAGCAGTAACTGAAGGTGATTCCCTTTTGCAAGGGGGCCATAATTCTCTAGAGAAGGGAGTGCAAATGTACTGCTAGCGCTGCTAGTGTGCAGTATTTTAATAGTGAACTCGTCTTCATTTACCTTCAGATTTAAAATTATGAATTAGTTTGCTTTTTTAAATAACGAAATTAACATATATTCAGCTAAAGGTCACGTTTTATTGATGATTAAGTAAACCATCATGAAATGAAATCAGATGGGTTTTGTACTCATCTGTGCATTGTAGTATGTATTTCAGTTGTAGCACTCAGGATTTTGCAATAAGTAAATAATTTTGCAGAAATATTTGTTTTAATTCTTTTCCATGTCTTATAAATATGGACAGGGGAGAAAACTTGCAAAAAAATCATTAAGTAATGCAGGTATGAGGTATTAATTTGACTTTTTTTTCCCTCATTTGAATCCAGTGGAGTTCTGATAGAGGAAAAACAAATCTTTATTCTGTGTTCAGTTTCTAGTTATGTTGTCTTTGTTATTAATGTTCAGACTGTATAAAGTGCAGGATGATAGTTTTGTCCTGTAACAGTATTGAAATTGACTTGAGGGATGTAAAGTAGTATTGATTTTGTCTTTGAATGTCCTAGATTATTTAAGTAAGATGATCTTTAGTGTATGTTTATGTAAATGAAAAATACAGACAGTTTTTCAGCATTTTTTTCAAGATGTGCATTGCCACTGATGGTGTCCATAAACCCTACCCTCAGTAAGAACTGCGTGTCCTGAGCTTGGGGAGCTGATAACTTACTGACCAGGAGAACTTAGCACTGTGTGAGATCTTTGGTCTATGGAAATCACTTGGGGAAAAGAAAAAGAGAATAAAAATATATGGTGAAAAAACAAGTGCCTGTCCACTGTCACTCCTTGGTCTATTTTCTTCTAAACCTCCCAACCTGTTTTCATGAGGAAACAAAATAGTGTGATTTTTGAGTTCCTTAGTAGTCTAATGTAGCTATGCTGAAAAAAGGGGTCAGACCCAGCTGTGGGGTCTTTCCCTATTTTGAGCACTGACTGTGACCTCTTGAGGGTCTCAAGGGCTCCCTGGGTTTGTGGGAATCTCTCAAAAGCAAATCAGAGTCTTGGGGAAAAGGCTTTCTTGCAAGCCCTCTGTTCCTATATGCCATATGTGAGCAGACAACCTCAGCTATTATTTATATTAATCACCTGATTTTGATTAAAATTCTTTTCTTTCAGACAAAGCAGTAAATATTGAATAGCAAGTTAAAAAATAGTAAATGTAATTATTTCTGCTAGCCATTTAATAGAGGCAAGTAATTAATACTGATGTATCTTTTGCTTCTTTGTTCAGGCTGCTCCTCTTTTGAAGTAGCAGTGATACATAATAAATCAGGTCAGTCACATAACTAATCGACTGTGAACCAAGGCATAATTTTCTCAAGCAGGAAAACCTCACTGAAGAACTGACATCTCCTGCTTGGTTTGAGTCAAAAAAAGAAATGTTTTATTGAAATTTGATTTAAAAGCTCCACAGCCTTCTTGCTTCCCCAGTGCTGTTTTTTACCCCCAAAGATTTTAGTAAAATTTTAGTAGACACTTCAAAATAAAATGACTGTTCAGATGGAAGCCTTAGAGGTGCAGTATGTATTACAACATATAATATGTAATGTATTATTTGAAATTATGGAGTGATTCAGACAAGTCTGGCTTATGTCATCAGCACAGTTATCTCTCCCACCTTAATTTTCTTTGTGACTTGAGTTCAGGTTTGTGAGATTTGCATGACATTGATCCTTTCCTTGGGCGATGCACAATTTCATAATTCAAGTGCGACAGCTGCTGTAACCATTATGCCAGCTGTCCCTGCAGATGCTCCAAAATCTCCAGCTTCTCAAAGATGTATATATGTCCCTGGGGTAAACCATTTTTCTAAGAGGCAATGTATGAAGTATCTTTTAAGGGGGTCCCTGTGCTGGCAGTTCTGAGTGTGTGGTGCATGTAGTGCTACTTTTCTTGACTAAAAGCTCTTCTGTGCGTTACCCTACATGGCCCATAGAGGAAAATAAAGAAAAATTGGCTTCCAACCCTCCAACAAAGCAAAAAACTCCTCCTGTCCATCTGTTATTGTTAATAACTAAAGAAATAAGGCTGTTAAATAAATAAGGTGATAAAATTTGCCAAGTAGGGTCCAAAATTCTCTCCAAGAGAGATGTTTACAGATTTCTTTCCCGATTTACCAGCCTGCAGAGGATTTACCTCATGTAGAAGAGATCCTGGATGAACTCTTGTGTCTGCCTGACAAAGGGTCATTCCTGCCATGATGTTTAATGGGGCATCTGCTAAGCTCCACTGCAGTTTGGTTGGTTAAGTTTCCAGTTAAGGCTTGTGGATTAGATGATCCCTTTGGGCTGGTGATGCTAGTGAAGGCATGGGCTGTGGGCAGGTTCTGCTGTCTGGCTGTATCTGCAGCTCTGAGGGAATGAGATGGGGTCTGGCAGTTCTGGGCTCTCCATTTCCATCTTGTGTCAAGGGCTTTGCACAGGGGCTGGGCTGCAGTGCTCGGAGCCTCTGAGGCAGAGCCATCAGGTCGTTGGAGTCCTGGAATGATTCATGGCTTATGGATGAATGCTGAAGCCTTTTCAGTATGTTGAAGAGTACCCTGCACTCAGACTAGGCTGAAGGACCTAATGAATGACCTTATATGAATTGAACTGATTTTTTTTTTTGGTAGTGTGTATTCCGCAAATCATCTCCTTACCTTAAATTAACAGTATCTGAAAAATGAGGAAGATTGTGAAACATTTGTTTTCTGATGAAATAATTACTTAATAAGAAATAAGCCCCTTAAACTAGGAGTGTTCTATATCTGAATCCACAACCCACATGTTTTACTGTTTTTCTTCCATGACAAAAAAATGTCAGTCATAGAAGTCCATTAATAAGAAATGTGTCTAGACACTGATGTTCCTCAGAACAAAGGCTTGGAACAGTTCATAGCTAGAATTACCCTCTTTTTCTCCTCAGTCCCTGTTTAATGTTAGGCTAAAAAGTGCTAAATGCAGGTTTTATCTAAATTGATCCTATCTAAAGTGAGGATAATCACTGTGGTTGTGAGTCTAAGCCTAAGTTGTGATGGCATCCCTTTCTGTAACTTAAGTTTCTTGAATTCTTATGCCTCCTAGTAAGAATTTATGATCTGGTCTTGCTACTGCCTCTTCTTGTTATATCCAC
>JAOTQP010000870.1:33221549-33261684 GCA_026413545.1 Cichladusa arquata | reverse complement strand
TTGTTCACTTGATGGAGTGAGAGTGGTACTGGAATTTGGGAAAAAGCTGTAGTGGAAATGTCAGGGTGAGTGGCACAAAGTGAAAAATAAGGCATTATTGGTATTGTTCAACTTAGCAAACTCAATTGCTTCTTACAGCTTTGCAGTGGTGCACAAGAGGCTTTATCTGTTAGATTGGTGAGTTGTGATGAAATTCACTTAGGAAAACCTAAGTTCAGCCTGTCATTCCCAGCATTTGGTTTCTTCCTGCAGCTCTTATGTGTGTATTCTGCCCTCATATCAGTTGCATCCTTTAACATATTTTGGCCAGTTCCTGTGCTCTCCCAAATATACCTTGTCTCCTCCCCACATGGTTTACTCCCCCCAGTCCCATGCAGATGTGCGTTCTTTCTCTTGGCTAGCAGCTGACCTCTGGATGTGGACTTAACAATTCCTTTTCTGTCTTTACTCTCCCTGTTTTTTTTCCCTACTCTGCTGATATAAGTGAAGAAAGTGCCTGAGTCCAGAAGGGCACTTGCAACCAACCAGGCACAAGCTCCTGTCTGCTTGCAAAGGCCTTTTGCAGTGACAGGGCTTTTATTTATTATATTTGAGCCAGATACTCTGACTTTCCTTGATGCTGCACTTAAAGTCCTTTGTGCGATCCTGGCTGAGGGCTTTTTGGCAAGTGCAAACCAGAGGCAAAGAGAGTATGAACTGCTGAATGCTATTCTGCAAGGCAATGCCAGCCCACCAGAAATGCTCTGAATAACAATTCCTGTCACAGAGAAGCTAATGAAAAAATTCACTTGCACAACTCCCTGCCTCATCCACCTGTTTACAGTCCTGGTGGGGCCATGGTGACACAGGGTGGCTCCTTAGGCTGCTGGATTTCTCAGCACTAACAAAATGGGAACTGGCAATCAGCTGCTGAAACTTGTGTCAGGTTTGCCAACAGCAGCACATTTTACCATTCAGGAGGCACACCAGAGAGCACAGCTAGGTCTCGGGAGTGAAAGGAGTAGGGAGAAAATACTCAACGCGTTACGGTTTTGCAAAGAATGCAATTAATGTGATGCAGGCTAGGCTGTAATTTTAATCATAATCCTTGCTGCTTATATGTGTGCCATCCCAGCCCTATTTATCACCTTTTCTGCATTCCTGAAGACATCAGCTTGGCTCTGACCCTGGTTTTGACTTAATCTTTTTCCTTACATTTCTGTTGGCATCCTGTTGTCTTGAAATTTCGTATGATCCTCAGGAGCGTCTCCAAGTCAAGTTGGCAAACAAAACATTTGAGGTATTGTTGGTAAGAGCACCACTGAGGCCAAGTGAGCTAGGAGACCACCCTTGCCAAACCAGGGAAGGCTCAGAGAGCAAGTGTCCATGTGGCAGAAAAAGGGAGGTGCTAGCTCAGCAGTGGAAAAACCTTTTCTTCAGCTGTGTTAGTGCTATTTTATGGCATTATTGGAATTTTTCTGCATTTTTACAGGAGAGCATGTGTTTGCATGTGTACATTTGGAGTCTAAAGCTGTTGTGTTTATACCCAAAAGAAATAACATCAGATTTTCAGTTCATTTATGTTTAATGAATTATAACTGAACATTTGGGAATTAGTTGTGACCAGTAAAGCTGTAATATTTCCCACTGAATCTGTTGCATGGTTCCACTTGCTCAGTCTTCTAGAAACTAGATTTCTACCTGTACGTTACCTTTTTTTAGCTTAAAGCACAAGTTTCTTGGATCAGAGTGTGCTGCAATTGTTTTTCACTTGGTTCCGGAGGTCATCATTGCTACTTCCATCCTTGATATCTATGAAAGAATGAAGGTGATGTTATTGAAAATGTGTTAGGGGACTGTGTAATCTTTAACTGGTTTAGATATTGTCTCTGAAGACAACAGTATTAAGTAAAAATAATACCAAGTGACAACACAAATACTTACATTACAATAATAATATGAATATCTAAGACAATAATATTGTCTCCTTTTACCTTGCTAGAGCAGATTATTTAATGCTGTTAGGTGTATCTTGGTTTTTTTTACCCCTATTTCTTGAAGTGTTCTAGTTTTTCTTTGTATCATATCTAAACTCAAAGGATTTCTCAGAACTTTGTAATTTTGTGTTTTCAAATCATAAACATGACAAAGTGACAAAGATGTGGTCACCTTCTGGCTGGCACATGGTGTCCTTGCAGCAGGACTGTGCTGGCTCCTTCACCACCTCAAGTGGGCTTGCTGTCTGTGAGACCTGTGAGAAGGTGTGTCCTCTGTGAGCAGCAGTTCTGCAGGAGCCCCACACGAGTAAATGCTCTCATGTTGCCTTGCCTTTATTCTCCGTAATTCTGATTAGATTTATAAGGCCGCTTTCCTTCTTCAGTTCATAATTAATAGTCTGAAAAGAAAAAAATTCAAAAGCAGTTAAAGTTTCATTGTTCAGTGTTTTCTGCTTGACCCATTGTACTGATATTTATGGAGATACCAATGTGTAGGTTGTCAGGGCCTGTTCATTGTGCTGGCCAGGGGAGATGGGCAGAGGTTTGTGTGTGGTTCTGACTTGGTTGCTGATGGCAGATGCTGTGTTTAATGGTGGCTGGTTAGCCCTGTGTTAGGTTACACAAAATATTCCTGGACAGGATTATCAAACAGCAGAAGTAAAATTTTGGTTTACAAATTCCTTCTATGCAGCAGAGAATGCTTCAAACAGTGGATAACTAACGTGGATTTGCATGTTCCCTCTCAGAAAACCCTTTTTGTTGGTACACATGCTGCACTCACAGTACAGGGCTTTAGCTTGGGCCAGCTTGATGAACCTTTCCCACTGGAAGCTGCATGTAAACCTGTTTCATCTAAGTTCTGATTGATTTGCATTGTAGTTGGCAAGATGACTGTTTGTCTTCTGAGGATGAACCTTCTGTCTCCTTTGCATTACAGTTTAATGTACTTTTTCAAGTTAGTTTAATAGCTGAAGGCATTTCTGCAGTAGGCCATGTGCTCCTGTTTTCTTTATCAATGCCCTTTTTTGAGGTCAGAAGAGCCAAAATTGGCTCTTCTCTGTGGTTACTTGTATCTGCAAGTGTATGGTTTCAATCTCTTCCATCCAGTCCTGGTGCACAGGGTGCTGCTGCATGCTGATTGAAAAGCTATCCAAATAACTCCATCAGCCAGTTCCTTCAGTGCAAACCAAATTCAAACACTAACCTAGTAGAGCATTTTGCCTCTGTACATTATTTTTCCTAAATCAAACCTCAGTAGCTCATAAACAAATATTTTGCATTTACACCTGGGGCTGTATATGGCCTTGCTGGCTGGGGAGCAATCATGATGGCCCCTGGTTTTGAAACCTGGGGAGTAGCTCTGTTGTTGAGGTCACTGCTTCTTTAGCTTTTGCTTCAGACAGATTTCTTTATTCTTAACAGATCCTTAACCTGAAACTTCTATCCCAAAATTCAAGATGCTTTTAATAGAATCCTTTTCCTGTTCTTACCCATCAAGAAAGTTGCAAAGTATTCCTTTTTTTAATCTCTTCTCTTTTGGAGGTGTTGTTATATAAGCATCAAGGACAGGATGGATGTGTCCATGTGATAGCATTACCGTTAACAAGATGAAAAACAGCAAATCATGCCTGAAAGCTTGAAATAGTCTGTGGAAGGATGAAAAATTGCAGTATAACTTTCAAACAAATATTTTTTCCTATAGTATACCCTTTTTTTCGCTGACAAGTTAATTCTTTCTGACAGACTTGGCAAGTGAGCAAGTGTCTCCAAGGCAGACACTGAAGCTGTTTCATGAATTCATGTTACAGTTTCTCTGATACTGTTGCTCTGCTCAAATTATATTTTTAGCTTTATTCACACCTTTCTTTTAACATTTCTGTGAGTGAGGAAAATTTTGTTATCCAGTCCTAACCAAGCCATGAGTTAGTGTTTTTCATTGTTATTATTGTTTATTGAAACAGTGGTTTCAGGACCTAGACTCCCTGGAAGGAAGCTCTCTGTGTTTGGGATACTTAGCCAAGAACCTCACTCCAAAACTTGGACCTCTCACATTGCAATTTTATGATTTTTTTTTTTTTTAAATTGGAATATTTTCTTTAGAGATGTATAAAATATTCAAATTCCTAATAGAAAAAAACCTCATGTATTGACTTGGTTGATATTTATTTAGACTGTTTTGTCACACAGTTTTGCTCACAGGATATGGCTTTTAACTGAAAGTTTTAAGATGAAAGAGGTAAAATCCTTCACTGACCTTCCAGTGTTTGGAACACTGACCAAAAGTGTTCACTTTTGCCTCATGCACTGTACTGTTAGAGAGGTCTTGTCAAGGGAGGATGTTCAGTGGAAAGCTGAAAGCACAGGAAAAATCTCTGCAAGATGGAAGTACAGATTTTTTCTTTTTTCCAGTGCCAGCAGCACAGCACTGTTTCATGTAGGCAGTGTCTCCAGTCTGCTAGTTCCCAGCTTCCCCGTGTCTCCATACACTGCCATGCTCTAGAAAGTCCTGTAGCTGATTTTCAGTTGCAGTAACAGCTCAACAGAGCATCATTGTCCTTTTCCTTAGATAGCAGGGACTAGAAGTCTTCTCCTGGCATGTATTAGACTTGAAAAATAGGACCAAAATGTAAACAGTTAGGAAGGAGAGATGCTCATTGATAGAGACAGTTCAGATTTGTTTTAGGTCTTCATCATTCAGATCCTGGTCAGAGCCAAATAATTAAAAAACCTTCCCAGTACCTGTCTCAGCAATACCTTGAGCTGGAAAGTTAAGCACTGTTCTGTTTCTCTGAGATGTGTCCAAAAATGACAAATGCCTGTTTGGTCATTGTGATGAGCATTGCTTGTGATGGTGCTTTCTTCATTTGTGTGAATGCCCTGCTGGTTTTATCTGAAGCTGTTCTTACAGAGCAGGAGTTGAGGAAGAAAAGAAAATTAATCTGCTTCAAAGACAACAGTGAAAATGACTTGAGAGATCTGCATTGGGCAGCCTTGATGGAGCTTTAGGAAGAAAAAAAAAAAATCTGTTCAAGTGGATGTGGAAATGGACCCTTCTTGCAAAGAGTAGGTTGAATCACACATGTCAGCTGCAGCAGCAGTGGAGAAAAAGAAGAGAAAATCAATTTAATATTGTAGGTTTCAATGTTCCTTCCAAAATAAGTACAGTCTAATGATAGAGAATGTCTTTTCAAGTGGCAGATGGCTGCATTAAAGCTACAGCTGTGCCATCATTTTGGAATTCTATAAGGCACACATGAAGAGCAGGCAGCTGCCTATAGCGTGGGTGCTAGACCCTCTTAGGAAAGCTTATTTTTAACTTAGATCTGCTCCCTGACTTGGTTTACAGCTTGATGTCCTGGACAGCTCTCCAGGTCAGCAAAAGGAGCAGTGTAGGGGGTGGTGGGACAGGAGCTGTAGAGGCTGTGTGGGGAAAGGGAGGGGAGAGCTGGGGCTGCTTGCCCTGACCTTGACTCTGGCAGGAGCATCTCTGGAGTCAGGAGGTTTGGTTCAGCAGGAGTCAGGAGCTGCTGTCATGTGCCAAAGAGAGGTGGGGTGCTCAGCAGCATCTCCCAGTCCCTGCTGGGTTTTTATTAGCATGCCTAACATTTAACCTGAAAATAAAAGCACAGCTGTCTGTCACTCTGCGTCATGAAAGGGATCAGAAGACTTTGAGCTGGAGACAGTTTTCTTGGGCTCCAAGCAGCTGTTTTAGAAAGAATAGAAAACAGAAAATTACTATTTCAGAAGCAATGTCTTCTTATTGGTCACAGTTGTTGCAATACGTGGACTATTTGCAGAGATATTAGAATTGGGCTGTGTAAATTTAACATGCTCATGAGAGAAGGAAAATTAGTTTGTGCTTCTTGTGTATGATCTAACACGACTCTTCTTGAGGAAAAAAATACATACAAGAATAAAGTTAAGGTAATAAGGAAAGGGAGAGGTTTTTCCTTGTTAGAAAGTTATATATCAGTACACAGATGTGTGTGTGTGTTTTAAAATCTGAATATTTGGGTTAGGGGAAAATACACACGTGAGACATGGTAGAAAGCAGAAATCAGAGCTAGTGGAGAGTATAGACAGTCAACGACACAATAGAAGGAAAGAGGGAGTCTATGGGTGAAAGGGGAGCAGGCAGGAAGAACAGGTGCTGAAGGAGGTTGCTGAAACACCATTTGTCTGAAAGAGCTTTTGGCTTCTTTTCTCTATAGAAGCAAAGTAAGATGTTCACCAGCTCTTCTGAATTCCTGCTGGTTTCTGCGGGGATATTTAACCTCTCCATGGGAAAGAAAAGCAGCTATTGAAAACATGATGGGCTACTACAGGATTAAAACTGATTTTGGAAGGGAAGAAAGGTTTTTTGAAGGCTAAGGAAAATATAAAGAGGAGAAAGAAAAAAGGCAAGAGTGCAGGAGAAGTCGTCTGAAAGTCAAGCAAAAGACAAGTGGGATAAATGTCACTAAGCAGCACAGAGAGATTTCCTATATTAAAAGTTATACAAAATTATTGGAAAGACAAATGGATTAGATTACAAAGACAGCTGGAGACTATGGTAATTCAAATGCATTTTCTGAACTTGACAAAAACACATTTTCCAACACATGAAGTTGCTGTTTATGTTTGAGTGTGTTTGTAGCTAACAGGGTTACTTTCAGTGCTTTATTTTTTCAAGCCTCTTGGGTAACTTTTAATTTTTTCTTGTCTTTTTGAATACACCAAATGGTTAGGCATTCATTTTGATGTTACTCAGGGCCTTTTATTTTCCATGCAAAAGAATTGGACACGTTCTGGGTAGTTTAAAATATACCTTTCAGTCATTTTGAACTTGCAAGTGTTTGAAGTTGTTAGAATAGCACTGCAGAATATAAAAACTGATGGATCAAGAGTCTTACGTTTGAGAAATGAGAACAACAAACCCTCTGATATGTTTCCTACTTCTGCAGTGCAGTGCTCACCACAAACACTTCTGCCTGGTGACACTTCTGGTTTTACCCTTAGAATGTCTAGTTAGTAGTCTGTGCAGCTTCTTGAAATTTTCTGCCTCTAAGTAATCCACCTAGGTTTTACAGCTCTTAATTTAATCCAACTACTGTTTTTGTATCTCTCGTGGTCTAGTAACAAGTTTAGCCCAGACATGAGAACTCATAAATTAACACAGATATGTAATTGAAGTGTGTTAAATGCAGTGTTCAGAAGAGAAGTGGTATTAACCTAATCCCTTTCCTAAGTCAGTGTATCAGAATCCTCTCTAGCATGTCTGTTAAATACAGTATTTTATGGGATCAGATTATACCAGTTTTTCCGGCAGCAATTCTCTTGAGTTTCTTGTTTGCTAAGGAATATACTTTAAAAACTAAGCAAGTCATTGGTATTACCCATTTGCAAAAAGCTGGTTAGCAAACTAATTTGATTAGAATGTAAAAAAAGGTTTTATTTTTGTCAAATGCACAAATTTATAAGTGCATAAAAATCTTCAAGAGCTCCTCACCCAATCGAACAGCATTTACGTGAGAAGTATCATTATTGACAGAGACTGCTGTCTGACCGTGTGCCTTGTTCTGTCAGTACCTAAATGTCATGTTCAGATAGCACATAAAATGTTGTGACAATTTCTGCTTTTCCCAGAAGATACACAGTACCATAAAAATCCTACCCCTGGAACTTTGCACCTGCACACAGTAGGTTGCCCTTGTTAAGTTGAAGCAGAAGTTTCTTTTCTTGTAGGTAACCATTCATGCTGGAGAGAGCCTCTGTCAAACATCTTGGCGCTTTTCTCAGTTTGGCATGTTGGGAATAATGTAATTTTCTGTGAACTCCTGAGAGCTGCATTATTCTCTTGTACCATTAGTTTAAAATTTTTCCAACAGAGTGCCAGTTTGTTTTGAACGATAGTTGCTGAAAAAGTACAGAGTATAAAATTACAAAATTTGTTTTTCCAGTTTTCCTCTTATTTAGGAGGGTTACCCCTTCTTCATTTTTCTGCCATTAAATTATTACTGAAGTCATGCATACATTGATTATAGTAATGATGAAATCTTTAGCTTGGATATAGAGAAGTGAGAGAAAAATTACTCACTTCTAGTATATATAGTTTCATCCAAGGTTTTTGAATTTTTATTCCTATTGCACATGCATTTGTTCTTGTTTCCTGGGTAACAGCATGTTTTACAAACTCAGATTTCTACCATGGTAGAAGTAAGAAAAGCTAATCTCAGATGCGTATGTAGCTATCAAAATCTTATTAAATCTTAAACTTTTATAATCTATATTTCTTATTTCAGTAAAACGCCTGTATGTGCAGGTCTTTACATATATGTATATAGGTTCTGGACGATAAGAGCATATATATTTGATTAACTTTAAATGTAGCAGAATTGCTAATTCATTTCATGTTATACCTACACACTTCCAAGTTTAAAGATCTGCCTTTATTCTCTGTGGGTGATATGTATATGTGCATACTTTATGTGGCTGAATCACCAAAAATACTAAGAATTACTCTAAAAGGGAATATGTATATATAGCTATAAAAATAAATGTTTATATGCTGGTTGAGATTTTAGGCTTCTCAGAAGGTGAGCATTCTATTGTTTTCAGCCTGTATGCAAATAAGATATTTTTTTTTTTTTTTTTTTGCCATCCTGTGAGATGCATCTAAAGAACTTTCTTCACAGACAGTTTGGGAACTGTCTGGACTATTCTTTAAACTATCATGTTGAAAGACTTTTACAGCTTTATTTGGAGGAAGGGCAATCTTGCCCTTTAAAAGAGTTATGAGAAAATAGTCTGCTGGCCAGTATTTCATGTGGTAATCATGTTTTTTTTCCTTACACAAGATATGTGAAAAACTATAGATCTTGATAATGCAAGCAATATTTATTTTTTTTAAGCTGACACAATCTGTCACATTAAGTAATTGCTATTACTGTGGTCTCTCCTGCCACTAGGAGATTAATGTAAGCAGTTCCAACCAAGCTCTTTCATTGATCAACAGCTTTTTTATAGCGCAGACAAAACATTGTCTGCACCTTAAAGGAAATTGTGTTGGTGTAAAGTTTTCATAAAGCATTTTTATTTTGCATTTGCACATTCAAAATGATCTCCAGGTTTGAGAGAGGAAGTTACAGAATTTTGATTTTATAATATCTTCAGTTCTTTTGTCAGAAGGTATCAGCTTAAGGTTTAGTTCTCCTCAGTGGACTGCATACATCATCACTGCTCTCTAAATTCTGTGAGATACAGAAAATAGGGCTGTATGATCATCCTTCCAGTGTAAAATTAGTTTTAGAAAGCTTATAGGTGATCAGCTGAAGGATCTTTGTTCCTGCCTTGAATATTTTTGGATTATCCAGGTAAATTCCCCATGTGATATAACCAATCTCCTTTTGTCTTTGTGCCTTAAAGGCCTTGAAAGTTAAAAAGGGCTTTTTTAAAGTGATTGTGCACCATATATTCCTCTCTCAGTACAGGCTTTCAGCCCAGCACTCAGAGAAGGTTCCAATTGTGGTTGTCAGCAAAGTGCCTGAGAGCCCCTCTGGGAATTGCAGATGGAATAAAGAAGTATTTGAAAATATTATTTTATATGCTGCCTATTGTAACATTCTCCCCTATAACTTTTCCCCTTGTTGTCCATACAGTTTGGTATCTAAGATTAATTTCTGAATGTTATTACTATCAAATTTCTAAGTATGTAATATACAATATTTTTTTATATTTATAACTCATTAGCTAAAATTAATGAAGTGCTGTTCACACAAAAGGGAGAAAACTCATGTTCTGTCTGAATATTTATTAGTGCCTTTCAGTCTTCAGGACTGCGGGAAAAAATAGCTGGAATGAACCTCTGGAGATTGTATAGTTGGTCTCCTAGCCCAAGGCACTATCTTTGTCATTCCTCACAGATACTGTAGAGGAATTATAAAATTTAGGTAGGAAGGAACTTCTGGAGGTTGCCTGGTCCAGCCTGCTGTTCAAGGTAGGGCCACCTTTGAAGCTGGGTCAAATTGCTTAGGGCCCTATTCAGCTGAATTTTGAATAACTAAGGATAGTAAGTCTTCTCTGAGAAACATGCTCTAACGTTTTACCACATCCCCATGATTTTTTTCCTACCTTCTATCTAAGTAGAATAATTTGAGTTTCGCTTTCTGTAACTTATGCCTGTTGTCTTTTGTCCTTCTGCTGTGAATATCTGAGAAGAGCCTGGCTTACTCTTCTCCAGATTCTTGAAAACAGCACTTGGATTTCCCTTCATCTTTTTTCCAAAGGTTAGAAACTGAACAGGCTCTTGCCCCTCAGCCTCTCTCCATACCCTGTGTGCTCCAGCCCTTCATCTCTGCCGTGGCCCTCCACTGCCTTTGGAATGTCTCTGTCCTGGAGTGCTCCAGATGAGACAAGTGCTGAATTGTGCTGAAGGACAGCACCTCTTCACCTGCTGTTACTGATTCAGCCCACTGTGGAGTTGGTCTTCGTTTCTACAAGGATGCACCGCAGCCTGATGTGCGACATGCTTTCAGCCAGGACCCCCAGTCCTTTTCAGCAGAGCTGCTTTTCTTTCCAGTTGGTGCCTGTGCTGCAGGTCTTGGCATTTGCTTTAGTTGAATTTCTTGGGGTTTCTGTCAGATCATCCCGCTTCCCTTATCTGCTGAATGTTTTATTTTATGTTCTGCCTGAATCTTCCAGGCATCTCTGTGGAAAATAGAAAATAAATTTCCTTTCTTTTTCATGGTCTTTGATGTTTCTGTGTATTCTGTTTCCACTTCAGTCATCTCTGCTTCTTTTATTTCTTATTCTGATTAAATTTTACTGATCTTTAATCCATGCACACTTTTTTTTAAAAAAAAAAAAAAATCTGGCATCTTAAATGTGGAAACAAGCATCCAGTTCAGACCTTAGCAGTGTAGGAGAGCAAAGAAATAACTCTACTACTAATAGCTAATAATGCTATTAAATATGTGTATGATGGAGTAGTTTACCATAGTGGATGTTGTGGAGCTGGGTTTAACTACTGAATGATTGTGGTAACCAGATGCTTTTCAGGGTAATAACCACCTAATCACTATTCTTTGTTCCCAGGTTCTATAGTTGCATATTCCTGCTTATTGAAATATCTTGCATTTCTCCTTATTGAAAGACATCTTCCTTCTTTCAAATGATTACTTCAATCTGTTTGTTTTCTATTCGAATTTGCTCATCCAGTGTTGCTTGCATTTGGTGTAAGATTGGTGATGTCTTGGGATTTATTCGTGACCTAGATAGATAAAAATGGAAATTGCACATAAAGGATTGCATATGCATAATGTATAGAAGGTAAAATATTGAGTAGCAGTGGATCCACATCTTCCAAATTATTTCTTTTCTGTTAGGACTCAGTACAGCTTTCCAGTCAGTTTTTGCATTCACCCTGATATAGGCAAACTTTAAGACAGTGACATATATTGCATACTTGTGAGAATATTTAGTTAGCACATACGACATCTGTTGTGTTCTGTCTACATGGTTGGCTGTCTTGCTGCTAATCTGACATTATTTAATCATGAGAGATTCAGGGTGGTTGTTTTCCAGGGGTTATTTGTTGATTCGTTGTTTAAATGTTCTGTTTAATTTTTTAATCTCTGTATTTTCTTAAGTGGAAGTTTAATACAAATCATATAAAGATCTTCCTCTCCCTCCCTCCATCTGCTTTAAGACTGGAGTTGACCTTTTCTAGTCTTGTATTACCATTTCTCAAAGATGACAACTAGTGGCTTTGAGACACTAGAATTAGAACAAGCCCAGCTACCACATCTCCAGTTGCAATATTGAGGAAAATCTGCCTCATACAAATGTAGTGGTATTACCAGCACTTGCTGAGATTTTGTCCAGTAGTCACATGTTTTCCACGAAAGTGCCATGGGCTCTTTAAATAATCACAGACAACTGATCCTTTATTTTAGATCCCCTTTGAAACTACTGGAAGAGTCTGACTCATATTGATCATAATTGTGACTGTGAAGAAGAAATTAATTCTCTTTGTGCTTAATGGATGCTGATGTGCCTGTTAAAAATAAATACACAAGGGTTTGAAAGAAGGGCTTCACATGGCTTGAATATTGTATTTCTTCACTTGCGGTCGGGCTATTTGTATAATTTAAACATTGTTTGGCGTATATTTTTAAGCAAATGTACACAGACATTAGCATAACCCCCTTTCTAAACAACCCCCTGCAACTCCATGCTGCCAGTTTAATACTATTTCAAGTACTGTGCCTTTATCTGCTGGCACATCCACTATCTACTAACTTGCTGACAGTGTAAAAAAATCCTCAAAAATGTTTTCATTTGGTGAGTAATTGTCAGTCCATGTGTAACTCCTGAAATCTGTGGTATTGTGATATTTGGCCCTTTGAGCTCAGACTACCATTGCAGGGGCTAAAGAGTATGAAGAAGTGAGAAACTGAAGGTTGCTGGTAGGATGAGCCAGTGATTAACCCATAGGCATTATTTCATTGTTTCAAGGTGCTGGCACCCTTTGTAATTCTATGAATCTCTGTGATCACAGAATAATTTGGGTTGAGAGGAACTTAGAAGCCATCTAGTCCACCCTGCCCCCATTTCTGCCATGGGCAGGAATATTTTCAACTAGATAACATTGCTCAGAGCCCTGTCCAGTGGACCTTTAAGGTTTCCAGGGATGGGGCATCCACCACCTCTTTGGGCAACCTGTGCTGATGCTTCACCACAAGCATTGTGAAAAACTTCCTCCATATATCTAATCTAAATCGACCCTCTTTTAGTTTAAAACCATTGCCCGTTGTCCTATTGCAACAGGCTCTGCTGAAAAGTCTGTCTGCATCTTTCTTATGGGCCCCCTTTAATCCTGAAGGGCAGCAGTGAGGTCTTCTTGGAAGTGGTTGGCTCAAAGTCAGTGGTGCTCTACCCACAGTGAAAGGCCAGTCCTACTACCTCAGTCGTGAGCTGATGTCTCACAGAAATATGTGAGTTGTTTTTTCACCTTGTGTTTTGTAAATGGGCTTCTGTTTTGGTTTTCCTGTGTTTTTTTTCCTCCCTTCGTTTAGAAATATGGATTTTTTTGGGGATGTTAGCCCACTCTATAGGTGAGCTTCTCATTGCACAAAGATCGAAAGATTCTGAATTTGATCAGCTGAACAATATTGCCAGTATAGGCAATGTTCAAAATGTTGTACACAGAAGAGGAAAAATAAGGAGAAGGATAAATTCAAAGAGTTAGTAGGGAAGGATCTGGTTTTATTTGCATTTTGCCGTATGACTTGAAGAATGTCTTTAAATTACGTTTTCAAGATTGTCTCTTAAATCTTGTCTGCTTTAAACTTGAACTACGCATTGAAATTCTTATTTACTTTATGTCTAGCAGCTAGTTTTAAAGCAGCTTATGATATATTAATAGGCACACAGTGCCTTCAACAGTGTAGTTTTCAGAAACAATGCTGCCAACCTAATATTCAGTGTCACATTTTCCCTTTCACCTCTTTGAAGTGGCATCAGAGGGGATTCTGGGAATATTGACTGCATTAGCAGATAGAACCCATCTCATTAAATTGAATTTAAACACTTGCTTGATGAGCTTAAATGTGATTCATAACTTTTTATCTTTCCCTCAAGAAGTTGTTGAATATACTAGGTAAAATAAAGGACATAAATATTCATAAATCAATCATGTGTTGCCATTAGTATGTACTTGATTTTAGCCTAACTGGTGTATACACTATTAAGGAGTATAGAATAGTCTTCCTAAACTAGAGTTTTTCCAAAATTAGTGGTAGAAATTCTTCCATTCCTATTCTGCAAAATTCTGCAAAAAAGAAAAAAAAAAAAAAGGCACTGGAGCACGCATCAGTTGTGTGTGCAAATACACTGTGTAAAAGGACTGGAATATCTTAAAGCTAGGTGTGCAAGTTGGATTTTTTCCTCCAACTCATGCAGACTTTGGTTTTGCAGATACCTGCCAGGTCTTAGCTTTGGGTCTCATGAGTAACAGTTGATGGCAGCAAGGATGTGAGCTGCAAAAAAACAGGGTCATTCCCCACCTGTCCTTTCATGCTACCATTCCGTTTTGGTTGTTGTAAAGTAACCCCTAAAGCTTGAAATCAGAATCTTACAAAAACCCCTCCTTCTAAGTCATAAAATCATTAAATGGTTTGAGGTGGAATGGACCTTAAAGATTATCTAGTTCCAAATCCCCAGCATGGGCAGGAATGTCACCCTCTAGATAAGGTTTCTCAGAGCCTCTTCCAGTCTTGAACATTTGCAGGGATAGGACATCAACTTCAGACAGTGGAAGTTTTTCCCACTGGCCTCAGTAAATGCCAGTATTCAGAGAAGGTGTTTTTAAAAGTAAGAGCAACCAAAATAAAAAAACAAAACCATAGAGACCAAGAGAGAATCTGGTCGAAAAATTTTGCATTTTAAATTCAAAAGCAAATCATGTACAATTTAGATTGAAGCTGTGTCTGTTTCCAGACATGGTGGTGTGGAGCTTGATTTTATTCCTTGCAGTCTTTCTGATTTCAAAGTAGCTCTATCTCTGTGTGGAATCAGTTATTGGGATACGTGTTGGTGGGGTGGAGATGGTGGATCTTTCAGAAGGGGATCATTTGAGACAAAAAAAGAGAACTTACTTAGAAGCAACCAAACAGTACTTCAAATTAACTTTTGTTTGCTTTTTCTTTTTTCTTTAAAGATGTTTGCTTTTTCTTTTTTCTTTAAAGATGCAAAATGCTTATTTTTCAACTTCTTTGTTTATTTACTACTCATTAGAGATCCTAAGTCCTTTTCAGAGTTTTGCAATTCTTATTCAGTTAGTCTTCTTATTTGGTAATTAGACTGGGAAAAAAAGATAAGATTCAATAAGATTTGAAGTGGTAATGAATCATTATGTCTTGTAATTGAAGCAGGTTTTTTTAAGCAACTGATTCATTTTAAAAGGTATGTCATATATATTTGGTTGTTTGGTATAGTACATCAAATGCAGTAGGAGTATCGGAAAACAATAGCTATCCCTTAATAAAACAGCACTGGAATTTTTCCTTTGGTTTTCCCTTTAAAATAAACATCAGAGTAGATACAGCCCACATGAAAAATCCTGATGAATTTACACCTGTGTTCTGTAATATTTCATCATCCTTTCATACAAGGCCATATATTTTCACTGGTTTCTTAAACAGAAAACTTTTCTTTTTGACAATGTATTAATAAAATAGCATACAGGTTTACTTTTTCTGTTTTGGCAGTAAAAATAATTCTAGGAGTACTACATGTATGTAAAAAAATTAGCTTCTTCATTGTCTCAGCATTTTTAATTTCAGGCACATGGTTCTAGTGACTCATAATGCATTTTGTAAAGTTCCTGTAAAGTGAAATTTGAGTAAATGTGACCTAACTTTGCAATTCTGTAAAATGTGTAACAAAGGGACTAGCAAATTAAGTGACTTCATCCATCTGTGGAATATTTCAAGGTCACACCTTTATTGGCTACAAGATTTCTAACTAAAAAGACAGAGGATGACAGTACTTAAAGTTTGATAATGTTTGCTTACTAAGCGTGAAATGAAATTTAACAGTGCAGCATGTCTACATTTGTAAATTTATTGTGGTTGTTTAGACTTCTGGGAAAATTAAATGTCGAGCTATCACTCTTGGCTTCCAGGATGTGATCTTTAGGCCCAGCAGAAAAGTTCACTTTGTAAACTTTTTGTATAATTTTTTTAAAATGTATTTCTTAAGCGAAATAAAACTCCTGGCATGACTGCATCTGAAGTTAGGATGTGGCAATACCAGCACAGCTGGGAGTATCTGATGCAGCAGCTGCTCATTGTCATAGTCCTTGCTACCACCAGGCATCTTGTTCAGCTCAGTGGGACAGTGAGTGAGGTTAAGCTCTTCAAAGATGGCTAGATTGACATCCTATATCATAGCAATACAAAAGTTGTGTCATCTACACCTGAGTAAGTAGTGCATGAAGTAATTAGCAGGAAATACAACTCTAAGAGTAGAGATCAGGATGGTCAGAGATACCTCTTTTTTTTTTTTTTTTTTTTTTTTTTTTTTTTTTTTTTTTTTTTTTTTTTTTTTAAGGAGAAAGAATTGCAGAATAGTTTATTAAGGAATCTTAATTGTCAGTCAATATCATGTGATACTCTGCATAAAGTGGTATAAAACCAGGGAGAATGCATGAGTATGTCTACAGAATTGCTTTAGTGCTTCTGAGCAAAAAGTTAATGGTTGAGTAATCCAAATACCAATAATAAACAAGTTTGTAAAATACAGATCCTGTCTGAATTTGCATCTTTTAGAACTACAGATGTATTCTGAGCATCTGAAAGAGTGAAAAGCTTTCTTGGGATATCTGCAATAGCTATGAAATTCTTGGGGATAGTGAAGTTTTAGCTGTGTCAGTTTTGCACGCTAACTGATAATGATTTAACTGGTCTGGTGCAAAATTTCCATGATATTTTCTTTTACAATTTTGTTAGTGTTTGTGGAAACTGAGGTGTCTGAGTATCTTGGTCTCTTGAATCTTGAGATTAATTGCAAGCTCTGCCACTTGATGTATGTGTTAAGAAAAAGGAATTTGCTCTTTGAGCAGTATATTAATTTTCTGTGACTTTAATCATTAACAAAGAGGAATGCTATGTATTTCTTGATATGGACATTTTTTCTCTTGTGACCAGATACATAAAACAGTACAAAAACTCCAGGAGCTGTGAATTCCCACATTATAACCTGTATAACAAGACAGAAGCAATACTTGAAGCTGTGGCTCTCACTGAAGAGCACAGGGCAGAGTGTGAGGATGGAAATGATTGTTAGTAAGTGTTGTAAAGTGGATGTGTTAGGGATGACATCTTGAGAACAGCTTGAAAAGCATTTGTATTTACCGTTGATGAGGAGTGCCACAGGAGAGGAATGAGGTAAATCCTGGTGTAGAGAGCATCACTAAAGAGAAGTTTGAAAAATCAGACTATTTTGTCTCTGCTGGGTGTCACAGAATGTAAATTCTAAATAACCTTTTGTTTTGGAACTATCAGCTTTCAAAGAGAAGAAACCTCAATTATTCTGTTCCTTCTGAAATGTATGCCGAGGTCAAGGATCTCAGTAGTCTTTACAAGTAAAATCAGAATTATTTGTTACAGCCTTTATTATTACCCTGCAAAGAGTGCAACACTGAACAAGTGATTATATTTAGTCCCACAATTTTATATGGCGAAGTTGTTATTGTAAGAGTGAATTTACAGCAGAAAATGTCAAACCGTATAGCAGAAGTAAATGAGATTCAGAAGCCCAGGATGTGATGCCTTTTTTTTTTTTTTTTCCCCTTTGGTTTGCCTCTTAACATTCAAACACAGGAATGCTGTTCCTATGGAGGACAGAGCAGACAAGTTTGAAGTCTGTGCATTTGCTTTGTCTGTATTTCCTTTGTTAGCATCTTAGAAGCAGCATTAAGCAGACTTTCTTTTTTGTTGTTTTTTTTTTTTGTTGTTGTTGTTGTTTTTTGTTTAGTTTTTTTTTTTTGTTGTTTTCTTTTCGTTTTTCCTTTTTCTGTTCCCCTGGATGGAAAAAGGTGGACTTGAACTAGGAAACAAATTACACACTGAACAGCAGAACCTGTTCTGTGCCCTTGGAATGGGGACAGAAGGGAAGTGAAACCTCTTACGTAAAGAGGTGTCAGCAGCTCTCATTTCCCAAACTGCTGTTTGGCATGAGAGAGATGAAGTACCACACTAATGTTCAATGGGCCATGCTATTGAGAGCTGGTGGATGCAAACCTCAGTCCTTCAGTGCTGTGGACACATACTTGGGCCTCATTACTGGGAGGTTACATGTGAAGCTGTCCTTTTTGCCTTTCAAGTCTTTTTACTGTTCTTTTTTACTTTGTATGCTTTGCAGTTTCAGATTGTGTAAGGACAACAGGCATTACTTAAAACTGGATGTGGAGGATATTGAGAGACAAGGAGAAGGGTTAATCCATCTGAAAAACTGGATTCTTCCTTGCCATCCTGTTGGCCTGTGCCTCTAGGGCAGTGGACTCCAGATGGATGGTTTAATTTGCATATATATTTACATAGTCTTTTATTGTAAATTCGTGTGATCATAATGAGGAATTTCTCTGTAGTAGTCTTTGCTTGACGGTTAAGCAGTATTTTATTCTTGTCAGAGCTCACCTGCAATAAAATCTTTCTATTTATCTACTACATCTTGACCCTGATAAAACATGGAGCTCAGGGTACAGCTCAACTCTCTGTATGCCTGTTTTTTTTTCCCCTAGAGGTGCTTCTCTATTGCTGCAATTTCATAGTCGCCTCCAGAGTTTTTATATTTTTCCCTTCAGATTTCTTTCCTGTTTCCCATCTTTTATTACTTCTAACTGCTCTTCCAGTTTATTAAACAAATTGCAGAAGTTTCTTGTTGCAATAATTGGTCCATCAGAGGAATGCAAAATATATGGTTGGTGCATGTTTTCAATAATGAAACATAATAACGCTTTTACTGCTCTTCACAACTAAATATTGGTAAGAGAAGAGGGGGAACATAGCAAAAAGTCTCTTGCATGAACTGTAACGTGAAAAGAGATGTTGAATGATTGATTCTCCCATGACTTACCTTAAATCTCACACAACATATTCAAAGAGGTCTTCCACTGTTAATTAACTGTGAAATCCCACCTTCTGCAACCTTGTTTGATGGCACGCTAGATCTCCTGTGGTCTGCAGCCTAAGAAAATATTTTGATGCTTTTATTTTAAGAACTTCAATTAGTGTATTAGCTAGGTATTTTTGTTCTGGGCAGCTGTAATTTCATAAATTAATTATTCATTCTTTCCAATGCTCTATGTGCATTTTAATTATTATTAGAGTTGACACATGCAGTTGATGAAGAATCAAAAATTAGGGAAATATTTTTACTCAGGGCGGGTTAAAAACCATATCCATATTCTAAACTACTTCTTCATATGTATTTCATAGTTGATTTGACATATTCTTTGTGCATAAAACAGACACACGATGCAAAATCTTGGTAGTGTTCCCTCTAGCCATTTGCTACGTTTCTTTAGAAATATGAGAACACCTTTAATTCAGACTTTCCAAAGAGCCATGTTCTAGTTTTAGTATTTAAAAATTTCAGTCTACTGCTTTAACCCTGAAGGGGTTTTACATCTGGTTGGAATAGTTCTCTGCTTAGCTTTTCTTGTAGAATGATTATTGGTGTCACAAATATTAAGGAAATTTGAACTTTTTTGGTACCTAATTTTACCTGAGCAGTATTTCCTTGGTGGTGGTAAAGTTAGCATTTGTTAATGCATATTTGTATATTCTAATTAGTCACTTACTTAAAGCCAAATAGGCTAGAAAGGCGAGAAAAAAAAGTAGGATGTATGCAAACGGCTTTAGCTGAATTGAAGAGGGAAAAAAAAAAGTGTCTTTTCCCCTGAAGCATACATTCTGCATGAAATTCAACTTGACAAGTGACCCTTTCAAAACAGCGCCACAAAGATTTCTCGGCGTTCTCCATATATGAGAGGCAGCATTCTTGTATTGCACACACAGGCAGTCCCCCAGTGCCCTCTAAATGAAAGTAGCCTCTTCCTCTATCCTTTGTGTTCTATTTTACCCTCATCCCTGTGTTGACATTCACATTTATGAGCACACTTTTATGTAAGAAAATTTTGTAAAAGCAAAACCACTGGGAATGTGGTTTATACAAAGTAACATATATGATAAAATACAATAAAGAACTAAAGTCCTATATTTTGTTTATTTGAAAGTATTGAAAATGTGTGTTCACTTGCAAAAAAAAAATGAAAAAAGAGTGAAAAGAAAAAATATTTGGCAATTAATTGAATTTACAGCTGGGTGATGCAAAAGCTGAACCTCAACTGACAAGTCTTGCATTAATTTAGGAGCAGAAGACAAAAATGGTGGTATGATTCTGTGTGAGCAATGAATAACAAGAATGTATGACTTGTGAAACTGAATGTAGTGCATTAAAATCAGAGCAAACTGATAATTTTAACAGTATATAACAAGTACCAGATATTAAAAATAGCAGTAGTGGATCAGCAATATTTCACCACCACCCAGTTCTCCTGCAGCAGCATTCTAGAGACAGTGCAGTGTTTATATGCGTGTATATAAACTGTCAGATGGGAGAGATATGCAGTGTAATATTTAGTATGTCCCATGCCTGCAATGCTCTTTTCAGATGTCTTTAGGAAGAGAATAAAACTTGAGTTGAGAATCTAGCTTGACAGAGGGTTTTGGGTGGGGCAGTGGTCCCTCAGGGGATGGTTGGCTGCTGCTAGGTACTCCTCACACACAATATTGGCTTTGTACACAGCACTGCTTCTGCATGTATTGGCCATATGTTCTTCCAGAGTGTAATAGATTGTTGATTACAGGCATTTTGTAATTTTCAAATTGATAAGCTCACATTTTGCAGCATGGTATTTAGGGCAAGGAGTGGAAAATTGCAGCCTTGACATGAGCAATTATTGCATGTGAACAAACACCACTTGAAAATCTAGAAAGTCAGGCAAGATGATACTGTAAAATAAATAAGGTGAATAGTTCCTTTGTTAATTATTGCTGGTCTTCAAAAAACGTGGCATCAGATTATCAAAGACATCCCCCAGTTGAAGGAGAACCAGAGAAGCAGCGATTGGCTCTTCCCTTTGAGGTTTGCTGTACCTTTATGCTTTGGGATTTGAGGGAGGTGGGAAAAAATGTGTTTCCTCTGTTCAGCCAGCCTCCAAGACCTGTTTATATTAATCTTGACTTTTGTATTGTCCATGTGTAATTCTGTGGGTTTTTTCACAAGAGTAACCTGAAGCAGGTAGATCTCTGCACCTGCCATTGTGTGCTCTCTTTACATGGTTGCCTCCCAGTGAGGGGCATTCCTTCCCCCAGCAGAAGACTTTTAGGGGCTGCCCAGAGAAGCAGAAGGAGATACAGGAGGGTTCATCTGTCTAAACTATTCTTCTTTTAAGCACTGAAACATACTGATTAACAGGGTGCAGAATGCCTGCCTGAAACTGTTAATATTTGGTGCCTATTCCATTCTGTATTTATGGTGCAACACATTAGAGAGTCTTACTTCATATACAGGCTCTGGTTTCAAAGCATCATGTTTGCAAGTCCACTCAAATGGAAATACTTGTTAAATATTTACTACCTTAGTGTCTTATCCTTGGATACCAAGATATTTTTCCTGCTGCTTTTCCCAAATACTGGAAAAAGTGCTGTAGAAAATAAGTATGTCACTTGTGAACGTTTACCTTGATAACTGTAGAGCTAATTTTGTGCAAATAAAACGTTAAATGCAGATCTTTTACGTGATGAGAAATCTAATCTTTGCTCTGGGTAGGGTATAAAGAGAAGTTAAAGCTTAAATGCTGGCATCTGTCTTCTAGAAAATTATCCATGACTGCAAAAGCATTTATGCTTCAGCTCAACTTTTCAAAAAGGACTGTCTTATTTATGTGTATTTTAGTATTGTTATGAAGTCTTTTCCAGTAAATCACTGGCTTGAGACTGATTCAGTTTGATAGAGCTTCTTAACTTAAACAAATTAATTATCAGAATGGAGTATGCAAATATTATCTAATCGGTGCCACTTGGCAAAATTTTTGTTATGCCAACCATGCTGGAGACATCATGACAATCCTTGCTTCTTCTAAGGGGTCCCCTTGGAAATGATAATAGAATGCTTGCTTTTATTGGGGTAGGCAGAAAGGATGAGCCAAAGAGCTTCAGACATATTTACATTGCAACTTTCTGTTCTGGCATGAAAACACTAGAAAATTGATTCTTCAAATTCTAGTTCAGAGACAGCTTCAGAATGTAAACCACCATCTAATTTTATGCCCTCTGGGCATAATTATCCTATTCTCTTTGTCATTAAGGATGAAACTCATTGTCATCGCTGATGTTTTGCATTTTAAATATTTGAAAGCCAGTGTTTATTTCTTTCACTGCTCGTCCTGTACAATCAATATGCCTTTCTGAAACTGCCATTATGCCTCTATTAGGTTCTGCTTTTTTATTTCTTTTCAAGCAGAAGGTTGCAAGAACCATGTTCGTGTTCATTAAGAAATGAGTTCTTATCCACAAGAAGATGCAGAAGGGTGAAGCTTGAGCAATGGGGAAAGCAGTAGTTAAGCTGTTTATTCGGGTTTTTTTTCTAACTGCTGTGTTTATGAAACTGAGTTCTCTGTGTATACCTTTGAAAGTAGGACTATGATTAAATATTTACAGGTATGGCATGAGGAGTAGCTAATGAACGTCTCCAGTATTTTCAGGAAACAGTGGCAGTGGTATGTAATGCATATGAAACAAAAGTTTTGTTCAGAAATCTTACAAGTATAGTAAAGCACTTAATGCTCTGACTCGTATTAATATATAACAACAGTGTCCTCAGTTAAAGTATTCACTTTTCTTTAAATTTCCCCAAATACCGTAGTATTTTACGTCAGAGAAAATCCAATCAAAAGCTTAGCTTGCTCGTTGTTTTTTAAAAGATATGTAAAAATCCTGAAATTATGTGTGTCTGCTGTTTGCATTCCTGTAAAAGGAAATGAGTGTATGATTTACATGCTGTCAGGGTTGTTGGTTTGTGCGTTAGAAACTGAGGGCCTGCTTCTGCATCTTTGGAGTGGGAGATGGAGACTGGTCTTTGTAGAGAGCAGTAGGAGGTGGGATAGAGTGAAGTGCAGCAGAGCTTGAACCCCCTCTGCTTGTCTGAGGAGAGCCTGTGCTCCCCCACAGCCCCTTCATACTTTACACATACCATAGGTGGGAGCTATTACCATGAGCACTGGCCAGTAATACCATTTCATGCATTTTTTTTTTTCTGCTTTACTATAGCAGCTGTATAGCTGTGTGATGCGCCTCATGAGCGTGAGAGAGAAGGGGAAGTCCATTGCACAAGGTAGTTAATAATGGTGTGCTTTCAAAAGCTCAGAATTTGCCCAATCTTACATTGGTTCTCTCTAGAAAGTGGTCAGGCAGGTGATGTCCTGCACCTGCTGCTTGTGCTGCAACTTCAGATCATTTGGTTGCTCCCTTATCGGCGTATTTGCTGTATTTGTCTTGTTATGGAAAGTCTCCTTGGGGTGTGCTGAGGACCAGGGAAGCTGCTTCTGCTGCAGCATGTTGAGCAACAGAGGCACTGGAAAAAGCTATATTTACAGCAAAGCCAAGTGTGTCTGCTTGATTCCAGTTTTCAGCTTTCATTTAGAAGACAGTTTAAGATCCAGAAAGTTATACATTTTTCTCCTTTTAAAAAAGATTTGTAATTTTTAATTGAAATTAATAATTTAACTTCATGGAGCAGTGATGACCGGAAGACTTCTGTCTTGACTGTTTCTGACACCTACAAATACATTTTCCACATCTGTCAGGGAGAGTCTTCAACAGGGACAACAAACCAACATTTCCCTCTCTGAAAAGACAGACTGCTGCTTCTGCTGTAGGCTACATCTTTGGTTTTCATGTTTGTGACAGTAATGTTTTTGCTGCTTGGTAGCAGAGCACAGAAGAGATGCAAATTGAAACCTTCAAAACATACAGTGAACCCTTCCTAAAGTCCATAGGTGAAGTTTTATTGGCTATTTTATTTTTGATAATATGCCTGTGATATTCCTCTAAAGTCTTTACCATTTGCAAGTTGTGTGATAAAAACAGACTTGTAATGAAACACAGCCTCCTTATAGAAGTTTCACTAAAAATAGTTCTGGTGGTGCCCTGGAGGTGTTCATCAGCTAGTGACAGTGGCTGCATTTTCACAGGGGGAAAGTAGGGCTGGTGAGGTCAAGGAGGATGAGTCTGTATTCCTGTGGGGAGCTGGGCAGGAGCATCCGGGGGTTTTTGAGCTTTTATGGATAAAATGAGTGTGGGTTTGTGACAACATTGTTTTAAAATACCTGGAAAGCTGGAACAAGCTCAGAAGAATTCCAGTTCCATCTATCAGTGTGCGTGTGTTTTAGGATCCTCAGGTATCAGGTCTAGCTGACCTTTACTTATAACTTTCACATGTTTGAAAAAACTAGAAAATCCCAACTTAATATTGATAAATCTCTGCATACTTATTTTGAAACAGAATTGGTAATTTACAATCCTGTTTTTTGCTTTATTTCCTCTTTTATGCTTTTGAAAACAGTGCCCTGGTTTACTCTTTGCAAAATGACTCACTGAAATGTCTGCATCACCAGAAACTAATCCCTGCTCTGCCTATTTTTCCTTTTCCACATGATGAACCTGTAAAATCTGTTTTACAGTAAGGCTTTCCAACTTCCTTATGCTCCTAAGTGCAAAATGCTATCTCTTGGGAGCCTGGATGCAAGTGACCGTGTTCAGCACATAGTTTGACTGAGGTGACTGACTTGTGCCAAGAGACAGGAGAGGTCCTGCTGGACTAGAGACTTCACTGGGCTTGCAGGAGCATGATTACAATAAAAAAACCCCTGACAGATGTCAACGTGATAGGATTCAAACAGTCACTGCTTTTGTTTTTGTGCGGGAGGGGAACTTCATCAGAAACAGATGAAATTCCAGCCTTATCTTAGGGAATGCTTGTAGGTTTCAGGCACGCAGCAAGAGAAGAGAGCCAGTGCCTTTTCAGGCTTTTTGTTCTCTCGCCCTGCCGCACCTTAATTTTAAAGTTTTTTGAACTCCGCTGGGATTTGAAATGAGAATTGTCATAGTGTGCTTGTGATGTCGCTTCCTTTGTTTGCCTGTTGCCATATACCCTGGCCAGCTCTGTAGGAGACCCGTCTGGAGTGCCTTTTAATGTTTAGATCTGGCAGTGATTAGAATACACTAATGCCCAGTGGGTATATGTGTCATTTTTTAACAGCTGCCGAGCTTTCTCCCTGCTGCTCCAATTAACACATTCGGCACACACTTGCCGGTGAGTGGGCTGTGTGTATGGATTAAACCACTTTGCTATTTATTCATCCAGAGTATGAGATGCCAGAAATGGATTGGCATGTTTCCTGTTCTTACAATCAATGAAATCAAATGTGCTCCTGAGCCTGTGCCTGGTAGATATGAGGGCAGCATTTAACTGGCGAATGGAAACCTGTTTTGCTTTGAGATATGGTTCAGTCCATTGACTAACATCTATCCCCGCCTCCCAGCCCCTCTTCAAATGATGGAGACACAGGATAGGGAGCTCTCAGTGCTGGGCTTCCCCTTGCTGGCAAGCAGGTCTCTTCAACTTTGTCCTCTGCTGCTTAATAACAGCTTGAAATCCTGAAATTCTCCTTTTGCTTCAATGCTTTCCTCCTTTATTTATTTTCAGGTTTAAATATTCCAGTCAGTAGATTTGATAAAGTGTGTCTGTGTGTGTGTGTCCCTTTTTTTTTAAAGGGAAAACAATATGCTTCCCAGTCGGAGCTGAGATAAGGGAGGGGTTGTTGAATGGTAGCGGTGGGAGCTGCAGCTCTGCTCGGGCGCTCGATTCATGCTGGGACAGCTCTTTGTGAAGCGCAGGGCGAAGGGGGCTCTGACTGAGGGAGGACATGGAGCGCTTCTTGGGCTTTGTCAAGCAGATAAGGAGATCGAGGAGAAGAAAAGGCAAAAAGTACCGGCCAGAGGAGGATTACCACGAGGGCTATGAGGATGTCTACTATTATGCCTCAGAGCATTTTCGAAGTAAGTATTTTGCATAACCTCATTTTCCTTTGGCTGTGATAAATGTTATGTTGTTAAGATGTTTAAACTCCAAAAATACATGCAATGTTCCTTCCTTGCTGGAACCTGAGCCTCGTGTATGTATTAAAAGTCAGTTCCTGTGAGAGCTCTTTCTGGCTCTGCTGCTGATGAACAATACAAAGCATCTGAAGTGGCACAGAAGCTCTCAAAGTAAAGAGGGTCTGTCTGCAGACCCTGGTGAGATTTCAGATGCAGTTAATCCAGTCTGACTGCTGGAAACCTTTTGTTAAAGCACTGTTTTGAGAAGTGATTAGCATGGCGGTAGCCCTCGTGGAGTGCCTTTGGAAGGCTGTGTGGATATTTTTAAAGCACTACAGAGGCCAGGAGCACTCATTTGTAAGTTGAAGTTGGTGATTAATGTTTGGTATTGAGGTAGAGTCAGTTTACTAAGCCTCTGCTGTGACTTGGTCTTTTCAATAGTGAGTAAATTGAGTGGGCTGGTTCCTCGCTGCAGGTCCAGGACCACTCCTGGAGAATTAAGTGGGGATTTTTTTTTGCTGGCACTCACGTGTTGGCACTCAGCAGCTCTGCCAAAACCAAAATAAACCACCTGCTCGGAAATCTGTGTAAACTGTATGCTGGACCCTACACCTTCTCAGAGTTTGTCTGCTTGCCTGTCAGGTTTCAGAGCTGCTGGTCTGCCGTGGTCTTCTGGAGGAGAGGATGTGGCCATAGGTGCCACAGGGAGGGTGGGAAGGAGGGAAGCCACACTCAGCCCCTGCCTGGGGTCCTGTGTGGCACTATCAGGGCGAGGTGGTGGCAGTAGAACCAGCTGTGAGCAGAAATTGCCTGTTTCTGCTGTTTTGGCCGCTGGTTTGGGACCTTTGCAGTCAAGTGCCTTGGTGAGCTGCTGAAGTTTGATGCACTTTTTTGTTGTTCTGTACCATGTGAGTGACTGTCAGTGTCTTTTTTGCTTCATTTCCGCTTTGCTGAAATAAATCATAACTTTGCGTTTGTTTTAAGATAGAATGATAAATGTCATTGTGCCTTACAGCACCAGAGAACTGCTATCTTGTGGAAAATTAGGAAATGAGTTATTTTTGCTGTCTTTATCCTAGAGTGCCATACTTGCCTATCTCCTGAAGACTGTTAATGTAGGGTTCTTGGTTGATTACTGGGCTTCTTGATACAATTTTGTTCGCTTTTCATTTTTAAGAAAACTTACTGTGCTGATAATATTAAACTGTGTAACTTATCTATGTGGTCAAGAGAAAGTTCTTGCAAGAAAAAGATCTATTTGGGAGGCAATGCAGTCATAATGGGTAACATAGTGACATGAATTCTGCTGCACAAAATCTACTACACAAGAACTAAAAATTTTAAATCTGTTTAGCACTGAAAAATTTGAAAGTGATATATGTTAGTGAAAGCACGTAACTTTTTCTTGGTTTAATACGAAAATCAAAAGAACACGTCAAAACCGTATGTCAGAATATTTCCTTAGCTGATTGTTGTTGTTGAAGGTCCTTTAAAGAAGAGAGCAAAGCCTCTGGAAAAACTGTCAAACGTAGTAAGGATTTCTTGAATGACAATTAATAAATTATTAACTCTAAACATAATGTATGGCACTAAGATTGAGCCAAATATCTAATAGGTTTTTCCTTTTACTCTACTTAGAAAATAAAAGAATAGTATACACTTGAGCTTGTGGAGGTCTTAAGTATTTCAGACAGGATGAAATGTGTGTCAGATTTTGAAGTGATGGTTATAACAGTGTTCAAGTACTCAGATTGAATTGAGCTCCAAATAGCACACAGCCCTACGGAGCTGGATGCACAAGGAGTTAGCTACTTCTCACAGTTACTTAAACCAAACTGTCACAGGAGATTTGAGCCATGCAGTCTTTATAGAGCTCAAGCACAGTTCTTCCTCAGGTGCTTTTGTCTTGTCTTTCCATGTGCTTTATATGTCAGTGTTTTGGTTGGATAGGTGTGGTAGTTACTTAAAGCAAGAAGTGTCTAAAATCTGAAAAGATGCTGCTGGTGCTACTATAAATGCTCTCAACAAATTCAATTTCATGTGTTTGGGACAATGAAGTGTTTCATATTTAATTTAATTATGGTCTGGTTTTGCACCGTTTACCGTACAAATTTAGAGTAATTGCAGAGCTTTTAATAGCCATTCCTTCTGTAGTCGTTTGCTTAGAAGAATGTGTGCTTGCAGGAAAGATTATATTTAATGTTACAATTTTTAGAATATCAAAGCTAATGAAATCAAATGCCTATTGTTCATTCAACTGAACAAAGCTGTAGCTTTTTTAGATTTAGTTTCCTTTCTCTGTGTTGTTAGGCATCCCTTCTCCATCATCATTTATGAGTTATATATCCAATTAGCCAGTACATTTGAAGATTGTCTGAGACAATAATTTTATGAGCTTGTTACTCTCTCTCTTCCCCCGCTTGTAATGTGGCTTAGAGTGTTGTACGGGAAGGCAGAATTAATGGAAAAATGCAGAAACTGCATTAGAATAACCGCAGGATCAAACAAAGACAACAAAGTTAAAAACAAAATAGGCCTCTGGGAGTCACAGGAAAAAGGTGACTTTAGTTTGTCCTCAGCCCAGCTCTGCCTGGATATTGGGATATTGTTGCTCCCACTGTTTGGTATACTGTCTACTTCTCCAAAGCTTTGCCATGGAATACTGTATTAGATATGATACTGGGACACAGGTGGATGAAGGGAATGTACAATACTGCCTAAAGCTCCCCGGATGAAAAAAGATACCCCAGCTGCTAAGGCAGATGTCTTTTTTCTTGGACATTTCATCCACTTGTGTTCAGTTAATGGAAAACATTATTTTGACTTACAACACCCACTCTCTTATTTTTCTGAAGTGTCTGTGCTATGTAATGCTAGAAAAACTACGGTAATAATTTTGGTATGCAAGCACATATTAACATTAGTAGTGCAGGCATCATGCTCGTTTCAGTGAGACTTTGCAGTGTGAACATAGTGGGTGATGAAATTGCTACCCAACCTACTGAGATAAGTTGATGCTTATTGTATAAAACACTTAAAAAAGCATCCTACTTATCTTGAGCAGCATTACAGCACTGCCATTCAACCTGTTCCTTATAATGCGGTTTTGCATGAAAAAGGCCCTTGTTAAATTATTACGAAGACTGTTTGCAAACCATCAAGAATACTGTGTAGCAGAACTTCTTGGAATGCTCCCAGGTATGACATCTATCCTGTTGCTGAAGTCAGGGTGTTGTGCCAAGAGCTTTGAGTTTCAGCCTAGACTTGAGTGGGAGTGTGGTTTTAGGACCCAGCCTGACTTGGTCACCTCTGACCAAAACAAACACTTCTTCCCACACCCTAAAATAATTTCAGCACTAAGTCTTTATTTTTCAAAATATTTGGAAGGATTTGTGTTTCTTCCAACTAATTTTGGAATTTCACAGATTTCATGAAACATGCAGGTCTATTTTGCCTTATTTATGTTCTGGTGTCTGTCATCCATGTCCTGAGAGATCTTTTTTTTCTCATTGTTGGTTCTTCTTTGTATGATGTTCTTCTCAACATGGTTCACAGCATAGTCTGTTGGCATAAAGATTTTACTTTCTGTGTAGATGCAATGACAATATTAAGTAATGACCACAAAAAGCAACGTTTGAAGAATTCTGCTCGTAAACGCCCACTAACCTGAGCGGTCCCATGATTTTAGCCTTGACCTTAAAATGTTCCATTTAGTTACCAGGGTGCAATGAATAACTTTCTTCTGTCCTTTGTCAAGGCCTAGTGTATGTTGTGTAACAGGGCATTGATATGTTAGACAAAGTAATCTGCATCTGCAGTGAAGTCAAGTATCATTTCCCTCTCTGATGCAATCTGTTAATTATTTCACAATTCTGGTGTGAGAATCATCTGGTTCTTTAGTTTAGTACCATCAACCTCTTCAAATTTGTTCCCTAAATACATGTGGTGGTCTTCCCAATTTTTGCCCTTTGCCCTCCCTGTGTCATCACTGGAAAGTGAAGGGAAAGTATTTGACTCCTAGCCTAGCAAATACGGTAAAAAAGGAAAAACTGAAAGTTTTATATGACTCAGAATTGAAAATGTCCTCTTTGACTGAGATCTGGGAATTATTAAAATTAATATTGTATGTATGATACACTTCTTGGAATGGTGTCAGCAGAAAAACTCCACTTGGGCGTTCTTCTCCAACACAGCTCAATGTTGTGGTGCAGAAACTCCCACACCATGGCTGCCAAAATGCTGAGAATAAATGACTTTGAATTTCATACCCGAGGTGGTTTTAAAGCTGTATTAAATACGTAAGGCAAAACACCAAGGGGAGTGCCGTGCCTGTGGTTTCTTAATGCTATGGTCAGTAGCAACATCATTCTTGTCAAGATTTTCTCCATTTGGTAAATTGGTACAAATAATTCTTGTCTGCAGCAATCTCACAGGTTTGATTGGGGTTGCGGAAGAGTTAATGATTTTATGAGTCATATGGTGACAAGGGAATTGAGTATCTCTTGCTCAAGTTGCAGAGATGTTAATTGATCCTGAGGATGAGGAATGCAGGACAATTGCTTTTCATTTCACAATGGTTGTGTGTTGCTAGTTTGCAGTTTAACTGGATGTGCATGTGTGGGGGGGTTGTTCTTCACTCATCACAGATCTTGTCATGTCAGTACAGTAAAACGTCAGCTTTCATAGAAACTAAAGTATTTGCTAAAGCCTACAAGGAAAAAAGGCTTGGTAACTTGAGTAGAGGATATGGCAGACTTTGAAAACACAATGAAAATAATATTTAAAAAAACTAAAATTTATTAATCCTCTTGTTTCCTTCCTCTTAATAACTGTTTTATGGTTGTTGGAATCTGGAGATTTTCATTAATGGACTACAGGTTCTTGAGTATTTCTGTTTTCCATACGCCACTTTTTTCCTGAGATCTGAATAGCCCCAATGCCTCCAGTTCATCATGGGTGCTATGCCCATGTCCAGACAGACTCTGTCATCACAGGGCTACCACCCAGTGTCAGTTTGCAAGCCAGCCACGGTGATAAAGGAAGCTGCTGTATTTGAGCTTTATTGCTGGGACAGGTGGTGACAACTTGCCCATTCAGGGTTTTCTGAATGAAACAAAAGCGGTAGCAAACGGTGTTGTCTCTGCTTCCACTGCTAAGACTTCTGATGTGACAATTGCAATATTTTCCATTTTGGTTAAAATTCATGCAGTCATTAAATAAGTGTATGCCCACATGCTGTTTCTCTTGCTTTTTCATCTTCTTCAACACAGGTGTTAAAAATTGTTTAAAAAACTGTTGTTTGTTTGTTTTGGTTTTTCTTAACAATTGGTCATTGCATCTAGTGCAGTTTTTATTATTTCATGACAACCATCTTGTAGAGAATCGCTTGACTCTGAGTTATGTGTGTGTGTTTTGGAGATGATCCCATTTATCTGCCATTTTTCTCATTGTGGTTGCTAGTGAAAGCGTTCCTTCCAGTGGAACCCAAGTGGAGGAAAAGAATTACATACTATTCTCATTTTATAGACAAGCAAGCTAGTAGGAGTAGATAATGAAAAGAAGACTGTTAGCAGCTCTTCAGCCTCCCACAAAATTACTCAGGTTTTCTAAGCCCATAAGAAATATGCATATATTAAAATCTTTTTTTGTCCTTTTGTGTTCTATATTACTTAAAACATGTAAGTCTTGGGACGAGGCTTGTGTTTGTAGATGTTTGGTCTGTTTGAATAGTTGCTTTAGCTGCATTATGTTGTTTATATAATTAAAATATAATAAATTGGTGTTGTTACTTGTGCTGCAGTAGTGTGATTCCCAGCCACACGGTCTGTTAGTGTGGCATCTAAGCCCGTGGGGCTCCCTGCAGGACTGGGGCTGTGCATCTCTTCTTGCCAGGTGGATGTATGATGGTTTTGGTGAAACATCTTCATTATTGAAACAGGCCACAAAAGCCTGGTTTTGTTTTCTTCTTAAAACTGTGGTGCAACAGCCAGTATTAAGTTTGTTAGTAATAAGTTTGTTTTTTTTAAATGACCCTTTGTGGCTCTTCTAGAAGTGGCCCTTAGTCTCCTGGGGCAGCACAGAGCATGGAGAGTAAAACGTTGCTTTGGAGTCACTTGAGGGAAAACAGCTTATTTATTTGAAATAATCAGACCTGAGTTATATAATTCTTTGCATGAAGTGGAAACGCTTCTCCCTGCTAGCAATTGCGAGTGTGCAATTTCTGTGCTACTTTTCATTCATTTACTTTCCAGTCCTATTTGTTACTGAATAACTAAAGATCCTGATTTTCCCTGCTCAAGAAATTTACTTGTTCTAGGTCTTACTCTTCTTATAGTGGCTGCTTGTATAAGGTTGTGCTTTGGTGTTTTAGAGAATTTGGCACCCTTTATATTTTAGTGTATCTAGAATCTATGATGTTAACATTCAGACAAAGAAATTCAGAGAGATCTGGGCTTCCCACTTCCTGAAATGATGTGTAAGTCCTGTTTTTATCATGGCTTTGTCAGTTTGCATCATGAACATGTAGTGATGTGATTATTTTTCCTTAGATTTTGTGAAGTGAATGAAATACCAGGTTTTATGAACTATGATTAAAGTGAGAAGTAGAAGCAGCTACTGAGGTGTCAGTTTTAATATCGGCCTTCGGTTCCAATGGAAAACTTGAAACAATTAGTGGAACAAAGAAAGAAACAATCTAAGTCCCCTGCCAACGAGATTATAAACATTTATTGAATGATTGTTGTGTTTTGTTAGCAGGGCATGGCAGGAGCTGTCATTAATCATCATCATGAATATAAACACACCTGTTTACCATAGTTACTATTTCTGTAAGACAAATGTGATGATACTCACTGTATATACAGAAATTACTGGGCAATTTTGTTTAATGTTTTTCAGCAGAAAAGCAGAAAAGGGGTTGTGCTGTGGCTGGGTACAGGTGTCCACAATGACTACACTGCTGATGACCCAGGCACCTTAATGCTACTGATTTTGTTCAGAAGGTTTTCTGTTTCCTTCTGAAATGCAGGAAATGATACACAAATCATTCTGAGGACACCTAGTCGAGATTTAAAAGACAGGAGAACTGAGAGTGTCTATAGGACCTTCATTTGGCCTCTCATTAAAGAATCCTTAGTGAAGGACCTGATCACTTCTGCTGTAGTGCTGGTGTGACAGAGGCTGCACCAAATCCTGTCAGGGCTCATCCCTCGTTTTCTTCACTTGAGAGCATGAATTTGCAGATGTCTGGCACCAGTTGCTGTAGCCAAGGCAGGTTTGGTTTGTATATACAAAAATTACACAAGCCTCAGTAGTCTGAAAATCCAGCCATAAGGCATCTCAGGCTGCAGCCTTTCAATTCTTGCATACCTTTGATGATAATCTCCCTCTGGTCTGGTTTTCTGCCTATGAGATGGGATTAATGGTACCTCTCCTTCATATGCTGTGGAAATAAATGAGTGTTTGCTAAGCTAGCAAATGCTTCAGTGACGAGCACCACAGAGGAACTTGGCGAGAAATTAATGTCTGTCTAGGGCTTGAATAGTGGGTGGGAATTAAGGTATGGAATTACACTTGCAGCAATGAGGGGAAAGTGAGATCCTAAGTCATTTATTGGGTAGTTAAAATAATTTCTTTTGGGCATTAAAGGAAACAAGGTCTCATGCAAGAAGTAGATCAGGTAATTAAAGATTGTGTTGTAATGCATGTGCAGAAGGAGGCCAAGTTGAGAAATTCTTAAATCTGGAACTTGCAGTTTGCCTCTTTAATGGTTTGTGTGTGTGTGCACATGCAGGCAATAGAGAGCATGGAGCCAGCAGTCCCCTGGGGTTTAGCATGCTGTGAAAATTTTCTGACAACACGTTGTGGATGTAATATTTGCTATAAATGAACCAAAATCTCCTTGAAGTTAAGATGCAGAAGTAAATTTTGATGAGTGGCCATAGGATCTGATCACATGTGTATCACATTCTGTATTAACAGTTCCTGTGCTGACACTGTGAGGGGACACTGTGAGCAGCTGTGGAACAGAGGAGGGAGGAACCAGATTTATTTTTTGCCTGTCTCTGGGCACTGTGATGATAAGAGACGCTTGAGGTGACCTATCTTTGGAAAGATTACCATGGGAAGAGCCAAACTTTGGAAAACAGAAAGGAGAAAAGAGAGATCTAATACAGCTCTGGGGGAAATACTGTTTGAGTTAAACTGTGAAAAAGAAAGTGAAATCAAAAGTACACAGGTACAATGTGAAGTATTAACTCAGTAAATTGTTTTGAAGTCTGTATTTAAATGCTTCCTTTGGGTGTGTTTAACAAGCTCTGTGGCTGCCCAGCTCTATTTTATTTTGATACCATTGTCCTCTCCCAGAAGGGTAAAGCTCCTCATTTAATAATGCATTCTGTCAGTATTCTGTCAGCTGGTAGCATCTCTATTAAAAGAGAAAAAAAAGTATTCACAATGTATTCCAAGTAAATGCAGTAAAAAATGAATGGTATGCAAACATGTATTAAATACAGAGAGAAACATGCTTTTTGCTCTTGCTTTCTGTAAGTTGGGGTAGGAAATATTTTAAAGTCCTGATGACCTCCTACCTGCACCCCATTCGTAGGAGCCTAGCTGAGTTGTGTGGTCACCAAGAGAGGAGTCACAGCAGCAGCTGCAGGCTGCAGTGCCAGCTGTATGAGCACTGAATGCCTGGAAATTGAAAGGGATGTTTGCCACACTGTCTGACGGGGACATTGCATCTGACAGCCCAGTTTAGGGAAAATGAGAAAATGCCTGTGAAGGAAAGTTGGGAGAGAGCCTGGATCTATGGCAGAGCACTGCCAGCAGCAGCAGTGCTCAGGTCAGTTGTCAGTAAATCTAAATACGTCTGGTGGCATTTACAGTTTGGAAGGCAGGAACGCGGATTTTCCATTGCGTGGTGGTGGAATGTCACATGGCTTGTCATGAAAATGCTACGCTCCCTTTCATTGCCAAAAGAAGACCAGAATGGCTTCTGAAGTGAAGAAACCAGAGCTGTTCAGGCTGGTGGTTATAGCTGCCCATCAGTAATTAACAGAGTGCAGCGTGGTGGTGGAACTCTGAAATCCCCAGGAATTTAATGACATTTTGGTAGTCTCTGACATGCTCTCTCTGTACCTTGGCCCATATTTCACCTGGGCTTTACAGATTTGCAGAGGAGTTACACAGGCATCCCCAGAACTTCTAAATCTGTTGGCATTCACTTCTTCCATACCCTGGCAGGAAAAAAAAAGAGAGAAGTCATCCAAAGCTTAGGTTAATTATGATTTACCTATGTTTTTTCTTGGTTTACACTAAACATCTCACAAAAATAGAAATGTATTTATGAATGTAGTAGGTATTGAAAACAATCAGCTACTCTCCCGGTTGTCATGTATTTCTTAGCTGGCTTCTTCATGCAGGAATACCCAGCCCTGTGCTACAGGAGAATAGAGAGGAAAAGGTTTGTCTGCTGGAAGAGCACAACCATCCCTTTAAAATGCTGCCACTCCCAAGCATATCACAAGGGATGGAGAATGCACTGAACAGTTTTGTTTAGTAACTGGTACTTGATTCGTGTGCTGCAATTCAGTGTTTGCGTATTGTTGTTGTTGAGGGGGTAGAAAGCAGTGCTCCTTTCTAGTTTATTTTGGGTTTTTTGGTATCTTTTTTTTCCTTCACTGCTCCTTTGAACTCAAGCTCTTATAACAATACGAAAGGCTGTGGATTTTATAGGGCAGATTGTGTCATGCAAATTGTTTCCACAGACTGAGCAAAACTGTTGAAGGCTGTTCTAGTTACAGCCTGGAGTTTGTGGTCCTTTGTCTTGTGCAGATAATTGAGCTTTTTACAGCTACATGTCCATTCACAATAGGTTGTTTTCTTCCTTTTGGATAGTGAAAGAAGTTTATTAGCTGTTGGTTTAAGTCTCTTACAAAAATGTTGCTCATGGCATAATTAGTAGAGAGGTTACATCAGTGTGAGTAGAGGAGCAGGACAAGGTAACACACTGCTCTGTTGGATGAAAATAGGTTTAATATATAGAAAATGCTCAAATCTTCTCTCTTTCTCACAAAATTGCAATTAGGGCAATTCTTAAAATTCTGTGAAAGGACTTGATTAGAATTCATTCTTACACAACTTTAATATGTTGGCATTCTATGCACTGGTAAAAGTCAGTGGATTTTCAGGTAAGGAAAATGTAGTTTTGGTGAGTGAGCTCTTATTTTGTGATAAAATGTCTTGTAAGTCTTGATGACTTGGTAAGTATGTCTTATAGATGATTAATTAATGAAATGGTAAATAGCAGCAGTTATATGCCTTAGTTTTATGTAAACTACCACCAACTGACACAGGGATGTGTACAAATAAGGAGAAAAATGTAACTTGATTTTGAGTACCCTACACAAGGTGATTGATAAACACTTATAATCACTTCTGCTCATTTTAACTGCTTCTCTAAATAGTTAAAATTATTCTTGAAATTACTGGTAATATTTTCTTGGTCACAAGTTACATTTTTTAAATGCACTGCTAAATTAAGTTGAAAAAAGACTTTGAGAAACAAGCAATATTTAAAAATCTGTAATAGTTTGAGAGGTGAATTTTCCTGAGTTTTTAATTTTATAATTGTACTGTTAGAAAATGATCAGTGCTTCCCAGAAGATCACTGAATGGTTTATCTCTCTGTATCTTCTAAATTCAGCTTGTGGAATCTGGAAGATTTATCCAGTTTTGAAGTCCAGTCTAATATAGTAACAAGGATCATTGTATGGAAAGAAGGCTTAGGTGATAATATCTAAATTAGGTAACACACATATTGGCATTATATACAGCCCACTAGGTACTACTGTAGGCAGCTTTTTTTTTTTTTTTTCTTTTTTTTAAATCCTTGCCCAACCCCCCTTTCTCTCTGCTGATGCATATAGTTCTTTAATTCTTCTGCTGGGCCCTGGGCAATTGAATGACCCTGTTTTCCTGATTTGTTTTTTTTTTCTCCCAAAGTAGAAATTTTATGTATTTTCTGAATTACATACATGGAGCTCCTTTCTCCTCATGTATCCTGAAGTCCTTTAAACTGCTTGAAAAATAAAGTTAATGGCACATAATACCTCCTGAATTTGCAGTCTAATAAAGATTTTTCTTGCAGTTTTGTCATAAAATCAAACCATTGGTGCAAAGGGGAGAAAGCCAACTCATCCCATCTGCAGTCATTTAAACCCTCAGGCAGGGAAGGCTTTCTAGTCACATTCAGACAGCAAAGGGTGTGTTCAGAGGTGTGTGTCTCACTACTGCAAAATGAAAAATGCCTGCTCCTGGTCTACAGTACATGGCTTGCTTGTAAAAAGCATAAGTTACTTGTATTCTGGCTGCCAGCTGCTCTTTCTGCTTATTTATTTAAACAGACTAGTGTGTGCAGCTCAGCGAGCCAGGGGACGGTCAGTTGTTAAATGTGACAGCATAGTCTAGAGCTCAAGATGCATGTCCTGCCTTTAGGCTTGACCCAAGGCCACTGAGGATGCCTTAACATAAGGCTAGATCAGAAAAATGTGAATAGGAAGCTGTCTGGGAAAGAAGCAGAGGAAGTGAAGTTCAAGTAGCCTTTACATCTGCAAATTCAGCTGTTTTCATCAGGGGTTCTGGTCTTGGGTTTTAATGTGTTTTTCTGTGCATCTTAAAATGCATGGGGAGATTTATTTGTTTGTTTATAGCTGCTGCATGGAAAACAAAGCTCTCCAAAATCTGTTTGTAGTAATTGCACTTTTTGTGCTTGGTATTTATTTTATCAAGCAGATTTGCAGAGCTGACAGTGGGAGGTTTTTTTGAGGTTTTGTATTGTCTCAGCTGTGCCTTGCTGTAGGCCAGCTAAAGACTTGGTCCTGCAAATGCCAGGCATGTAATTCCATTAGTGTGACTAGTGCCATTGGTACAGCTTTAATATAAGTCTGTAGTTGGGAACCTGAGAGAAAATGGTGTGGGTGAGTAGAACAAAATGTTAATTCTAACAGTTTCTTGGTGTTTGTTGGCTGTATTGTGTTTCCATACTCTGTACCCATTTCTGACAGAGATAAAACATCTTTTAACTGAGAGATCAGTATCTCTGTATTGTTTCCTCTAAGAGAATTTGTAAACATGGTGGTTCTGTTTAATTTTGGTTCTCAAGGAAATTGCTCAGCCTTCAAAAACAAAGACAATAAGAAATAATGTTCTACATTATTTCATATCAGTGCTTTATTTCAATCTTGTTCATTAAAGCTGAAGAGGAAACCCTGGTTCTGAAGGACCACTGTTGACAGGAACCACTAGCCTGGAGCACAGAATTCAATAATCATTGATTAATATACTTTACTGCTGATTTCTTTTCTTTGGAAAAGCCAATTATTCTTGCCAATATCTTTTATACATGAGCCTTTGCTTAGAATTTAAAATTGTAATCTATAATAATACTAACATTTTAAACTGTGTAATGCTTGCTGGAGGGCAGGAGGTGGGGAAAGAAGGAAAAGAAAGACAAAAAGTGGGACTTACTTGATGCTGACCCTAAAATGCTGTTCCACTGGAGCAAATCCTGAAGCAGATAGATGTATTGTAGTAAATATTGAATGTGTTAAATTGCCTGCCAAGTACAGTGATTTTTTATTTATTTCATTTTTATTCGTTCTGAGTTGAAAGTGGGTTTATACAGAGTTTTATAGAAGATATGACTGCTGCTCTTTACTGTATGAAAGCCAATTGCTGTTACAGAATCCAAGCAAATGAATGTGTGCTCTCTTTGGAAGGGAGGCCAGTGGGGATGCTGTAATTGTAGACTGATTTTTGGATAGGAGCTAAGCGCGTCTGTATGTGCACATAGAAAATGCACATGGGGTAAGTGACAACTTGAGGTTTTTTGGTAGAGTATGAAAGATTGGAAATGTCAAACGATGAGCTGTGTGTTTATACTGATCTCTTTGCTTAGAGCAGCTCAGTGTTGTTTCTTCAGATGTGTGAAAAGAAGGACCTGAAGAACTTGCAGCCAAGCAAACTTTTGAGGTGCAGTCACTGTAGAATAAATGATTTACATCTGGAACTTAGGGCTGCAGCAGGAGATCAAAGGTACAAAGCTTTGGTCTCTGTGTCTGCAGTTAGATTTAAGTCTAATGCAGAACTGGGTGACTGCTCTTGCTGTATGAGAGTCCTGTTGGTGTCTGTTGGTGGGCAGGGGCACTCCTGAGCTTCTCCTGGGAGAACAGTTGTTAGGGGCAAAAACCCTCGATGCTGAAATTTCAGCTTGGTTATCTAATTCAGATGTTTCAACTCAGATATCTCTCTCTGTGTTTGTGTTATATTTCAGAAATCATGACTTGATTTCTTAATGACTTTTTCGCTTTTCTGCACTTATTTCAAGAGCAGCATGTACAAAATCCCCTTATGGTGCTCCTTAAGTGTGGATAAGCCTGCATTTCTACTCAGTGAACCCGTTTGAATTGTGAAGGGGAAAAAATGAGCCATCTCCCTAACAGGCAAAGTTCCTGTATCCTCAAGAGTTCAAGCGTCTTCAAAACCACTTCAAACATATTTGGGTTTTTATCTGTAGATTATTTTCTTGCCTTTTTTTTTTTGCCATAGGATATAAGAAAGTAAATGCTCATTTGACACGGAAACATTTTTCTGTGTTGTGTGTTGGGGATGCCTCCCTCCCAGGCTTGTCTGCAGGCTGCCTGGCTGTCCCCTGGAGTTGATGCTTCTGTGCTGCTCAGTATCTGATAGACAGCACTTGGCATGTGACGACACCAGCAGCTTCTTTTACTAATATTTTCTAATTGCTGATAAATTGTGAAGTGAATCTTACCCTGTCATTTCTTGAAGAATGATTGACATGTAGGAGAAAATTCTTGGGGGATTTTTTTTCCTCCTTTTTTTTTTTTGTTATCTTTCATTTTACTTTACTGGTAGTCTATATAGTTCAGTTTCAGGTGGGAGGGGTACTGGGTGGGGAGGTGCCAGAGACAGGACAGTGTCCATGTCCATTTCATAGAATCATTAAGGTTGGAAAAGACCTCTAAGATAATCAAATCCAACTGTTACCCTAACACTGCCAAGCTCCCCACTAAACCATACCCCAAGGGCTACATCTAGATGCTTTTCCAGAAACCTGCAGGGATGGTGATTTCTGGGCTGCTTGTTCCAGTGCTTCGCAATGCTTCACAATATGTAATTAAAACGTTGCCCGTGCTCTTCTCTGCTCCATAGCAGGCAAAAGTACTTTTTTCCTAGACATATCTCTAGCACCAAGTCTGGCCTCAGTCCACCTTCTCGTTGGGTACATTGTATACAGTCCTACTGAAGGAAAAAGAATGCGGGCTGCAGTGGAAAAATGACAGTTCACAGACATATTAACATGACTGGTTTGGAGGACTTTCTAGCAAAATACTGACAGAATTATGGCGGGTTTGCCACTGCAGTGCTTCTACG
>JAOTQP010000870.1:33118724-33211475 GCA_026413545.1 Cichladusa arquata | reverse complement strand
ATTGTGGGCTTGGAGCACCTGACATTGGGAGGGGAAGGTAACAGCTGGGGCTGTTCCACCTGGAGAAGAGAAAGCTCAACAGGGTCTTACCAAAGCATGTGACGAGAGTGAGTAAAGAGGATAGCTCTTCTCAGTAGTGCCATCAGGCACCAGTGGTGACAGGGCAAAGGTCAGCAGAACAAATAGGAGAAATTCCAATTGAAAACAAGAAAAATGTCTCATGAGTGCAAAACGAGAGATTGCCACAATAAAATATTAACAAATACACAGTAAGTAGACACCTTAACAGTATTGTATGTACTGCTCTGCCTGTAACAATTTACACAGTGCCTCGTCAAGGACAAGGAAGTTATTAATCATTGTAAGTAGCAAATTGATCTTGGTTTTACAGACCTACTGAAAATAAATGTTCAGCAGAAAATGAGTTGATTCTTTTTCATTTTGCTGTTGTGCCAATTTCTGCTAAGAATGCTGTCATGATTTTAGCAGTTTGTCAAAAAAGGCATGATTACATCCTAAGTACTGTCAGGAAGAATTTAAAATTCAGCATTCCTGTGAGGGAAGTAAATGAAAGTATCTTGTGCCTCTGTGTGTTGCTGGCAAAAAAGGCATACTAACATTCATCCAGAAGTGCTATTTTTAGTCAGCCTGTCTAATAAACTTTACATACGCACTTGTTATTCTGTTATTACTTTGCTTTTATTTGTGGTGATTGTACTTGTTTAACATAATCCTTTCTATTAAATAACATACATATACTTCAGGATTAGAATGGTATAATAATATAGATGGGAAGATTGTATTCTTTATGGGACAGAGGAAATAATTCATAGTTCATCTGCAACAAAATGTAAAGAGGAAAAATTAATGTACCTCCATACCTACAGACTGCTAAAATGATTGTACTGATTTCTAATAGGAGATGTAAAGGAAAAAGCAATTCTGTAGTCCATGTCATATATGGTCTGTCTTTTTCTAGCATCTTAACTACTTAATGCAAACTCTTACTGTGTTATTTCAGTAATAAAATCTTGTCTCGTCCAGCTGACAGACAGGATACAGATAAATTTCTGGATAAAATGTAATATAAGGAGAAGTTAACATTTCTTGATTCTTTATATGTTAGGTCTTCTTGATGGAATATTTTTAATTACATGCCTTTAGTAAAATTCCTTAGAAGCTCTCTGGTGCTTGTCTTCAGTTGTATCTTCAGGATATGAACTCAAGTTATGAAAGAACAGTAAAATAAATTATTAGTTGAAGTAGCATGTGACTGTGGTACCTGATCTTGTATTCTGTCTTTGGAAGATAGATGAAATAATGATTATAAAAATGGCAGGGAATGCAATCAGAGAACTAAAACCAAAGTATTATTTTATATGCCAAACTCTCAGTGGCTGAGATTGAGAGGGCATAACTGGTGTGTACTTATCAAATGTGACTGCTCTGTGTTTGGATTTTACTGTAACATCAGTGGTTAGGGCACACAGAAATGCAAATCTTAAGAAGAGAGGGACATGAAAAGCGTGGCACGTTATTAGTAAATGCTTCAGAAAGTGGAAAGTGAGCATTTATCACAATTTATAACAAGTTTCTGTGTTTTGTCACAGAAAAGCCGTTTCCTGAAACAAGAAAAAAGCCTTCATTGCACATCTGCACCTTCATCGTGGTACAATGGGTAGTTAGAGCTGTAAGCAGCGAGCTATCTGGTGGTGCTAGCATTTGTCTTCCTAGGGAGTGCAAGCACCTGCTTCTCTACTTTGTAATTTCTGTCACTTGAATAGAAAAGGAAGACTTAGCAAGTTCTAAGAGAAAAAGTGGAAAACAAACCCTTTGGTAATCTGGGAGAATAATGTGTGCTTAGCAGCTGGCAATGTCATTTTTGATTTGTATGTAATTATTATTCAGTTTTCCACGGTGCTTATATTCTTTGCTCCTGATGAGAAGATTCATTTGTTCGCATTGTTATTATCTCTTCTGACATATGCCTTAGTGACATTAATCTGTGTTTTATTTTCTGCCGTGGTAATAGTGGGGTTGTCTTTCCCTAGCTTTATCATGTTATTGGGCTTTCTGAAGTTGTCCTCATAACAGAAGGAAAGGTAAAGCACAGGGCTCTAGGGAGAGCCAAGTAACACTGAGTGCGGGGGAAGCAGCTCCTCTCATCCTGCCTCCTCCTTGCCAGGCTGTGATGTGCTTTCCTCACTGGTGGGCAGGCAGGCAGAATCACTCCTGTTTCAAGTTGTGCAATTGAAAAATACTTAATTAAATATCTCTAGAAAGGGTGCAGCCATAGAAGCTTTATATTCTTGACAAGAACATTTAAATTCCCTTAGTAGTTTATTCTGGAAACGTGCAAGATTGTTGGGGGCAGTTAAAGATTTATTCACTTCTTGCTGGACTGAAATAGCCTCATTACTTTCAAAATGCAAGCTGCTGAAATGACTCACTCATTTGAAATCATTCAAATGGTGTTTTTCCAGAGCCTCAGATACTCTTTGCTTTATTACGAGATGCTAATGAGTCTTGTCAGGCTGCTGAGGAAACTTTGGGTGCACTGCACTGTGGCACATCCTGCCTAGTGCAGTGGTGTAGGTTACTGTTTTCTCCTGTTGTCATCTTGGCTTCCTGTTTTTTTTTCCTGACACTTGTTTTTTTCCTACCCTTACACATGTATACTTTCTGTAATAAGATCTTTGTTCTGTCTCAGAATATTTTTTGGTATTTTCTATGAAAACACAATATTCAACCTTGCACATCTGATTGTACTATTAATATGACAAAACTCATGATGGAAGGATGGAACCCATGGAGGATGGAGGTTTCACCTCAGTATCTCCACTTCTCTTTCTACTCATGTTCTTTATTTCTTTATCCTCTTCTCGTTTTGATGAAATACTGTGTTTGAGGAAGATTCTGAAATATATGCACAGTAGCCATATAAAATAAGTGTATCAATATTAAAAAGTGAAGGATTAAAATTGGGGGCGTTGTCTTTATTTCTAGTCTGCTTGGTACCATTCCTTTTCCCTTATTGCCTCCATTAAAATACTTGGAATTTATTCCCTATCATATAAAGTCTCCATCTTCACATATGACTAACTGACTTTGTGTTATGGTACTTATTTTGTGAGAAAAAATTCCCTCTCTTTATGATGTGCTGGAAATGTTACCCATTGCTTACTGAAATTTAAAAAAGGAGGTCTCGGAGTCCATGACTGTGAACTGTCATTGAGGGCAATGTGTTCCATTGGTGTGGATAGCTAAAAGTCTGTGGGTAGGGACAAAGTAGTGATGGTGATGGATTGGTTCTAGCTTACATGTGGTCTCAGGTCATCTTTTTCTCTCCAAGGAATTGCTTTATTCATTAGTATATTCATATGACCTGGCAAGGAGATGATGTTGCAGTTACAATCTGATATATACCTCTTTAGAATGGCATTATATTATATGGTTTTCTGAAGAACCAGAAAATTTAAATGATGTGTACGTTTTCTCAGAGTTTAAGAGACTCCTGAAAATTCTTTTTTTGATGCACTGCGTTTTGTCGTTCTTTAGTAAGGTTCCTGAAATCCTGCAGGCATGGCTGTACTGAAAATTAAAGCATAATCTAATTGTCCTTTAATTTTTTGCAGAATAAAGTGCAACTGTGAGAAAACTCCTTGTACTTTAGGACAACACATTTGTGTTGTGTTTTTTTCTCCTTTTCTTGGACTGAACAAAAGCCTTTTCTTTTACAGGCATTTAATCAGCAAACAAGTAAGTCTAATTACTTGTTTATCTGTGGGTTAAACTATGCAGCTCTCTTTAATGTGTCTGCAGTTCTGAATTTATGTGACTGCTTTAAAATAGTGATAAACATATCTTTATGCTGTGATTGCTTAGGAGTAGAGATACAGGGTGATACTCATTTTGGCAAAGCCCTATTGACTTCAGGGTTGTCACACCAGTAGTGATACCTCTTTGTGTTACTGCAGAACCTCAATTACTGGTGTCTGCCTGACAACATTTATTACAGCCTTTGCTACTTTTACTTACCTTTTATCATTAGTGTTTTGCTTTATTGGAACAATAATTGGATATCTTGAAGGCATGAGCAGTTAGTGGTATAGCAATAGTTCCTAAAAATACCTACTCAGTAGCTTTGTAGTATGTGAGAGAAGATAGCATTGCCATGCATCCATCAAAACTTTCCCCTGCAAAATACCTTTGATGACCACCTGCAAATAAGAACAGTAAGGCTCTGTGCTGCCTGAAGGATTGTGTATTATGAGCTACAATGTAGAAAATAATGTTATATCCTCTAAATGAAAATACAGCTTTTGGTATCGTTGCCATTTTAAGCAATTGCCTTAAAGATCATTCCACATGTTTTTTATGCAAGATGAATAGCTTACAGGACCATTCATCTGTGTTTTTTCTATCTTTTAGTAGGAAAAACACTGCTGTTACCAAAGATGATAGCAGACCATAGTTATTTGCCACTTTTCTCAATGTGTACAAGGCGTTCTGGTTCTGAACGTATTGCCAGAAGTAGGGATTATACTGAGGGTTTTTCCTCCTGAAAGGTAAATGTGTCAGTACACTGTCATGTAAATACACATAAAGCAATATGTTAGACAGTCATTTTGGGTAGTAAATAAGAAACAGACAAGACAAGTAAAAAAATGAGTCTCCTCTTTGGAAGGTGAGAGGGCTTGCAAGATAACCTTTCAATGGTTGAAAAGACCTCTTCAGGGAGAGGTCGCATGCAGTTGGTCCACTGCTTGGAGAGCAGTTGGATGCCTGTGTTGTGCACAGCTTGGTTGATGTGCATCCATGTGGGATGGATGCACGGTGCAGTGGTCCTGGATGTGCTCAATCTGTACCTTAGACTGATGTTGATAGGAGGGTATTTGTGTGAGAAAGCCTGGTCATAAAAACAGACACTGTTTTCTCTCCTGTTTCTAGTATGTGTTAGAGGAACACGTAGCTCTGAGCAAGACAAGGGATTTGCAACAATAAGCCTTGTGTATGTAATTAAAAGACAATTCCTGCCCTAGAGAGATCCTTGATATAGCCTGTGGCACAGATGGATAAAAAACAAGAGGAGGATGACAAAGAACCACTGTTGCACTGTTCTGATGGAGTTGTACGGTCTAAAGTCTTCATCTGTACTTGCACAGTTCATGGATGACTGGCTTTGTGGTGAGGGCTGAATTTCTAGCTATCACTGCATGCTTTCATGAGGATGCATATTGTAGAACTGCTGTTGAAAGCTGCCTGTGACCTTACCTATAATTAGTTATAATTGTACCAACTATCAATCTTTATAAAATCTTTCATTTTTTTAGAAAAACTGTAGAGTGGATTCTTACAAAGCCACTCAGACAGTCTGAGATTTCCACAGCTGAGAGATTTGCAGTTAGACAGCAGTCTGACAGATGCCATTTATGAACCAACTCTTGATAATGATAATAGGAAATATATGTCCCTTTTTAATAAATATTTTCTCCAAAGCAATATTTCTCATTGCTGTAAAATCAGGTGCTCAGCTTTCCAGCTCATAACTGATCTCTGTGTCTTTGAAATTCAGGTCACTTGGGCTTTGACAATTAGATTTAACATCCCAGCTTTAGCCACCCAAAACTTACAGCCCGGACAGTATGTTTTCACCCAAATCTCTACCCACTCTTGAAGAATAAAATTATTTTAATGTGAACTGATAATAAAGTTAATCCTTTCCTTGGCACAGTATTCCCCTGTGCCCTATTTCTTCCATTGTTTAAAATGAATAGGCTGTCTCTTTCCCTCTGACCTTGCTGACTAAGTTGTTGGCTCTGCTACACCGCTTATGTATTACTTCTGCTGAAGGGCACATTTCCCCTAGCTTTCTCTTGGAAGAGAATAAAGGGATTGTTGCAGGTAAGATAAACTTTTATGTGGTTGGTGATTCTTTCATATGCAGAAACCTTCAGTTGTGCAAGCTGTAAATGGCCAGAGTTGGTCTGTGGACTGAACCTGGTTCACAAGGCAATATCAAGCCATGGCACTACAAAGGTAGAGTTTGGTAAAGCCAAACACAGTTAGGATGAGCAGTGGCGATGGATGGTGACTGATCCAGCAGGTTTTTGAAACATCCAGTATCGCCTGCCTGGGTGGGTTGCTTGTTTGAGGATGCAGGTTGAATGGGACAGGAGGTGTGCAGAACTGGGGGTGACAGGAAAGCTCCTTCAAGAGGAGTGTTCTGGATGGTGGGCAGAGAGAGCTCAGTTTGACATTGGTTGGGTTTGCACTGTGCAGAACGCTGAAGGGCTTTGAAGATGAGTATGGCAGCAGTTTCCCTGCTGGGGCTGTGTGTTCAGGGGAGGAGACACAGACCAGGGTGTTGGGCAGTGCCCCTTGAGCAGAGGATTGCAGTGCACTTTCACTGCTGTATCAGCACATGGAGGTGTGTGGCTGTCATGGTTTGGATTTGTGAGTTGAAGGTCACCATCACCCTTCAGCAGTCTGGGAAGGAGAAATGCCTCCTCTGTTAGGAGGCACCATGGCTGTGGGGTGCTGGACCATTGCCCAAGAAACATTATGCAAGGCAGGGAAGGGACCATGAACTCTAGAAAATTTAAGGGTATATTTGGAAGACTTGAGTCCATAAGAACAGCCATAATGTCTTACTGTCCTGTCTCCACCTGTAAGCAGCTGCCTGTGGAGTAGCCAAACCCGTGTGCAAACATAGACAACACTCCTTTCATAGCATCAATTACTTTTTTCTGGTTTAGGAACTTTGAAGAAGTGGCTTTTTAGTTAGTAATGATCAATATATCTTTGTTTTATGTTGTCATCCATTTTCCTCTTGAAAAACATTAAGCAACACCAGCATCCTTTGGCAGTGAGTTTCTCAGGTGTGCTTGGCTGCTGTCTGGGGCTAAACCACTATCAAAAGCAATCACAGAGGTCTGTTGAGCATAAAGCAAAGCTAAGCATGGCTTTAACACAAAGCTTATTTTCCTGCAGCAATTGTAAAAAGCCCACAGTGATAAGGTGTTTTATTTCATTCTTCTTCAGCCCAGTAGAAAGTAATTTAATCTAAGCAACTGAAAATCATTTTAGGCTTAGCAACATGTTGAGACAAGTGATAAAGTATTTAAAAGCCTCATTTTACTGAAGAATAACTGTCCTTAACAATTAAATTAATTTTAAAAAAGCTTTCAGAGAGGCACAAAAGAAATTTAGCTTACAAAATTGACAATAATTTGGGATTTTTGATTGTATACAGCTTTGCACTGATGGTTTCACTGAAGCTTCAAAAATACCATGAAGATTGGGTAATATTGAAGGCATTGGCAGGTGGGTTTTTTGTTTTATCACTGTTCCTTTTCTAGTCTACTGTTTCAAATATGAATTATACTTTACTGTCCCTATTCTTTCTTGGTTTTCATATTCAATGTGATATAAATGTCAGAATGTCATAATTCAAGTTTGAATGTCTCAAAATTCTTAAAATAGTGTTCATGTTATTTATTTCTCCAAGGGAAAAAAAAAGGCAAATAACTTGTTTTATTTTGTTATGTAGACACTAAACTCAGACTTGGAATAAATTAATTTGTTTCTGTAATCACATCAAGTGTGTTCATTGCACTAAGCCTGTGCTTGGCCTTACAACTTATTTTTCATACTATTTGGTATTTCACTATGCTAGAATGCATTTGTAATTATCTTTACTGTTGTGTTAATTAATTATTCAATACACAGTCATTTCCATTTGAATGAATTCCCTTGGTTTGGATCACCCAACAGCTGGTGGCTTAGGCGTTCTAGTTCTTGACTGATGCTGCATGGAAAAGTTGTCAAGGGACATTGCTGTGTCCAGAGAATAGCTTGCATTCCAGTCTGGCTTGACAAGCAAAACTATTTTGAAATGTCTCTATTTTGGAAAATAACTTAAAAAAATAAATAGAAAATCTAGCATGTTTTACCCTGCATGTTTCTTAGTTTCCTCTGCACTCCCAGTTCATAGTTTTCCTTGGTTCTCCAGTCAACAGAAGCTTTTTGAGACCTTTCCTTTCACATTGCTTGTGCTCACCAATTTGAACGTTTTGTTGTATTGGATCTATTAATAGCAAATAATCTGTACTACCAGGACAAAAGTTTGGCAAACATTTTGTGATGACTTCTTTATCTCTGTAGCTGGTGAATCATTTCCTCATGTTGATTCAGCTCAAGTTAAATATTTTTTAAACCCCAGATTTTCATCTTTTGTCCCTTCCTTTCATTTTTAAGAGTTTTAGTTTGAAAACAGTTATTGTTTCACTGCCAATGGCGTAAGTGTAGACTAAGTATTGCATACATTTTTAATATGTAAGACTATCTTGTAACAGTAATACAATTGTATATTTTCTTTGTCTAGTCAAATTTTTGTCAAATTTTGATTACTCTCATTCCTATATACTGCCCTGTCCCCCTTCCTCCCTCACTCCCTTAACTGGACTCTTATAAAGGTTGTTAGTTGTTTTTTTTGTGGTTTGGTTTTTTTTTAAATTCATATGTCTAATATTGTTTACAAAAAATTTTAAAAATTCAAGTTTGTGAGTTTCATAATTTTGAGACTTAAAATTTCTATAAAATTTTCCCAGTTGCACGTGGAGACTTTACCTAGATTTATGATAATACTTATTGCTAATTTTGATCCTTTTTCACAGTTGTCAAAAAAAGATAAATCTTTCTTGTTTACTCTCCACCTAACATGGCCTTCTTCACAGAATCACAGAAGGGGTCATCAAACACTGAAGGGACACAGTGGGTCACCTGGTCCAATCTCCCTGCTCAAGCAGGGTCATCCCAGAGCACATGGCATAGGGATAGCATCCAGACACTTCCTGAATATCTCTGATGAGGGAGACTCCACAACCTCTCTGGACAATCTGGTCCAGTGCTCAGTCACCCACACAGTGAAGAAGTGTTCCTCATGTTCAGGGGGAACTTCCTGTGCATCCGCCTCTGCCTATTGCCTCTTGTGCTATTGCTGGGCACCACCAAGAGCAGCCTGGATCCATCCTCTTGGCATCCTCCCTTTAGATAATTATAGATGTTGATGAGGTCCCCTCTCAGTTCTCTCTTTTTGAGGCTGAACAGTCCCAGCTCCCTCTTGCAGCAGTAATGTACTTGTAATGTTATGTCCCTTGTAATGTACTTGTTTTATTCAAAATGTGTGCTGTTTTCCAGATACCCTGGTTGCCATTTTGATGAAATGCTTAAATTTATTTTTTTAATATCATGTCAGTCCGTTCAAAAAATACAGCTTTGCTGGGTTTTATTTCTCTATCAAAAACTAACTAGGCATTATTGTGCTTTTCAACCTTAAAAATTAAGGTTTTCATTGGAGACACTGTTGGAGATCTCTTGTATCTCTGTGTTGTCTTTCACAGTGGAATTAAATCAGTTCCTTTTTCAAACCATCTGGTTGGGGTTTTTTTTCATTATAACTACAAATGTCTAAATGTAGTTTCAGTTTCTCAGAGTAAAAAATATGATCATTGTAAATAAAGCTTTAATTGAGTTTTCATCTCCTCTTTCAGCAAAAGTGAGCTGGTGAGCCACAGAGAAGAGAAAACGTAAAAACCAGAGCTTAAAGAAATGGATATTTGGGAAGTTAATTATGGTCAAATGTAGAAGTATGAAAAATTTAAATGCCTTTTTAAGAGGTATTTGCTGTCTAATAAGCACTACCCAGTTAAATTGATGGGAAAATACAAGAAGAGAACAATGAGTACACTTTTACAGAGGCGCAGAAAGCTGGAAAAATTTGCAGATAGAAATGTATCCTGTCCAGACCACTGGAGTAGTTTTTTAATTGCATTTATTATTTGTCTCAACAAATGCTTAAATTATTTGCCTATGTCTTATTAAAAAAACAATTGAAATGTGATATAAAACTGTTGTAGTTTAGCGCCTGTGATGTGCTGGTTTGGTTGTTAGTGAGCTTTCCTATGTGTTTGGAATATGGACAGGCTTGGACTGGAGTTGTTGGATTGGCTCCTTGTCCTTTCTGCCCATCTCTACCCTGCCCAGCACTGTAGGCTCTTGGGTGCTTACACACACACAGTGTGCTACACTCACTGTTTCAAATTATATTGGAAACATAACTTGGCTTTTTAACTCTTAGAATTACCAATCATCCATGATTTAAAATAGTGTAGCAGTACAGTTTCATCAGGTGTACTCAGTCTTTACTTATGCTTCCCAGAACTGGCCATGGTGTCAATCTCAACTCTTGTGTCTGAGGAATGGTTTGGCAGTGCTCAGGGTGCTCTGGAGTGTATGAGTCAGGCTGGGTGTGTGCCACCAGAACCTTCTTTCACCAGTCGGTGAGCACATCATGGCATTGTGGGCAGGGCCACCAGAAATGCAGCTGGCTAGTGGGTGTGATTTTTCTAAACTTACTATATCATTATGCCTTGGAGCTCTGCCTGAGGGATTTGAAAAGGGTCGCACAGCTGTAGGGGATGCAGGCATGAAACTCAGCTCTGTAATCAGCTGGAGAATCTTACTCATTTGCCTTTATCATATAGAAGTAACAGACAATTAAAACAAGCTTCAGAATAGGAGAGGGGAGGATGAGATAAACATGGGCTGGCGGATACAGGAGTGATATGTCTTGAGAGAGAGGAGAAATGCAGAAGGGATGTGAATGCTGCATTAATCAGAGACAAGCATGGGGCAAGCATTGTGGAGTCAGAATGTGGCCTCCAGAGGCCACAGTGGTTGGAGCAGTCAGGGGCATTTGAACTGTATTTCAGAAACTCAACATCTTTTGCAAAGGGGGCACTGCATTAGTAAAATCATTGTAAATGAAGACCCAAGAACAATTTGTGTGTGCTATTAGTGACAACCTGTCATTTCAGGTTGCAGCATCCCAAGAGTCACCTGAAGCTGCTGTGCATCAGATTTGGAGCTGAATGACAGCAGTAAATCCAGTCTGTCTCAGAAGTAGAACTGTATCCAGAGTCCACGTATTTCAGCAAATGTGTGACAGGAGGAGGAATACTGTTCATTCTAAAGCCTTCCAGTAGGATAAGATTTTGTTTATGATGTGTGGCAATAGTTTCAATCTACGTGATGCACTGTGAGCCACGCTGGTTATCCACCAAGCTTGCAAGGAAGTAAATAGACTGTGTGCTCTGACTGTCAGCAGTATGACAGATAGCTGAGGTGTTCTGGGACATTACTCCTAAGAATTATGTTTTGGGGTTTTTTATGTGGTGAGGTTTTTGTTGTTGTTTGGAGGAATGGTGTTGTTTATCTAGAAGATTTGTTTTTATGATTCTAAGTGCTTAAAAATTAAATACTTAACTGTTACAGTTTTTTAAGGCAGGCATAGACTTTCAAGTTAGCTCCCCAAAATGACCTCTGACCAATCTCTTGTGTCATTCTTACAGGGATGCTGTAAGAGTTGTGTTTCCAGTTTAAAGTCCTAGATCCTAACACTACCAAGTTTTAAAAATGAATGTTAAAAGTGAAACGTTCCCAAAGAAAAGCAGTGCCAACTTACAGGTCCAAACTCTGCCTTAGTAATTTTTCAGTATGTAACAATGCAGTAGTATCTAAAGCCATGAATAGGTGTAGGGGTTTAAGGGCACTACTGAGGTAAGAAGTAGTAGAAACACTTGAGAGAGTTGCCCGTCTAAAGGCTTCAAAAGCCTTTTTGGCTTGAGGTGTAGGGCTTCAGTTTTGCTACAGTAACATTTTCTAGCTAAGTCACTCAAGAAAATCAATTAGATAAAATTGTTAACTTACCTTTCCCTGTCTTACCTTTTTGAAAAATTGAGAAATGCCCTTGTGCTTGAGGCGTGCTGGACACAGTGACAGGGCTATTGCAACTTATGCAATGCTTTTCTCCTCCATCTTTTTCATATGTCAAGAAAGATGGAGGGGAGCAGTTCCTCTTCAGTGACAGGATATTTCCTTCTCACCATCGATGCTATAAGGGCTATTTTGCCTCTATGTTTTGGTTTCAGTTTCACTATCCTGAATGAGAGGGGCACAGAATAGATTTAGGAAACAGGTCTGTGCAGTGTGAGATGAGATGGTTTGAAGGAGGGAGACGAGTTGTGTTTTGGAGGTAAGTGAACTTGATAGAGAGAAGTGGAAAGAAAATGAGAAGTACTTGCTGAATTCACAAAGGAAGAGATGTGGTATGAAAAGAAAGGAAATATGCAGGGGGAGATAGCAGAAAGTAATAAAGCACAAAAAATGTTTCATTGCAAAAACAAAAAGTTAAATTGGTCACAGTAGTGTGCTACAATTAAATCTAAGGCCTTGAACAGAGAGAGTACAGTCCAGGAGCTCTAAATTTTATAATTTTTATTATTACTGTTCTGTTCATACAAATAAATGTTCTGAAAATAATTAAAACCTCCTTTCTGCTGAGGCTTGTGAGGTTTTCACCACAAACACATTTGTAGAGTTTGGTTACAAGTGCCTGGAAATAGATAAAAATGAAAATGCTGATACAGCGTAGAGTGTGGTAATGAGAATATGCTTCAAAAACATGAAGCATTTTATTGCATTATGTCTTAGGATCTTAGAGTTAATGAATAATAATTTCCCGTTCATACCAGTTTTATTCTTCCCTCTTCTTCCTCTTTTTTCCCACTCTTCCTCCCAGTCTGAGAGTACTTAACAGGAACTGCAGAATTCTATTTAGTATGAGCATCCTCCAGTGCACTTCACTATAATGGTGAATGTGCTGCAGTTCCCAGGCTAATTGCTCTTGAGCTGGTGTGTAGGTCATCACCTCGTGCTTTGCTTTGTCTTGTGTCCAAAGAGCTGCTAAAACTCACATTGCTGTGCTGTGGCTCTCCAGAGGCTCTTGCAAGTTTGTCACAAATCAGTGTTGTCTTACTGCACCTGCAGCACAGCTTTTTGCTCTTTGCCAGGCATAAACAGCAGGTGGTCCCCTTATTGGAATATTTTATGTAAGCGAAGCTTTTTCACATTTAGCTTTGCTCTTGCTTCATTGTCACTTCAGGCAATAGGCAGCAGCTCCTCCAACCTCTTCAGAAATGCACCTTGGTGAAACAGCTTTCTAAAACTCCTGAAGGGTTAAAATTGTTGCTTAGTTCAAATGATAAAAAGCCTTGTATGATGGGCACTAGAATGTGGCTCCATTGGGGCATATATAATTGAATATACATTTTTCTTTTATTTTAATCTCTCATTCTCTCTCATTTGAAAGAAAGCTGCATCTCTCCCCCGTGCAGCAGTCTGAGCATTCATGTCCCATGTTCCTGAATGAATGAACTGAAACAATATGCAATTTCCTATTTCAACTGGCTTTTATAAAAATCAGTGGCCAGCAACGTTAGACTGACATTTGGTTTTCTATAGCTTGAAATTATTTGCAGAATGAGGTTCACCACAGCAGTGTGATGCTGGCAGCACAGGGACTGTGTGTACAAGGCTGCTGGGTCAGTTTTTCAGTCATGTGCACCAGTTTCACAAGCTGTAGCTGTGGTTGCCACATTTTCCTGACTCTCTAGCATCCACCAAAAAAGCAGTGTAAGTTGGTTTTCCCATGATCTCAATGCTGAGTTAAAAGCAAAGATAGCACTGTTCTCAGCCTGTAGCATTGCTTTTAAATATCTTTTTCTTATCTGTTTCTTTTGCCACCTCTGCATCCAGGGCCTGGTGCAGCCCTTGAGGCCATTCCAGAAGCACACAGACATCCACAGAAGTGCTTTGTCAGGGATGTGGATGATGTGCTGATTCAGAACTTATGGCTACCCATCCCCTCCCTGCTCCCCATGGGAAGGGGTATTGTCATCACTACTGTTTCACAGAGAGAAATTGCTCCCCTTCTAGAACGGCTGGCTCCAGCCAGTTCCATAGAAAAGGAGCATCTCTAAGCCTTCCTCTCCTTTGATGTGTCTTTGTGGAGTTGCCACAAAATGTCTTCAAAATTTAGCAAGATAGAGTGTATCAGCAGCCATTCCCAGCTGTAATTTTGTTGTTTTGTTTTTTTAAAGAAAACTAGAGGTTATGGTAAGGCACAACCGGTCTGCAATGAAAAGTTTTTTTACTTGAGGCAAAAGGGATACTGGGTAGGAAGGAGAGAAAGGGAAGGGAGAAGCTGACGTGGTCAGTGCTCAGGGCTATGTAGGAAACTGGAAGTGTGGGAAAGAATGTAGAAGAGAAGACTAAAGGTTTAGATTGTTTCAAATCAGGGGTATCTGTTGGCATTTACTTCAGAATACCTAGAAATTAGCTAAAAAAATCTTTGAGTTATGAGGATTCTCAAGAATCCATGGAAAGAGAAAAAGGCACTTTGAGGGGACTAGGGAGGGACAGAGGTAGATGCCTTTTCTAACACAGAAAGAGAAGTTAATGGTAACTGTAAAACAGGTGTTGCAAAAATGGAATAAATTATTAAATAATTTGCCAGTACTTAGCAAGTAGTAAGGGAATACCCAAATGGATTTGTAAGGAACAAATTATGTTGAGTTAGTCCAACTTCCAGTGTTGACAGATGAACTGGCAGAAAGTCTAAGGAAGAAGTATTAGATGTGATCCATTCTGACTTTAGTAAGGCTTTTGACACTATTTCATCTGACATTTTACTATGCAAACCTGGGAAGTAATATAAATGAGGTATCTCTAAAGTGACTTCTGCAGGGGTTGAAAAACTGCAGCAAAGACTTGGTTTTCACTGACCTGATAGTCCAAGTAGTGGGAATTCATTTTCTCAAGGGCTTTGTCATTTGCCCTGCTCTCTTCAGCATTTCCTTTATGATTTGCAAAATGAATTTGAAAATACTTATGAAAATTGTGCATAGTGCTCAACTGAAAAGGGTTATGAATATCTTGCAGACAGGACAGACTTCAAAATAGTCTGGACAAATTAGGATAAGGGTCTGAAATATTTAAGATAGTATTCAGTGGAAGCCACATCTTGGAAGGAAAAATCAAATGTAAACCAGGAAATAAGATGCTAAGCAGCTGTGCTGCAGAGCAGAATCAGTTCATTTTTAGTGGGTGACAAATTAAGCAGCTTAGTGGTGTGATACCATTGCAAAGAGCAAGAGTCTTGCTAAGCATTATAAAAGACTGTGTCCCATGTGAAGGTGTTATGGATGGTGTCTCCTGTCTTTGGGTATCACACTGGGAAAGAGATAGGCAAACTGAATATAAAGTGGGAGGAGGATTGTTTTAGAAAACATGATATGAGACAGGGATGAAGATCTAAGACTTTTTATATGGATTCAGGAATTCTCTGTTTTTCTGGACTTGTCAATTTACCAAACATTCCAATGCTCTAAGAATAATACATCATTTTCAGATCCACTGGACTAGATAAAAGAAGAAGCAGGAATTGGCGCTATATGAAATTGGAGACTATGAAGTTGAGCAAAACAAAAAAAAACTTCAAAGAGGTGTATAATTAATGGAAAAGCTTTGGGGTTTGACTGTTTTCTTAGTAAAGAGAATTTGAATTCTTAATTCGACCCTGTTACTCCTGCTGCTTATTCCCCACTGGAATTAATAGGACTGCACATAACCTTACTATTTAAACAACCCTTAATTAGGATGCCAATGAGTTTGCCTTCCAGGTTCTCCCACAAGTTGATGCCATGCTGCCTTTTCTTCTCCTTATAAAGGAGACAGTCCAAGTCATTACCTTGCCAGTTATACTCTCTTCAGACACCTACTTCACTCAAACTACTCTTAGGCATTTTTCCCCCTTCTCATAGGCAAATTGCCAACTCAGATTCCCCAAAATTACCATTTTGCTCATGTTCTTTAGAACACCTTGGTCACTGAGAAGTTTTCCATGCTCTTACATTTCCCCTGATGCACTTCTATGGTTGACAGCTGTCCTTCTTTACAGTCTCTGGTTTGCTCTGGAAGACTTCAGCATCATCTCCCAGACAATGGGCCGCAGCTATGAGGGTGAGGTCAGCAAACAGCCACCTTTACCACTGGCCAGTCTTTCAGGTCATCTCTCTTGCTTTAGAGTCTGATGGTGCCTGAAGTGAAGTGTCCACCTGACATCTTTTCAATCCCCACCTTGCAGAGCAGCACTGAAAGCTCAGCAGCTTTCTGCACTTTAGTTCTGCTATGAGATGCATGCAATACTGTCACCTGGTAATTGTTGGGCCTTTGATGATATTAATTGGCTATGGATTGTGGCAGCTTCTTGGGGGATTTAAATCTGCTGTTGGGTCTTGTGTCTCAGAAGATCTTTCTCTCTGAGACAGGAACAATAGTTACGGTAGTTTGTCATGTTGAAATCTCTGTACGGCATTATGATGCATTACAGTAATTATTAATAAAGTGAAGAATGTGCAGGGGAAAAAAACTATGAATGCATCTAGGAAGAAAGAGCTGGAATGACTGATGTTTTATAGACAGAATGAGGATCTGTGTGCCATATAACATCTATGCAGATTTTCCCAGGGTATTCAATATAAAGTCTATGACTTCAGTATTTGCTCTATTTGCAGAATTTCTCTTTCTGTTCAAAAAATGCCTTTCTGTGTATGAAATACCTCTGGCATATTCTGTAGTCCTGAGATGACACTACAAACTAGCTACAAACAGTTACATCCTGTAACAGAGCACAAAGGTGAATATTTTAAATATCTGTTCATTGGTCTAAAGAGGAGCTTTGGAACTGGATGTGGCTGAAGTCACCGGAGTTGTGCTTTCAGGAAAAAAAAAAAAAAAGTATTCCTTTCACCTGACAGTGCATTGGGGTTTGGTTCAAAATTGGATGCTGCTGATGCACACAGAATACATAGCAGTAAGAAATCTCCTAATGCTGAGGAAGGGGGAGTGGAAGCAGAGAGTTCTCCTTTAACTGTGTGCAACATATATGAGAGGGGAGGAAAAGCCACGAGGGAGGTTTTTATTGTTTTCTCTGAGCATCCCCTATTCTTTCATAGCCCATAGCTTAGTTATCTTTCCCTTAATCTCTGGGTTGGTGGCAGGCTGCATCTGCACAGTGTGTTGTTGTGTGAGTTAATGATGTGAGGGAAGTCCCACAGGAGTGTGTGTGGGGGAAACTCGTTTGGTGCTGCTTTCCAGGTGGTGAATGGCAGTTCATTTCAGGAGCCTGACACAGTCAGCGAGGAGGGGAACGGGAGGTTTTCCAGCTGGTACTTTTTTGGCCTTTTCAGGCAAGGTGGCATTTGGCCACATACAGAATGAAAGCAGCAGGTGAGTTTCCTTACATGGGAGGTCTGCCTGCCAGGCTGTGTAGGTCTCCTTGTTTTCAGTCAGAGAAGAAGTTAATTTCTTTTGAACTTTTTGGAAACACTGATAAATTAATATAAGACAATTCTACATGGGGACAGCACAGTTGTTCAGTCTGGCAGAGCCAGGGAGAGCTGTGCAAGGCCTCCAGTGGCAGAAGAGTTGTGTCACTTCATGTGCACTTAGGAGTCTTGTTATTCCTGCATAGGGCAGGAAAGAAGCGAGGTAAGCATGATGCCTGTACCTGGAAAACAAAGGAAAATTACTGTATTTGAGATAAAAATGGGGAGACAATAAATAACAGTTCCATCTGTTGGTGTCATTTTATAGTCCTATTCTGAGTACAAACTTATATTGAATCTCATTTGACCAATAGATTCTGCTGCTTAAGCTGCCTTTGAGATGATCAGCTTACCCATGGTAGTTTATTATAGCTAATGTCAATGCAGATGCTTTTCTAAAAAGAAATCTCCAATAAGCAAAAAACCAAAAATACCCAACTGTAGTGTTATGCAGAATGATCTTTTTCACTTGTAGATCAGATTTCTTCAAATTACCATGTGCAAAGCTGCAGCACTATTTTCATATGACCTAATTGCCTGAATACAGGTCTATGTCTCTGTCCTGGTTTTGGATGGGGCAAAGTTAATTTTCTTCCTGTCAACTATTCAGAGTTGTGTTTTGGATTAATATTGATACCACACTGATGATTTTGTTGTTGCTAAGTTGTATTTACAGTAAGTCAATCATCCAGTGAGAAGGCTGGAGGGGCACCAGAAGTTGCAAGGGGACACAACTCCACAGCTGGTGACCCCAACTGGCCAAAGGGATATTCCAGACCATGCAAAATCATGTTCAGTGTATCAGCTGGGGGCAAAGTTGTTCGGGGGGTGCTGCTCAGGGACTGGCTGGACATCACTTGGCAAGTGGTGAGCACCTGCCTCGTCCATCACTCATTTTGTATATTTTAGTTCTTTTATAATTACTGTCATTATTATTGTTTTCTTCCTGTTCTGTTCCACTAAACTATCTTTACTGCAACTCATGAGTTCTCTCACTTACTGTTTTGAGTCTTCTTCATCCCACTGGGGAGTGGAGGAGGAAGTGAGGAATTGTTTGTGTGATGCTTAGCTGCTGGCTGGAGTTAAGCCATGATACTCTCAAATACTTAACTGAGAAGGGTCTGTCCCTCAGCATCATAGTTCAGGCATAACTGAACTGAAGCTGACAGAGATTAGAGCTGTCCACTGTGCAGGGAAAATATTTTGTGCTGCAGGATGTCTAATTATTCTTCGGTGCAGAAAGAGCCACATCAGGCAGAGGCTCTGCTGAAGGAATTGTAAGTTCTGTTTTTTAATCTCAAAGTTGAGGCTTCTGTGCAAATTCTTCCCTTAGAAATCTTCTCCCTTCTACAAGACAGGCAGTCTGCTCCTCTCAGTTTCTCCAGAAGATGTATGGGTATGCTTTGGAGGTGAGTGACTTTGGTGTGATCACCTTTGACTTTCTCTACATCCTTGGAAGAGGTTGTGGCCACGAGCCCAGCACAGCAAAGCCTCAGTGGAGATGGTGAACTTTTCCTGCTGGGGCTATTCCTGTACCAGCTGATATGAAATGTAAAGCTTGAACTTTCAGACTGCAATTCTCAGGGAGTGCTTGTGCAGGGAAGGTCAAGCTGATGGATTGTCAGCTTTAGTCAGTCCCACAGGGAATGGCGTGGCCTGAAATGTTGAAAGTTCACTTCATGCTGCCTTTGCACAACTTTTTTTTTTTTTTTTTTCCATTTTAATGCCAGAGTTTCTTGCTGCTGACTGTTTGAAAAGAGAGTGAATTTCTTTTAAGTCCTTGTGGCCAAGCTGTCCACATCCCAGGGATTGCCTTGAGGTGTTTATGGGCTGTGTTGTCAATCCAACATTTCATGTCAGTGCCTGTTAAATTTACTCTTGGACTTAGACTCAATTGTAGTCACTGGTGTTGCTTCCAAGGCTAGACTTGCCTACCTGTTAAAGGTGACAGCTTTTGCCATGCGTGTTTTTAAATTATTTGGTTCTAATAATGAAAGTTGGGATTATTTATATGTATTAAATTACCTCCTTAAACTACACCTGATTGTTTTTGGATCTCAGCTGCTCTCACCTCTACCTTCAGTCTCCCTTGTCTTTGTTTCCAGTCTTCAGGTTACTTTTCCTTATTAGTTAACAATCCTTCCTTTGCTTGGGGTTGCTCACATTCATCAGAAATTTCACTGCACTAATGTTGGAAAAGAAAAACAGTTTCTCTTTTTTGTGAAGAAGAGTTTGCAAATCCTGGATAAAGCTCTGTAAGAAAACATTTTGGATCATTAGTAAACAGGGCAAGGCAGAGGGTTGATTGTTTCATTTTCTTTAGAGAAAATGGAGTTTTATGCTCTTTGATGTGAGTAGGAAGAGGAAGGGAATTTATGTATATAGTGTGCCATTCCCCTGATTTTAAAATCAGTGGGTTTGCCTCTTCCCTTCTCCCTGAACTACTCAGACTTAATTACATTCTTCAGTTGGGAACACAGGATTTATTTGCATTATCAGTTATAATTAAAGAAAAGTCCATGGTAATTACTGTCTAATATGCATTATCGTTATATGCAAATGTTGAATTCTTGTAGACAGCCTTATAGAGCCAATTAAAAAAGTGATCTGTTTAGATTAGAAGATTAGATTCTTCAGACTTCTTCCATTCCAGAAATAAAAATCACTTTGGCCCTGTATTTGTTTGCTTTAAGAGATGGCTGAGCTTGAGGAGACAAGTTGTCATTTATAATGCATGTTCTGTTTTCCCCATACTTCAGTTTTCATTGCTGCTGTGTGTTCCTTTTGCAAAGCTGCACTAGCACTTCAGAGCAGAGTTTTTATTAACTTACAAAGATTAGCATTTACTAGAACCACCACCTAACTTCCTTTATGCTACACAGAGGTGCCACCTGTAATAAAAAGCACGTTTCGGAAATAGTGAGCGTGTATGTAGTGAGCTTCCTTTTTAAATGGCTTAAGTATCTTGTGGTTTCAGTCACAGTTACACAAAGATGATGCTCTTGGTGAGGCAGATGTCAAATCAAACAGCTGGAAGCCCCGAGACAGCGCTGCTGGCTGGAGCCTGCTGCCCTCTGCCTGTGGAATTTGGGAAATGTATTTTGCTTCTCCCTTCAGCATTTTTTAACCTGTCACTGCAAAACTCGCTTTTTTCCCTTGGGAGAATCTTAGGAATTCCCTCCCATTAGAAGAGCTTCTTTGTAGAATTTTTTAAGCTCCCAGTTTTTAGGACGACCTGTATTGTTCCTGTTTGCCAGTCATGTGATGAATTATTACAGCCGTGCTTTCCGTGAGGAGAATCATCTTTTGGTTATAGTATTCTCCTTTTCTCTCTCTTAAAAAAAAAAAAAAAAGGCAGATGATTTGTGCCTGTAGAATGGTGGTGCACGTGTGCCATGTTGCCTAAAGGATCATCATATCCCACTTTTTTATTTTATATATGAAGCCTTCTGGGATAACAAGAATTTTCTGGTTCCAGTTATTTTCTGGTTTTTTTCTGATAAAGGCATTTCTGAAGGAGCATGTGGTGTTCAGAGAGTTTAAATAAAAAATGAACTGTGTTTCTGGCACTAAAGTAGTAAAGCAAAAAAGATGATTTTTTAATGATTATTTAAATGGTGGCAGTAATGTCAGCCTTACTTACAATTTGAAGAAGTTGATAATGTTTGCATCTGTATCCCATTTTTATGATGTGTGCAAATCACCAAGTGTACAGATAGGTGTTTGTGTGTTTAGGTATGAAGGATGTTATATAAACACTGTAAAACTAAAGGTCCTTGTGTGTTTTGTAGAGGCTTGTGGAGTTGTGTCAACCTTACGATTACTTCATCATACAAAATAAATTTTTTAGAATGATCTTTTGAGAAACAGAGAGCTTTAAAACAACTTACTGAAAAGAGCCATAAAATCTCTCTCTTGACAATGTGTCAAGACATTAATGACGTTAATTTCTAGACTTGTTTGTAATGAGTTTGATGAATGCTCACATTTATGGAAGTACTGTGTTAATACAGCAGAATACAGAATTTCCGTGAAAGATGATATCGGGCAAACAAAAATCCAAGAGATCAACAATTCATAGGTTTGAAATGAGGGGCAGAGCAAGTAATGAGCTTGTCTCTGTAATTAATTGAGCCAAAAATGTAGCAGGCTGGTTACCCCTGCCAGGTCCCTTAGGTCCAAGGGAGGGTGAAGATGTGTGGATGGTGGGGCTGGGGCAGCTTTGCAGTCTGTCAGGCTCCCTCATGCATATCCAGCCTCTTGCATTTCAATTTTCAGAGTAAAATGCAAGCAGTGATTTTCTTTTTTAGAGAATTCCATAAATATTTTAAATGAAACAGAACATCCTGTTTCATGAATCTTGCATTATTTATTTTAAGCCTGCTATAATAATGAAATCTGGAAGTTTGTATGGAGTGAAAGACTAACAACCCAGTTTCGTATCTGTGAACATTCCTGTGCGAACTATAATTAAAATTAATACTGGACACTTATTTGATGCTTATCTGGAATTTGCTAGGAAGCTGCTTAGATTCTTTGTGCAAGTTATCTTGAAGATGCACACTGCAAAACAGCCGACCACCAGCACTGAGTAAGATTTGGTGCAATGTACTGCAATGTTCACCTTGTGCATTGCCAGCAAAAATGTAGGTATTTTTTGGAAGAGAAAAGTGGCAGCTCTTGCCAGCAGAGGGAGTCGATGGACACTGATCTGGGACTCCACATCTGTGTGCAGGGGTGCTTGGAGTGATGTGTGCTCCACCATATATGCAGACATACTCAAATTTCTGTATGCTTCAGTCTTTTTTATTAAGAATTTTTTAATAGGGATTTGTGCTTATGGATCAAAAAAGGTGAACAAATGCATCAGTGTTACCACATTTCACTTTTAAGTAAGAGGGATGAAAGTTAAAATAATTATCACCTTGTTGCAGACTTCAGACAAGATGCCTGTTTTTGCCATTTTACTGAAATTTTGGTAAGGATTTGCTAAGGATTTAGCAAAAGAAGGTCGGTCTTCGTTACTCAGTTCAGTTCACAGAAAATCTTTTTAAACCTTGGCGTCAGAGGGCTGGAGGCAGCTCCATCCCCATGGTTCTGAAGCTGTGGTAGGAGGAAAAGGCAAGGAGAAAGGAAGCAGCTACAAAGGGCTGATTACAGGGGAGCATTCCCTGGCAGATGAAGAGCTGCTGCACCCAGTGATGCCATCTTTGTGCTTTGCAGACTGTCTGTAAGGGAAGGACAGATTTAAGGCAGTGGCTGCTCAGTGCATTAGGAAGTGCTTTGACCAAAGCAAAAAAAAACCAAAAAAAACCAAAAACGTTCTTAGGACTCGGGGCCTTCTGTCACATCTTACTGATTCCTAACACCTAGATTGAGCATCTCTTGCTTTGAAATACTTTTCTCTAATTGAAGAGACAGGAGACTGTTGTTCCCATCTGCTGAGCAGATCTGGCTTTAAATCCACAGTTACCATCATCTCCACTCCACCATCTGATTGAGGGAGGAGCATGGTCCTCTTATCTGCTGAAAGCTTGCAGTTGTTCCACATTAGTGACTTTGTCTCCTGGGTTGTCTTTTTTTGATGGTGGTGGTGGGGTTTCCTGAGGTGTTTGGAAACCAGCTCTCATTTCAAAAACAAGCCATAATTGCTGCTTTAGCGTAAGTAGAACAGTCTTCATTGTGTTTTATCAGAGAATATTCCTGTTTATCATTACTTAATCCAGAGCAGAGGGTTTTGTGTGCTGGTCACTGGGTCACTGCTCTGGCATCTGGTGGCATGTGTCACTTCCAGTCACAGGGCGTGCTGTGTCCCAGGCCTGAGGGGGGTAGCACAGGGTCTCATTACAGGCACAGTGTAAGGAATCAGTCTGAGGCAGGAGGCTGCAATGTGTGACAGTGACAGAGCCCCCTCTGAGGCAGTTTTGGAAGTTTGCTCATACTTGGAGAGGATTTAAAATAATTCCAGCCTTCTCTGTTTCCTTTTCTGTTTCCTTTTTCAAATGTGGAGCAAAGTTGGGATTTCAGTTTTGCCATCCCACCAAATGCTCAGTTCAGAAATGTCCAGGTGCATTTTCTTCTGGTGTTGCTTCAACAAGCTTCAAGTGAAGAGGAGGAGTAGGGAAGTTTCATTTAAGCAGCATCCAAAAGATGCTGAAAAAACAGCACTTGACTAAATGTGAAATGAATAGATGTTCCCCAAAAGCTGTTTGTAAAGCAGAAAATAAAATGCAACTGCCTTCCCTGAAAGCTTGTTTCTTGCACCCTGTACAGAGCAAAGAAAGCTTCTGCATCGTCAGGGATTTGCAGGAGGTTCACCAGAGCTCTAATGTTGAGTATATGTTCTGTAGCCTAAAAGTATGAAGGAAAACTTATTTTTGATCTCTTACAAAGTCAAAGCCTTATTTTATGACACCTGTTTAATAATCTAACATAGCAGAGGAGTATGGGAAACAGCTCTTAACCTTGAAAATCAGCTTGGGAAGAATGTTATGAAGAGGATTTATATGGTGACAAACATAACAATCCACTGAATTGCTTTTTCTCCTGATGTGAACTTTTATAGCTGTCCAATAGAGACACAGTATAAAACACCACAAAAAGTATGCTTTCAGTTTTAGAAAAAAAAAGTATTTGTGGCCAAATTTAAGAAGTAGTGAGAGACTTATTTTTAGTGTATAAAATTTACATGCTTTTTTTGTTTGTTTGGATTTTTTAAAGTTTCTAATTGGGTCTTGCTGAGTTTCTTATTTGGTATTAGGCTGGTTAATTATTGTCTTAAATCATACATTCTCTGCACTCACAAATTAAACGCCACATGGTTCAGAAGCAATTGGAGAAAGAAAGGAAACACAGAATTTTAGATTTTGTCACTCATGCTAGGGAGATATTTTACATATTATACGTAAAATATAATAATGTATATATGAAGACTGGAACAAAAAGAACACCAGTTGTAAAAGTAAAACCAACAACCAACAAGCCCCAAACACCTTTTCATAGTATTAAAACCCCTGACAAACAACTGAACAAAACCAAACTAGAGCAGTTTTCTAAAATACCGTAGCCTTTTGTGAAGAGCATATGATGTGGGTCGTCTGCTTAATTGTAATTCCTAGATCCCACTGATCAGAGACATGACCCTTCCTTGTTAACTAAATGGCTGATTAGCTTCTTCAGAAGATGACTTCTTGTGTCTACACCACTCTGTGCTGAGGTTTTGAACAGGCTCGTAATGTGCATCGTACTGTATTTTCCCCTTGCATTGCTCTTGTAACTTTTGAGGCTGTCTTTTATTACACTGGTTCGTACTGCCACTTCACTGTAACTCATTTCCTTACAATCAGGTATGCCCCATCCCTGAAATACAGTTTTCTTTGTGCCAGTAAATGCACAGCACAAGTTTTGCATGATTATTTTCATGGGACTTTTGTGTTTGATAAAAATCTAGGATCAGAAAATGGTGCCCCCAAAGTTGAGTTTTGCAGTACTTAAAGGAATTTGAGGCAAGTTTACTGTGGCTGGGGCAGAACTGATATGGATTAAAACTAGGAGAAATTTTCTGCGAAAGACTTGAAGGTGGGTTGTGAGTGTCTGTCATTCCTACTCATCACTTAGTGTTTTGTCAGTCTCTCTGTGAAACCAAACTGAAATGAGCTTGTTGATCTTGGCAGAGAATTAAAGAGAGAGGAGGCGATGTGATGGAACTGATCATTCAAATCCATTGCTAAAGGCAGAGTTTCCTTGCAGAGCCAAAGACAGGGCTGCTCCCAGCAGCAGCTGTGCTGTCCAGGAAGCCAAGGGGAGGTGAACTACACACCAGCTCAGTGCCTTTCTGCAGGGCCTCATCCTTCATCCTGATTAATGTATCACCACACTTAGTGGATTTGGAGGATTGAGAAAGAGCCTGCTCACCAAAGTGCAGTTTTAAATAAAAGGCAAACATTACAATGCTGGCAGGTTTTCTGAGTGAACAAAAAGTAGCTTGTTGTTAGTCAACCATCGTGTAAGCATGTGAAGTGTCCTTAAATTTGTACTAAGTTGAAATAAAACCATGATGGGGGTATTGAGGGATGTGCTATGATATAACTGTAGGGCTGTTATTTATTTCCATGCTGAAGCCTAAGGTATTTAGTTACTTGTGATTTGTTTCTGGTATCTGGGCATAAGTTTCCAAGCAGCCTTACGCAAAGGGTGTCAGGTTGCCTCTTAATTAGTATTGAACCTTCTGGGAAAGGACTGCTGACTCACTATATAACTCACTCTGCAACTTCTTTGTCATTTGTCATACGCCACTAAGCAACTCTTAGATATTAGAAACCATCCATCAGAACCTCCCTCAGCTGGATCCAAACTGACAGCTTACAAATGAAAGCCTCCCAAAATCAAAGTCAATCTTCTAAGCGATTCAATCCCTTAAAACAGCATTTCAGGTGGCATAAACTGAATATTAATGGCACTGACAAGCAGATGAACCTCTGCCATTTTCTTCCATTCTCCTCAGAGGGAGTGGGTAGTCTTCTCTTGGTTTGCAGCTCTCTGTGGGGTTGAACTCCAGACAACATAGGCATTTCAAACTGATTCCACCCCTCTTCCCATTCCTCTTTGGCTAAAAGAGAGAACAAGGGCCTTTAGGGACTGAATCCTGCCAAGGACTGGGTTCACAACCACAAATTCTGGATGAGACATCTGTTGTGCCTCTGATCATATCAGCATCAGTGCTGAAGCTTATTGCATTATAGCTGTAGTTCAGAAACTCAACCCTTTAAGGGAAAATACCAGGGAATATTCATATAGGCTTCCAGATGTTACATCAACGATTAGGACCAGTAGTTCCTAGCAAGTGGGGAGAGGAACTTAAGTTTACCTCTTCTCAGACCTTAAAAGGGATATCATCGATATAGGGTTTGTTTCCAGGCTTTATATAGGGGGGAAATCAATATTCATTGTTGCTAAAGGACCCAGATACTTTATTTAAATGGGTTTGTATTTTGCAGTTGAGATTTATGTGTGCTTATCAGAGAAGGGGAAAACGGACTAGGAAAGAACACACAAAATGAATATAAATGAAGTACTTCCAAATTTATGAAAACTACTTACTTTTCCTCATTGTTTTGGTGATAACATCCAATAGTAGCAAATTCAATATTTTCAGGATTCCAAGTAGTCTTTCTAATACCTGCATCAGCTTTGCACAAAAGACAGGGAAAATATTTGTCTACACCTCGGATGCAGGCACATCTCAAATCTGTCAATTTAAAATGCCTGGGAAGAGGCCAGTGGGAAGTGCAGCATCATGCATCCAGCCAAAGGCTGTTACAGCTGTGTCACTTGGAGACTGCCCAAGCGAAGAGCCCTTGGTCATCACCTTTTCATAGATTTACAGACTTAAAATGCACAGCCTGAAATGAGCATGTTAGTGGAAAATGTGCTGCCTCTCTCAGTGGGTAGAGTGTAGATGTGGATTATTATTTTTAGGTGAGGCTTTTTGTTCCGCTTGTTTTGGAAAAAAGCAGAGCATGCTTACTGAAGCCTCATGTGAAAATGACAGTAGCTGTAGGCTCATCTTCATGTTAGTAAGATGTGAATTAACATAAATGAAACACCTCTTTCAGGAGTGTGCTGTGCTTCTAATTTAAAAAAAAAAAAAAAATCAAGGCATAGACATGTTGTTACAGGAGGGAATGCAGTGAATCCCTGTTTTGACCAGAGGAGGATGCTGCTTCTTCCGAAGGCTTTGCATATCCAAATGAAAGCAAGCATAGATGTATTGGTTTTACATATGTATTTTTATACTCTTTTTGTTTGTACTATGCTAAGAGTGTGTATCTTGACTTCCTGCAGCCTCACCCATTTCCCCCAGCGTGTGTTTGGCATTACTACAGGAGCCAGCATCTTTGTTGCTGGACCACAGCACCAGCAGTGCTCTCTCTCCTGGAGCTCAGTCAGCAATAGCAGTTCCTGTGTGAATGGGTCTCTTGGTTGCATTTGCTCTCAGCAGTGCTTCTGCTCCACAAAGGAACTTCACCATTCACCTGACCCCAAATGTCTGGTTTCTTTGTTAACAGGCTGCACCATTAGGTTCTCCCCCATGACCTGGAAGGTGAGCCGCAGGTACAGCAGGCAAAGTTCACATAAGCAGCTTGAAGCTCCAGTTGTGGCCAAGTAGAGGATGAATCTTTAATGCCTTCTGCTTGAGCTGCATTGCGTTTTCATGCATCACAAAAAGTGCTGCATTCAATCTTTATTTAGATTTTCCTACCAGGTATGAAATGAGCTGATGGCAAAATCTGCAGTTCCTTCATATTTTTAAATTATGGAGATAGATGGCTGTAATCTTCTGTCATTTGACATGATTTTTACCCCTATGTTTTTGTGCCTTGGCAGAAATGATGGGAATTCAGATGGTAATGAGGTGGCATCCAGATGCACGGCACAAACACGCATATGCACAAAATATTGATTTAAATATGTCCTGACAAGCTGGTCAGGCAGCAGTCTGAAGGAAAGGAAGCTTCTGGAGTGAAAGAGAAATAATGACAATAATGAAGAGGCAGAACATTGATTTTAATATGTAGCAGCAGTATGGAGATGTAGGTTTGATGAATCAGAAGGGGGAAGCTGGCACAGGAGCACAGTGTGATTTGTTGCATACATTTGTTTCCATTTTTATCCATTAGCAGCACTGTGAGCATTCAGATGCAGACAAGAGATTGGGAATGGGCAAAAGGGGGAGGGGAACTTGGGCTGTTAAAACTTTGAGAGGTGGTGAATTTATATCAGCTAGCTTTCTAATTTCCTGTTAAAATGTCCAGGCCCCTTTCTCCTTGCCTTACTTTAAAATAAATAAATAAATAAATGACACAGTTACCATCCCGTTTCTGCATTCCAGGCAGCAGCATGGAAGTATTTCCATCACCTCAACAGTTTTATGGACCTTTCCAGTAAGGCAGCAGGCCTTGGAAGTTGGTGCAGTACCATTAGCATATGCCTCTGCAAAGTATTTCATCATTTTGTGACTCCCTTTTGATCAATTAAGTTTATGTAGCTCTTTCCAAGTAAGTTCATAGAGAGAATCTGTACACAGCAATCTCTTTGTGGTACCAAGTTTATTTTCATTGTTGAAGTGCAGCAGCTGGCGTGATGCAAATCAAAATGTATGTTGGGAAAAAACAGTAAGTACATTGGGGAAAAGATCAGTGCTTTACAACAATTGCTGTATGAGCTGGTTTTCATAAAGCCTGGGACACATGAACTAGTACAAAGAAATTCAGGTGTGCATTGTTTGACACTTTTTGTCTCTGGCTGTGAACACACTGATGTTTGGTATCTGTAGGTGGAACCTGTATGTGCTCACCCAGGTAGAGTTTGACATTCTGTTTGAATGGAAAGCTACTGACATGCCATGAAAAACACTAATATATGCCCTTAAAAAGAGGAGAGGAAAAAGAAGGATATGTTTTGAAGAAAGAAGTTTTGGCCATGATCATCTTCCTGATTTAGTGCTGGTGTCTATAAAGTTTCAGTAATGAAATAAATATTGAATAAACATTAAAGAGAGAGAAAGATTTCAGGTCTTGAAGATAATGTGAACATAGTTAATAAGCAGTATAGTAAATAATGAACTCTGTGTCCTGGTTTAGGACAAATTTTGGAGGAAACTCCAAAAGGGGTCTCTCTAGAAAGCAGATTCAAGCCCCTTCCCCTACCAGTCCAAGGAAAAGATTTCCTGGGAGAAAAGTGGAAAAACTCTTTTTTCAACAAACAAAATATTCAGTCTCTAATCTAGTTTTAAAGGTGCAAACTTTATTTCTGGGCTAAACAGACGAATGGGGGTACAATTCAGCATCATAAAATCGCCTCAGGACACTGTCACCATTTGGGTTATAATCCAAAATAATGGAAGAAATGCTATTGCTTGATGCAACTCTACAGGATGTTTTTGCATCTTCTGAAACATTTGGTGTATATTAAATGCTCATGGTCTAAAAAGGGAAAATACCTAAAAACGAGTTGGTTGAGAAACACCCCCAGGAGTTGACTCAAAGATAAAGACAGCAGTAGTGATTTAACACCCTCATTAACTGTTGATAAAATTAGCAGATGAAATTAGATCAGGAGACCTACATAGTAATAAGAATGGAGATGTCTTTAACTAGTCTTTAAAACAACTAGAAATGTGTAGTATGCAGAAGAATACGATATGACTTGGCAAGTAAATGTGTCTCTGGGGAAATAATCCAAGATACGATGATATACTATGAATGAGAAGCTGGGAAAGCAGCAGTGCTTGGAGGGACCAGCACACGTGGAGAAATAGCAGTTAGGTTTGCTAATCACTAATAGCAGCAATACTTGCAAAAGGGAGTAACTAATGCTGTACTAAGAAAGGTCATGTCACAGGCATAGGAAAGTAACTGCCCTTTACTTACTCAGGTGTCTGTTGGACTGCACCAAGGCTGCTAAATGTAATTATGGCTGCTTCTCATATTGAAACACAGGAGTGAACAGAAAAGATTCAGTAAAAAGCAGCAAATGGATTTCATGCCTGACGTGTTGCAAAAGTTAAAAATATGTCTGTATAGAATATTTGTATACAATGTTTATTAGAACAATCCAGATATCTATGGCGAGAGGAAAGTTCTAAGGGAAGATCTGAAAGGTCACAATTGTTACAGAAAATTAAGGGGAAAAATCAAATTACTGTTAAGAAATTTTCACTGATACTTACTGAGTCTTGTGAAACATGCTCAAAAGAAAGATTTTTGACTGTGTGACATGAAGAAGCAAGGTATCAGCTTTCAAAGCAGTGTGGATGGCAGGGGTGTGCTGTGGCTGGTACAGCCCGTGTGTGGGCAGCTGGCCAAGACATTCAGAAGAGTCCAAGCTGGAACTCTTCTCATGGCCCTAAAGCCACTCTGAGACCTTTGAACTCATCAGGAATTCAAGATGGGGCTGTTTGTACTTTTAAAGAAGATGTGCAAGTTCAAAATTACTCGTTGGTTAAGGAAGATGTAATACAGAACCTGAAGTTTAGTGTTCTTTGGTAGCTCTAATTTTGTACCTGATGATGCAAAAGAAATGTGTGAGAGGATTTTGTGTAAAAATGTTGGAGTATTAGAAAACTAATTAATTAACTAAAATTAAAACAGAGATTTGTTATTAGTTGATCATTAAGGGATACATCCATAATAATACAGGAAGATCAGTGCTTTTTTTTTTTTTCAGTTACCCTTTCAATTTTGCAAGGGTGATACTTGTTTTGCTGATTGACATATTTTAGTTTTATGTTAGGCTGTTCCGGAATGCATTGTTTTGCCCTTGTATCTAACTGTCCCCATTTTTTTATTGATCATTTTTGTATACAATATTTACCTCAGGAGATTCTAGTATTTCTATGATTTAAAAAAAAAAAAAAAAGGAGAGGGGAAACAAAACTGATAAATACTGTATACAGACTTTCAGGTATTAATGTTATCTGACCAAGCTGGAGTACTGGAAGAGTATTTTAGAAGGAACTGTTAAAAGTGTGATGAATAGCAGTGGGATATCACTAAAGCATTAATGATCCATGGAGGAGTAACACTAAAACAATCTTGAGCCTATCAACCTTTCACTTTTGGGACCTGCATTACAAATATTTCACCCTATGCCTAGGAACCTTTCCTTTGTTTATTGTGGTGGCTTGGGAGGAAAGCATGGTGATAATTTCCTGTGACTCATGCATGCTATATATGTATAACATGTATGAATTTTCCTGATGTAAATAACATGCTTTGTGTTACTTTGCTCATACGTGTTTTCTGCCTGTTGCTGTGGATCCTGTCCCTTCTTTTACAGCAAAAGGGAGAGGATGGTTGTGGCTGAGGATGGTGCACAGAAGGGTTTCCCTGTTTCTAAAATGCCAGTGTTTTGAGAATATGAACTAATTGTGGTGTGTAACGGGGCACTTCTTCTAACACGTTAAGGATTCTGATGATAAAAATATTTTTATATTAGTGTTAATTATATATTTGATCAAACCATTATGGTTATCTGTTTATAGCCAGTCTTATTGTTTAATACCATTTTATTTGTACAACACTTCATGCACAAACCTGATGAGTATTTTAAGGATGAAAAAGCCTGAAAACTCTTCCAGTCCATTTTTTAATGGTGTCCACTTCTCTTAGTCAAAGCAGTAGTTACAGACAGTAGGAGGCCATCAAAATCTCATATCTTGTTTCATTTGTTTTCTAAGACAAGAGAGGACATGTAAGATGTGTAAGCAGGTTGTTACTGTTACAGCATGTTCAATAACTGATGTTTTGCAAAAATGCATATTCCAGAAAGGCAGGTAGGCTCTTCTGAGAACCATTTTGGTAGTTTTATCTGTCAGTAGATCTTCCAATCAGCAAGTGATTAGTTTGAATTTTAACACTTGTCTATCAAGTGATGTAGAAGCTCACAAGTACTTAATGTGTCCATCCCATGACAGCTCTTAGGCACTGTCTAATCAGGTCACTGTTTTAACTCTCCCAATCTGATATTATGCTTTCTGAGTCTGGCACTGCACAAGATTTTATTGGTCAGATTGCTCTTGGTGCCCTATTCTGCACCCTGTCCAGTTTTCCAGCCTTTTAAAAGCAAATCTGAAGTGAGCAAATCCCATCATACATGGCAGAGCTGAATATTGGGTTCTAGTATAGGTCTCTGTACACAAGGTAGGTAACGATCTTTTCTATTCTTGTTCTCAGTCTCCCCCCATTTACACAACCAGTGATTGCATTGAGCCTGTTGCTGCAGTTGCAAGTTGTTGGGTTACTGTGAAATGATCTGCTCAGTTGTATTTATAGTCATCATATTCTGGGATACACTCCCTGGTACTGCCAGTACCAGTTCCACTTCTGGGATGGAATAGTCCACGTGGCCTGGGAAAGTGCAGTGGTTGGTGCCAGTTGGCTGGCGGCTGCTCAAGCTGCAGGCAAGCATCCAGTGTGCACCCAATTTCAGTACAGAAATCCATTCTGTTCTGGTAAAGCTGCTGCTGCCATGTCTTCCTGGCAACTTGCACTCAATTGTATCAGTCAGTCAGCATTTCCCTTCATCTTGCAAAGGCTTGAAGCTATTGCCAGTCGAAACTGCTTGTACCATTCTTTCTTTCTGCTGCATCTCTAGAGCTATAATGTTCCATTGCCATCCTTTTTGAGCATATCTTGAATATAAAGTCTTGCACATAAAAACTTGTGGAGTTAATTCCTAAAAAATCTCTTGTAGTAGATTAAGTGACTTTACATTATATTCTAGACTCAGACCTCCAAATACACATTTTATTTTCTAGTGTGATATTCCAATTTCACGGCTGCTTAATAGGTTGATGAGAATAGGGGAACAAAGCAGTATAGTTAGAGAAAGGTATAGTTATTCCACTTTTGTTCAAGTGGTTTTAGTAGAAGCATATTTTTTTTTAATGAGGGTAGAAGCAGCTGTTTTATGCTAAGTGTAAGAGAGAGTCTCTACTTCCCGTATGATAATTTTGAGGGAATGCTTAGCTTTGTTTTGTTGGAGACTGATGTAGCAGTTGAAAGGTCATCATTTTAATTAATTAAAAAAACCTCTACAAAGTACAAAGCCTTACAGAAATTGTAATTACAGGAGCCTTTAACCATGTAGTGCAGCATGTGGAAGCTACTTCTAAGACAGAGTCATCCTTTAGTTGTGAGATTACGTTAAATCCCAAAGCCTGTAATTATATGCATGTTGCTGGCAGGAGCCCATGCTGGGCTGATTGTGTTCAATGAATGGGGTCGTGTCTTCCTGTTTCTCTCCATGAGACCTACAAGCATCCTGGAAAGCACAGTGCCTACTACTTCCACTGCTGCTTCTGCTGAGAGGGCAGACAGACTGCTTTGGATTTGGTTTATTTAATTATATTTTGATAGATTTCAGGTTCTTTACTAACTGTCAGTTCAGAAGATGCAAGGACAAATTATTAGTAATGCTCCAGAAAGTGAGCTCTCTTCTACCATTGTAAACCAAACCAAAGAAGGGGTACGGACACATACATGTAATAGAAATGCAGTGACACCTGATTCATAAGCTCTTGATTTTGTGAAGAATTGATGCAAGGTGCACATGGGTTGAGGCAATCCTGAGCACAAGTACAGGCTGGGCAGAGAAAGGACTGAGAGCAGCCCCGCTGAGAAGGACTGGGGCGTGCTGGTTGATGAGAAGAGAAGCTCAGTGTGACCCAGCAGTGAGAGCTCGCAGCACAGGAGGCCAACCACATCCTGGGCTGCATCCCACACAGCGGGGCCAGGGAGGGGGTTCTGCTCTACTCTGCTCTGCTCTGGTGAGACTCTGCGTGGAGTAGAGGCACACTCTGAACCGCTGGAGTGAGTCCCGAGGCCCATAAAGGTAGTCCAAGGTCTGGAGCTCTGAACCTCTTCTGTGCAGACAGGCTGACAGATCTGGGGTTATTCAGCCTGGAGGAGAGAAGGCTTCAGGGAGACCTCAGAGCACCTCCCAGTAATTAAAGAGAGCTTAAAAAAAGAGAGGTGGCAATTTTTTAACATGCATAGATAGTGATGGGATAAGGGGGAACATTCATTAGCTAAAAGAGGAGGAGGAATTTAGGTTGGTTGTTAGGAAGGAATTGTTACGGTGGGGATGGTGAGATGCTGGAACAGGATGCCCAGAGAAGTTTTGGATGCCTCATCCCTGGAAGTGTTCAAGGCCAGGTTGGATGGGGCTTTGAGCAGCCTGGTCTTGCAGGTGGCAGGGAGATTGGAACTAGGTGATCTTAAAGGCCTGTGCCAACCCAAACCATGCAAAGATGGATGATGATGATGACAACGACTTGTTTCTGAAACAAATCTCACTTGTGACTATGCTTGAAGTTACCTTCGAGAGACTGTAACATACTTGTGCTACTCTCTTTTTCATAGTGTATGTGGCATATTCATATTTTCCAAGTCTTTTAAGTCTGTAATTATTTTTAAACAAATATTTCTTTAAGAATAAGAAATAGTGGGAAGAGCTGACCAGTTTTCCAGTAGCTGAAATGAAGTTAAGAGTGAAAAGTCAGAGTTGCACTTAAAAGTTTAACATCTTTCTCTAATAAGAAACATCTCTTAACCTTTGTATATCAACATAATTTCACTGAAAAGGACAGGTTTAATTTTTGCCAGCAATTGAAACAGACTGCTAAGATAAAGATTTTTTTGTAGAGCTCTGGTATGGAATTCTTGTAAAGGGTAATGTAGGCAATGCTGTTCTTTATGTTGTGCTAAAGGGTAATGTGCAGTGGAGAGTTATTATCATGTAGAAAAGATGTATGTATTCTCTCTCCTTCAATACTGCATTATAAATTTTAAAAAATGTATTGTTAAATCAGACTTTTAAAAAAGTAAATTAAAATGTGAATCTGCTGTGTTGTAAAACACTTCAACAAAAAGCCATTCCAGGATGTGGCAATATTGACTGATTTTATCACCACTTATTTAATACCTACTAATTCAAAAAGGTTAACATTTCTCGGAGCCAATAAATGAAGATTCTTGGGTTTTTTAACCTAGAAGGCCCCTAAATTATTTTTCCTAATCTCTTGCTAGGCAGTCAAGCTAAAATACTTGCATGGTGCCATGCAACAGTGTTTTGGCATCAACTTAGATATTTAACAGATGTATTCTTATCATATGTTAACCACTTTCAACACACACGTCCTTGATTTTCAACACGCTGCATCTCATGCCTGACATGTTCTCCAGTGAGGATCTTCTGAAGCCAGAGCAGCTTTTATGACTCCTAATGACCTGTAAAGCATTCTGCTGCAATGTCTACGTGAAATTACCCATCAGTGTTGCAGAGGTGGTTAATAAAGCTAGAAAATAGCTGCTGTAGTTGATTTAATAAAAATGTAAATTTACAAGATCCTCCAAATTATGCAAAGCTGACAAGTTGTCTGTTTTGATAATCTGAGCACTGGGGAATAACAGGGTGTCTTTATTTCACTTGCCTTTTTATTCCTTCTCCCTGTAGTGGAGGGGAGTCTTCATAATGGAGCAGTATTCATTGCAAAATGCTGGGCTGACTGAGCCTGCTGCTGAATGGGAATACAGCTCTTCTTTTTGGGATGAAAAATTTTGTTCAGATAGAGATTTCTGGTATTGATACAAGGTTGTATCTATTACTATAGTGGAAATATTTTGAGTTTTCAAAACAGAAGTATCCATATAGCAATTTGTTATTTTCAGAGCTAAATTAAGTCTCTTTGTTCCTTAAAAATCTGACTTTCCATTTGACTAATGTGGTAGATGCCAGCGGTAACTTGTAAAATGGTGAAACAAAAGACTGACTTGTACAAAATCCTTATGCGTTCAGATTTCATAATATTTCATTTCAATTTTATTGTGCAGGTAGATCCAGTAGATACCACTGTGTCTTCCTGACACATGAAGCACTTGATATCTGCATGTCTTTTTTGTTGCCTTAATGTTTTACTGATACTGTTGTTTGAATACACTGCTGTCCTCACTGAAGCCCATGTTGGCTTTCTTTAAAGGTTTGGGTGTGTGGTGAGCATTGCTGTGACCAGATTAGTTCTCTATGGTGCAGCTGCTTCAATATGGCCATAAAGAAAAATGGGACCATGTGACACCCAAAACCAATTTTAGCAGCTCATGTGGACAAATCCCCTGACAAGTGAAAGAGGGGATGGTGTGTAACTGGTTTGAAGGTGTTCAGTCACTGTGTGAAAGGAAATGTTTGATACAGCATGAGTGGAATTTTACCTAGGGTGTCTTCTGGGTGTGTATATTCCTGTGAAACAGACGGATGTGTTTTCTGCTTAAGAAGTTAATTTTCTGCAAACTCATTTTTCCCCCCCAAAGGCAATTTCAGATTTTGCAGAATTTGTATTCTTCGTTGAATACTGGTTCTTCACAGAAATTTCCTCATTGTATCTAAATGTCACACTGTATGAAGATTGTAATCTTCAATTTAATTTAGAGAAATTTCATTACATTTTTTATCCTAAAGAGAAGTGTAATAGATAGTAACATTTTTTGATTCATTTATTTCAGCTAATGTGATCTGATAAGATTAACCAGAAGTTTGTGTTAAAGAGGATATGTATATTGCACTGCCTGTCTTATTGTATGAAAATATAAGCTTCTTCCATCTAGTGACCTTCCACTGAGTACTTACGAATAAAAATTCAGTTGATAAAGTATTTGTGTGTTATATATATTGTAGATTTATAAATAGTCTTTCAGACTCCTGAAAAAAGAAGTGAGTGCAGCAGTAAAAGTGATAAAAGTGATACAAATTCATGCTGCTGCCTGAAAGGATTACAATGAAAAAATATTTTTATAGATGAGTCTAGAGAAAATTGTCACTAAATATGTAGCTCTGTTGATTAATAAGGAATAAATATAATTACTAGAGTTTAACCAGTGTTATATAGACTATAAATACTTTTTTAGTATTTCAGAGGGTTTTTGATCTCCTAATATTCTATTAGGCACCTTTTTTTTTTACCTCCTCCCCTGTTTTTCCTCCCGAAACCAGCTGAGTCCAGCTGCAGAACTGAATGACTGACACGTCAGTAAATGATGTCTGTCTTTTGGAATGTTGAAACATTTAAAAACCACAAAATACTTAATTTGGTAAAAAAATATGTATCAACACATGATGTATAGATAAATTAATTTCAGGAGTAGGACTTTGGACAATAACAGTTCTGTTAATCCTCACAATTATTGTCCTGAAAGAAGGTGATAAACCATGTCTATCATGAGTGAATATTTTAGAAATTGTTCCAATAACTGGATCCAATAACTAGACCTAGCACAAATGAGGAAAAAATATGCAGTACATAGAATAGATCATTATGTTCCATTCTGTATTTGAATATGAATTCTTTATCTTCTGAAACCGTTTGAGAAATTCAAATCCGTACATGACCTCCCTTGGCAAGGACAGAAAAATTGTGTGAAGAAACATAAGCAAAACCTTATCCTAATGACTTGGTTTAAAGTGACTATTGCAGTGCTTCAGAGGCTGTTTAATACACACACCAGTAATCTAGAACTAGTAATCAATACAATAAGCTCTTTGGATCAAGGAATTAGTGTATCCTTTCACTGTTTGTAAAGCTTTATCTGACCAAGTCTGCTGCTGGTTTTCCATATATATCAAGTTTCTGTACAATTATTACAGTTTTACACATTTCTGCTTAATCCCAATGGGGCTCAGCATTTCCTTACCTAAAGGCTTGATTTTTCTCTGGTGTCTGAAGTCTGTCTTTTGCAGCCCCTTAGCTCTGTAAGTGTCCTCTGTTTTGCACCCTCTGCCAAAGGGGCTGAACCCCAGGGTAAGTCGTGAAGTCAGATCAGAAAGGCAAGCAGCCAGCAGTTCTTCCTCATGGTGTAGGTACAACCTCTTGCCATTCTCTGCAGCAGAAGTCTTCAGTGATGTTAAAATTGCACAAAAGTGGACTCTTGATTTGAGACCTGCTCACCAAAATCACCTTCTTTTGAAGGGCAGAAGGAGCACTGCAGGCTCACCTGGCACTGATGCCAGCAGGTGGTGGCAAGGTCCATATCCAAAGAAGTGGGAGTGGAGACCTTGCTGCCTGGAGTAGACAATGCTGACCCTACTGCTGATTGGGAAGAATCAAACAACAAATGTTAGGGCAGCTAAACTATCATCTTGCAGTATCTTCTGGTTGCCCATGAGTTAAGGGCAAGTGTTTAAAGTGGTCTGCCGTCCAACAAGGTTTATGGCATTGAGGACAGGCATCTGGCAGATGAGAAGGCAGTAATAAAGATTCTGGATGCCAATCTGCAGAAAGAGAGGAGGAAGTTCAGGCAGCTTCAGCATCTCAAACCTGAAAGAGCTGTGAACAGGGCCTGTGTGACTTTGGTTTTTGGAGCAGCTTTTCCAGGGGAGCAAAGAGAAAAGAAATCAGATATAGAGTGGTATTGATGGCATTCATTGGTATTATTGGTGTGAAGTCCTGCTACCTGAGCAGGAGGTGGCAAGAAAGAGTGGTGGTAAATTTTTTCATCTAAAAGGATATTGGCATAGAGCCACTTTATGGGAGAACAAGAACACACAACTCCTCTCTCCTTTCCTCTCCATAACAGTCCCAAGATTTTCTGTTTTCTTTTCAGACTACTGACTTAAACCTCCACCTGCATCCTCTGGTTTCACCCCTCCTTCTATGCCCTGTCCATCCTTGGCCAGAGGTCTGTGGTTACAAGGATGGAGCCATCAGTTCATGCCTTCAGGTGCATCTGCTGTTCCACTGATTGGATTTTATGGCTCTCTAGTGCAAGAGCAGCTACAAGAGGCAATAACAAGGTTGATGTACAGATGACTCAATTACCCCTATCTGGTTTTAGTGATAATGAAATAAAATAAATTTTCACCAGGTGTGTCTTGGCAAGTGTAACAGTGCTGATGGAGTGTTTTGTCATACCCTTGGAAACATGGCTGTTGCTCTAACCAATAGAACAAAAATATGAAAAACAATCACTGCAATACTAGTTGGAGTTGGACTATGGGAAGCACAGAGGGAAGCACAGAGCTGCTCATGCAGTGAAGAGGAGGCAGGGATAGAGAAATGGCTCAGAGTGTGAAAGCTATCCATGCTTCCCCCTTTAGCTGGTGGTAGATGTGCCCCATGGCACTGGACCATTACATTAAATACAGTGATAGATAAAAGATTAACTCAGCAATTTTGTAATCAAAGCACATGAATGGGACAGAATATATGAAGACAGTTTTAAATAAATCATTCAAGTGGAACATACATCTTGAGAAAGAAATAATTATCTGTTGTCTTGAAGGAGAGTATATGGTGCAACACTTGGGGTTTGTGCATAGATTTGATGTGAAAAACTCTATATGGAATATTTTGGTTTGCTTGCTTGGTTTTTAGAATGGATATGGAGTTTTGTCCATAACGATGGTACGGAACTCTAGTTTAAGTGATAGGCTCTACTTCATAATTTTCTGAATGGATTGTAAAAGCAGGTTAATTTGCTATTTGAATAGGCATGAGAGGGCATAAAACTCCTTGTGAGCTGAAGAAGTCTTACAAATGGTGCAGCGTTTGGCCAGTTCAGCTGCTCTAAAATCTGCTCTCTTCTCTCTTTAGTGGAGGCAGCAAACTCAATTCACTGTGTGTTTTCTATTCTGCATAATTTTATTTTGGTGTGATCAAATGCTTGGTGGTCCTGCCCACACACAACAATCCATCAGTTCCCTCCACTCTCTCCCTCCCCCGGTGGTCTGTGCTTCATCAGCTGTACTATACTTGTCTGCAATTGTCAAAAAGCTTTCCTGGTTATCAAATCAGGCTTTTTCTTTTTTATTCCTTATAGATCGGTAGGATTAAATCTTTAATATGCTTTGATTAGAGTATTTCCATTTGAAATGGGCTCCTTCTCTCCCAGAAGTAGGATTCCTGGTGTTTTTGCCCTATTTATCCAGGGGAAACAGTAAGGGGAAAGACAGATATGAGGAAGGAGGAGGAAAATGCCCGTGTCTCGTTGAAACGTGGGGCCCTTTGCCTGGCAGAGCAGCCATCCCTCCCTGCAGGGTCAGGGAACGCGAGGGGCTGGGGGATGTGTCCCTCTGCCATCCGTGCGTGCAGCTGGATGCTTGTGAAGAAATAGGGCTCTTTCAGCCCTCCATCTCCCCGTGCAGGTGGCGGCGAATGGCACAGCTCTGCCGGATGACACGGAGCTGATCTCTGCATCAGCCGAGAGGAATTGAGCTTTGTCACTCCCCGCCGGGCTACCTTTGCCTGCTATGTGCGAGAGGAGGAATTCACAGGCTGCTGCTGCTGCATCCACCGAGCAGAGCCCCGAGCCAGCCTTGCCAGGGGAGGCAGGCAGCCAGAATGATAGCTGTCTCTTTTAAATGCCGCTGTCAGATCCTGAGGAGGCTTGCTAAAGGTAACGTGCTTTCCTTCCTACTCGTCCCGGGGCTCCGTACATCCTTCCAGAGACGCCGTGGGGTTTTTACTTTAAAATATCACCGAGGTACTGTCAGGCAACAAAGAACTCCTGATACAGGAGGATGTAGGGGCTCTTTCCATTAACATTCCTACATGTCCCAGGCTGTGGTCATGCTAGGAAGATAGATTCCCGGGGTTTTTTTATCTTTTTTTTTTTTTTTTCTTCTTCTTTTTTTGGCTAGTTCTAGAAGGAGGATTTTTTCCCAAGCGAAGTGCTAAAGTTATGGTGGGGTGCTATGTTTTGTATTTCGGCTGACTGCTCAGAGGAGTCCCTCCTGGGTCAGTGCACGCTCTGCCTTACTGGGAACACCTGGCACTGCTGTCCTGGACCTGTATCCAGGACAAATTTCTGTGGTTTCATGCCCTTTGCAAGCTATTTTTACCTGTGCTTTAGGTGCTGAAGGCTGCTCTACGTGATGAAGTAGGGATAGCAGCGTGTGTTTTTTCAGGGCTGCACTTGCATGTCACACTCTGGAAGTTAATTTGCCTTTTAGAGCAGTATGCATTTTATCTTACTGTAAATCTTTGCAGTCTCTCGTTTTACTGCTCAGAACTTTAAAATACTACCCTGAGTCCTGTGTGATTGTTAAAGCAGATATATAAAACCTACCTAAGACACCTTCCCCATTCAGGAATAAACATACCTTATTTTCTAAAAATAATTTTAATTTTTTTTTAAAAAAAAAGCTGTTATGTTTGCTAATTTTTCCTTCTCTGTGTAAAAAGATTTGATTTGGGATATTAACTTGAGGTTTTGATGGAAACTTCCAACATTGTAATAGTATTATGCGTCTGCAAATAAGAAGCTTCTATTTTTTATCTTGGGTGCTGTGAAATATTTAATAGCCATTACTGTGCAGCTGGATATACATCCATATGTGAATGAAACTGTTTTTATCAGCTTAGCTTGAAAAAATCAGATATCTTTGATTATTAGTCAGGATAGTTCAAAATCAATCAGTGTTTTGTTTTGTAGAACCATGAAAAGGTAGCATGCTAATACAATGAATGAGTAATAGGAAAACAGAAAAATACTGCAACCAAACTTATATAAGCATTTTCCTTTTATTTAGATTGCTCAGTGGGCTCACGTTGCTCAAAACATAGGAACTTAAATATTTATTAATCATCCTCTCAGTAGATTTGCTTCTCTATCAAATCTGTGCTGGGTAATGCCTGTTTTTCTCATTAGTGTAAAATGTTTCTATTCTGGTAGCTCTATTGCATGTTTATCAGGTTGAAAGTCAGTATATTCTCTTTTTCTGGTGTGAGCAGAGCAACCTTTTTGTCTGCTGATGTCTTTATCAGACAGATCTGGGCACTAATTTAGTCTCTCACTGATGAGAGTTGTTCCACTTAAATACAGTTTCCCTGTGAATAATCAATAATCTTATATATCACAGTCATCTTAATTATTTAATGCTTCCATCATTCAACAGAACTCAGGCTAGTGGGTTTTTTCTCCTTTGAAATAATCTTAACTACCATTGAGACTCCTTGCTCCTCCCACTCCCTCCCAGTACGAACTGGCAAGATACTATTGATTTTTTGCATTAATGTGCCTTATGCTTGTCTCTAGTTGATAAAGAAAAAGACAGTCTAGAGATGTGTTCATATATTCTGCTGTTAAGCCATATGCACACTGGACTGGTGTTGCTGTCCTAATTGACAGGTTCCTGAATTTTCACTGTTTTGGGTAAAACCTTTGTATTTTTATCTAATTCTCTGGGTTTTATGGCCTTGGCATTTGCATCTTAACTGCTCAACACAGGCTAGCTGAGGACAGGGATGGACGTACGCATTATTAGTGTGGAGAGGATTCTTGCCAACAGCTGGCAATCTCCTGCTGCTGTATCAGCTGGAAGATCTCCTTTCCTTCTAACCTGCTAGTCATGGGTTTTTGCACATTCATTGAGTTCCTTTGCTCCAAAAGCACTTTTCCTTGCTTTATTACTTGCCCCCAGCCTGTCTCTGCTAGGGTCTTTTTCTTCTGCACTAATCCTGTAGCTTTGTGCAGTTCCCTGAAATAATTTCTTTACTGTCTTTCAGCCCTACTGTGCTGAAAAGATACAGGTGTGCTGCACAGTAGATTAGTGTCCTGTGTTTTTAGTAAAAGATGTGTGGTTAGCTGCACATCAAAATGGGGAAATATCTGCTTTATGTATGTTATGTCATTTTTCATGCCTGTCTTGACAAAGTAAGCTTGTAACTTCATTTCCTGTTCTTTCAGACAGGGATGTAAACAGAAATGCCTCATCTGGGCAACTGGAGACTCTCTAAAAGTAATTCTTTCCAATAGGGAGGTGTTCAGGCAATATTTTATTTTACAGCAATCGTACTCCCCTCTTCTTGTACTTCATGTTAAGCTTTCAAAGCAAAAAGGAGAGCTTTTTTGTGTTTCTTTGCATTGTTGCATGTACTTACTGTGTAATTGAAAAAAATTCTGGCGGGAGAATCTTCAAGTGTTGTGAGCTAATTTCAAGGCAAAAAAATACCATATAGTAGTGGGAATGCTCTCCAAAACCCAGTCAGTGACCCACTCCTTCCCATAGTTTGAGTTAGAGCCTGCCTCAGATGACCCTTACCTCTCTTGATCTCAGCTCCAGGGTCATCTTCAGATGGGAGCATTAGTCGCCTTCTTTGTCCTCTGCCTTCAAACTGACACAATTCATAGGAGACAGGCACAATTATAGAATCATGGAATGGTTTGGGTTGGAAAGGATCTTCAAACATCTTCCAGTCCAGCCCCCTGCCCCTCAGCCCTGCTTCACAGCTGCCCTTGCTCCTGCACTCTTTTTGTGCCATATTGCCTCTGTGGGTACGAGGGCTACTGTGCCTGCTGCAGCTGCTGTACAGAAGTCTTCTTCTGTTTTTCCACTGTATCAATCACCCTCTCTTAAAGCAAAAGATGTGCCAAACAAGAAGTGCACAAAAATTATTCATGCAAGAAATTTAGAAGACTATGAGATTAGGTCCCTTAATGTGTATTATACTCCAGTTTTGCGCGTCTTTATTTTGAAGGTTTTGCATTTTGCATAATGAAATTGCACGTTACCAAGGTCAGAAGAAGCTTCATATTTGTGTCCATTAGCAAGCAGCCATGAAAAAAAGTATTATGTTATTTGATGATGCAATTTGCAAGAACGATGCTGTGTGAGACTCTTTTCTCATAGATGTGGAGACATGATTTGAATTTAGATCTAGTCTATGTAGTTAGAAACAAAAAAAAAAAATGTTTTTTTACGCTAATGTGTTGTTTCTACAGCAGTCTGTTGTTTCTATGCTTTTTTTTTCCATTATGCATTTAATAGCTATAAATACGTTTATTGTGGATGTGAGTTTGTGCTGTGTGTCGTTACAATTGCCTAATTTGTTTCATTAATAAATCTTTCATGCTTTTACCTTTGAGGTGAAATATTGTTGGGTCAATCTCTTTTTATTGTGAGTATCTATACATTTTTGAATCTCTGTGTGTACATGCATACATTTTAAGCACTGTTGGAAGTAGTTATAAGGTTCTGAAAAGAGAAAAGGTATCTTCTTACCATATTAGGTACTAAAATTAGCACTGAGAAGAGAGTTTTGTAATTTTTAAATATTACTTTAATTTTTTTATCTTTTTTCTATCCCAAAAGAGCAAGGTAAGCCAAAAGCTACCTTAAGAATCCGAAGTAGTTTTCACTATGAGAAGTACTGGGCTCAGAGAGAATGGTAACTTACATTTGAACCATGTGAATATAAAAAAAGACCACATTTGTAATTGTAAGAGCAACCACAAATCTGCACTTCATAGAGCTGCTTATATTTGATGGATAGTAGGATGATTTTTTTGTGCAGGGGAAAAACACTAGGGTTTTCCCCCCCCCCAGTTTATTCCTAGAAGACCTTGAGCATTGAGCAGTATGCTCTGCATACCAAAGAGCTTGTGGCAATCCCTTACATTGCATATATATGCTAAATAAAAATATTACAATTTACAGTTATTATGTTAGGTACAACAGTGAACAATATACACATATAGCATTCAATAGCGAGAAGTTGCTGAAATGTGTAAACTGGTCAGGTTTACAGGTAAATTAACCACTTTATAGTTTAAAAATTGCCTTTCAAGTAGTGCATTACAAAGTCTTGGCTGTGGTTAATTTATGTATGGACATGTTCGTTTTTTCCCTTTATTAGCTGTAAGAGCAGCACTTTTAGGAGGCTGTGTCTGTAGTATAAAGTTGCTTACAGAAATGGGTCTCTTCGTTAGAGTCAGGAATGCAGTTTTTCACATACACAGATCAGTGAAGTTATTCTGGATTTTATTATAATGGAAACAGAATAGGAGCACTCTGATAAAGACATCAACTGTTGTTACACAGGGCATGGTGTGAGGAGCTGAGTGGAATGCCTCTCACCCATCAAAGCTTTATAGCCTATCTTCAGGATAATTTATCACCCACTGCGCATACAGATCCTTTCTGCAGACATATATTTTTATTCTCCCAGTATGTTTCCAATACAGCGAGATAAAGCAAGCTTTAAAGGCAAGATGCTGCACTCCATTTTACAAGATGATCAGTTATCTAAAAATTGGATTGGGGCCTAAAGCATCAAAGGATGAATTCTGAATGTAGCTGGACATGGGTTATACTTTGCTTTGTGCACAAGCAACTTCAACACGAATAAACCCAGATTTATTTTTTTTAAAAGTATGGAATTCAAATGTTGTTAAAGACTTGACATTGAGGCTATATAGGATCTTATTACAAACTTGCTAGTCTTTCAGAGACTCATCCTGGTTATCAGCCTTTAAATCATTTTAACAGTAATTCTCATGATGTGGTCTCTTTTTGCCAATAAATTGTTTATAAAAATACAAGTTTAACTACTAGAACTGAGTCAACAGCTTGCTTTGAATGAAGTAAAAATCGCAAGTAACAATATCTCTAGGGATTTTTAAACATAGGTTGGTTCCCTGTCTTTCTAAAATTAGTTCTGAAGTTTAAGAAAACTCCAAAGTGTCTGCTAAGTTCTATAAATAGGCAGCCAATATGGATTTGTTGGCTTTGTGCATTTGGTTGGGGTTTCAGAAATATACTTTGAGGTTTTTCATACTCAACACCTGTTTATTCAAGCTGTCTGTATCTCCATTTTTGCATTTTATTTCTGAAAGTGACTTCTGTGCTTCTTGTGATTTAGTAAACTACAGTGAAAGAAAAAAGAGTAGAAGCAAAATCTGGAAACTTTCTTTCCCACTAGCATGTGGGAACTTCAGGGCCGCCTCCAGAGCTTTAGCCCTTCCTCAGCCATTAGTGGGTACTTCATGAGAAGAAGAGTACACAGGGGAGAGCTGTGGACATCTGTCAGCAGGGGAGGTTTTGGCATTGCCCTTAGTGCCTGTACTTGGAATTTTTTGTTTTGTTTTGTTTAAAAAAAATTATTTTGTTGCAACACTTGTTTGTCAGATAAGACAATGAAGGCATAGAGTGGCCATGTCACTCAGTGGGTCCATGCTAGTCTTGGGGACAGCCCTGCCCTCCTACTCCCATTTGCTCATCGCTTCTTAGGAACAGTTACTGAAGTTGGAGAAGCCTATGAGAGAATGGAGAAGACACTGCATGGCTTTTTCCCTTCTAGATTTTTCACCAGTTTTGACGTTTTTATTTGCACTTAAGAATGCCTTTGGCCCAAATTGTTTTAGGATTGCTTTGAAATTTTAAGTGCCTGCATTATGATTGCTGAAGGAGGGGGAGAGAGCATTTTTTGTTAAGATGTTCTTTCTATAATTGGTATTTAGGCTTTCCAGCACTGAGTATGTGAAGAACAAAAGAGGCAGATTTTTTTATATTTAATGAGCATTATTAGTTTGCAATATTGTCTTTTTGTTCAAAAGAATTCTTTGAACTTATTGTTGTAAGAAGTAATGAAAGGAGAAAGCATTTTCACTTCTAGAGCAAGCCAATCACAGTTCACAAGTTCAAGCAATATTTCTTCACTACTAATATATTCAAGAACTGGCAAACTCTTTATTAATTATTCAGGATAGTCTGAAGCACAGCAGCATACTAACCAATCTGTGTGATGCTTTGACAGAAAAGAAAGACATAAAAATACTTTCCAAATCAAGCATGTTCTACTTAAAGTAGGAGCACTGCTGCAGCCCTTATGTACTGAGGGAGTGTATGTGACTGGAGTTCTGCAGAGAAATTTTTTGGTTTAGATAAACAGATTTAATTGTGTGCAGGTGCCTGTAAGGTGTGAAGAGAAAGCTGCTGTCACATAAAGAGATGGGAAGTGGCCATTAGCTATCTTTTATCTATCAGATACTGCTAGCTGGTATCTGATGTGGTAGCTCTGATATCAGTTACACGTGGAAAACATGCGAAGTGTTTCTTCTAGCATGTGTGGATTTGCAGGATGGGTTATAGAAGTTGTTGGCTGGCTCCTACTGAACTTCTTTCACAAGAGTTCAACAGGTGATTGGGACTTCATGCCTTGTCCCTCATGGTCTGATGGGAATAGCTAATGTTCCTCTCCTCTGAAGAGTATTCTGAGGAAAATAATAATAATAAAAAAAGATGACCATGGGTCGGTTTGTAGGCTTTTTGAACATTAAAGGTGAAGTTATTTTTAAAAAACTGATTTGGTAGTAAGTATTGCCAGATTTAATATGGATGCAGGCTAGACAGTTGAGCTGTATGTAATAAAACCCCAGATATGCTCATGGGTAGGGTGTTGCACAAACATCCTTCTAAGTATCAGCATTGCTGCAGGATAGAACTACATTGCAAACATTTCATGAGTTTGTCTTTGGTGTCATTGCTGTTTCTAGTTGTAGAAGACAAATATTCAAAAATAGCCCAGGAGCCCAGTCTGGGTGAGCATCCCAGAGTGGCAGAGAAGGTGTGAGCCAAGCGCTAGGCAGGAGCTTGTATCAGGTACAATGGGACTGACACAGCAAATTTTGCCAGTCTGTAAAAACCTACAGCCATCCTTGCCCTCACATAAGAGCACTGGATTTTTCTTTGCAACCAGATTTTCTCTCTCTCTGGCTATCTAGTGCCCATGGGAGTTTTGATTATTTTGAAGTATCTTAATTCCACAGAATTCTGTGGATGGAGGTGAAGCCTGAGGAAGAAGGGGAAGGAGAAGGGTGGCATGGGGTAGGAGGGAGGAGGTGGCACACACTGCAGGCATTTGCTTTGCAGTCAGCTGGAGGTGCCCATGGCCCCCATCTTGGGCTCCTGAGGTAGTGGGTGAAAGAGAGCTGAGCTGCAGCTGAGGGAATGAGCAGTGGGAGATGCAGCACTGCTGGGAGCTCAGCACAGCAAGTGGGAAAGAGAGGAATGAGGGGCATGACAGAAAAGCTGGAGGTGAAGCAGACGTGGCATGTGCTGTGGGCACAGCCTGCAAAGGCACATGTGATGTGAGGAAAAACAGGAACTTGAGCTGCCAACAGTAAAGCAGCAGGAGTTAAAAACTGTCATTTTATGAAAGTTTTTTATCCCATATAAAGTTCAAGTCTACAGTTATGTAGCAGTACCTACCTAGGTGCTTTAGGAATATATTGCAAGCTGAGGCTCCAGGTGGAAATGGGCTCTGGTTCCTTGTGTGAAGAATGGACTCACTCTCTCATGAACTGTATATAATCTTAGTCTAGGGGTCTGCTAAATCTGAGAAACACAGTGTAATAGGGGTGAGAGCATACCTGCATTCTGAGACAGATTTCTGCACCTTAATCTGTCTGCCAGCAACTCTGCTTGGTAGTGCCCCACCTGCATTTCGTATTGAGGTGCTGCTGATGTGCTTCTGCCATGGGAAGGTCCTGCTCTAGGCAGGAGGGCTGTCTCTGTCAGCATAGGTTATAGCACCTCTCCAAGCAGCTGTCAGTAAATCAACAAAGAGTAATCTCATTTCTTCTGCCATATCTGCATCCCCTGCAGGAGTTCTGCTGGCCTGGGGAGATCAGCGGGGCACGCAGGGAGGACTGCCCTGGTGGGAGAATATCCCAAAGGGCCAAGTTTTGGCAAGTTGCAAGCAAAAAGAAAGTGGTTCATAACATGGTTTTTTTTCCTCAAGGGAAGAAAATTATATTGAATTTTAAAAAATTTATTAATAATATAAATTAATGGAACCTTCTGCATCAAAACTGATTTACCGTAGTGTTACCACAAACACCATGTTATTCCCTCACTCTCAATAGAATCGTTTAGGATCTTTGAGTTTGAAAAACACATCTAAGATCATTGAGTCCAGCCATTAACCCAGCATTGCCAAGTCCACCATTAAAACATGTCTCTAAATGCCATACCTACGTGTCTCTTAAATGCCATTTCACTGGGCAGCCTGTTCCAGTGCTTGACAACCTTTTCCATGAAGGAATTTTTCGTAATATCCAATTTAAGTCTCTCCTGGCATGACTTGTGGCTGTTTCCTCCCATTCCATCACTTTTTACTTGGGAGAAGAGACCAACCCCTACCTGTGTATTTTCAGGTAATTGGAGAGAGGGATGAGGCCAGAGGCTCTTTTCTCCAGGCTGGTCACCCTTGGCTCCCTCAGACACTCCCTGTTAGAGCTGTGCTCCAGCCCCTTCCCCAGCTCTGTTGCCCTTCTCTGGACACACTCCAGCAGCTCAAGGTCTGTGCTGTACCAAGGGGCCCAGAACTGAACACGGGATTCAGTGTGTGGCCTCACTAGTGCTGAGTACAGGGGAATGATCACTGCTCTGGTCCTGCTGGCCATACAGTTTCTGAAATTTCAGAAACTTCAGGCCAAGTCCTCTTGTCATCTTGTAAGTGTATGAACTTCTGAAGATGCTCATCCTTTATGCCTCCGTTCTTCTTTTGGGCATTTGCTCTAAAGCACCACTCCTGTAATATTTAGGAACCTTTTAAGACTCTGGGCAGAAGTTGAAAGAAAGCTTCAGCCCAGAATGTTGTTATTACAGGAAAAGGAAAGTATTATGTAAGTCTCCACTGCAACCTCTGTATCTTATCCCTTGAACTGCTCATGTGCAGGTTTTTTTAATGCTGTTGGGAATTATGTTGTTATTAGAAAAGGAGACTTCCCTGAAAGTGTATTGGGGCAGAAAAATTGCTCCAGATTGGACTGATTACAAAAAGACAAACACTAGACAGAGTTTTGTGGGGGAAAGTGTGTTACTGGAAATAGTGTCACATCTAACAGGCTTATTCTGCCTTAGCTTCTCAACAGTGAATAGAGAGAGATGTTAAGCAAGGAAATGCCAGCTATTCCAGTGACTGCATTACCACATGCAGTGGTAAATGTCACCAATAAAGCACAGTTTAAATCCACACTGCTCTTAAGGAAACATTTATACTTTTAGTGAACTAGAATTTGACAGCTCTGTCTGGCAGAAGAAATTGTTTCTGGCACTTAGTTTTGGCTGGTTTTTGTTTTGTTTAATTTTGTTTTTCTGGGCATCCAGCATGTGTTGTGACCTCTTAAAGGCCAGTGCAGATTTGCAGAGATACTGTGGGCATGTTGTCCTCAGCTGTATCACAAGCTAGTGATGAATAATAAAGATGAAATTTCCTACCATGTTAGGAGGCTTAAGTAGATATATCATTTCCTTCTCCCCAGCAGTCCAAAAGGAGGGCACCTTTGAGTATTTTAAGCTTTCCAGTGACAGGGTTTATATGGGTTTTTTCCTTTGCTGACATGTTAATGCACATAAATTTCTGTAGACCCTAAGATAATTTGATATTGTTATAGCACCTCTGGGTCAGGAATCCATTTTGCTGAACCTGAGCATAAGCTTACTGCAGATTTTGTTTCATTGAGCTAAAAAGAGGAATTGAGATAAAACCTGACAGCCTGAGCTAATATGTAATATGAACAGTTCCTTTTTACTGGTAAAAACAGAAAACAAAAAACACCTCCACAAAGCTTGAAAGCAAAAAGAAATTACATTCTTCAAAAAGAAGTAGACATAAAGACTTTTTGTTTAATAGCTGTTTCCTCAAAGAATGAGAAGAAACAGAGAAAATGGGGATTCTGGTTTAGGTTTGTTTTACTACTTAAAAAAAAAAAAAAAGGCAGGAAAGTGCAGTGTTGGTGGGGAGTTCCTTGGGAAATTCAGCAGTCCAGGTGATTGTCTAGTTACATCTTGTCTCTCTTTTCACTCTGGAGCTGTGTAATGCAGTGGTAAATGTGCCCAAAGGCCACTTCACTTTTACTCAGTGTTCCAGAGCTCCCAAGGTAGCAGGAGCCCGTCCTGATGCACAAGTGGAAGGTAGGTTGTGCCTTAGGAAGGGCTTGAGCTCCCTTTGTAGAAGAATGCAGTTTCCTCTTCCGTGCTGCCGGTATAGACCTTGTCAGGATGGTTCAGGCAAGGCCACCAAACCAGCAGCAGCAGCATTTCCTGCAGATGCCTGTCTGAGGGGCACTTCCTATGCACATATGCTATGTAATATTGAAGAGCAGCTGCTCAGTGTTGGCTGACAGCTGCACTGAGGTAGGAGCTGTAGCCCCAGGGAGTGAGGCTGACTTCTCTTTTGTTCCATCTGTGACAGTAGCACAGTGTAGAGATCTCCTTTGTCCAGTGTAACAGAAAATCTTCATCACTTACTCTCTGCAGAAATGTGAGTATTAACTCTGCCCTCGTTTTTCATGGGATTCACATCCTCACAATTTATCCAGACTGAGAACTTGGAGTGGTTGGGCTGGAATGTGGTGTGCCCAGTACTGAGCTTTTCAGCTGTCTCTTAAGATTTCAGATCTCAGTGTAGCCATAATTGAAATGTTCATTAACAGTTCTAGACAAGTCAGTTTGACTTCCAATGCATATGTCAGACCTGCTGTGTTGCTACAGTGTGCTGTGTGTTTTGGTGGTGTTTTTTTTACCCAACTGTCAAGAAAAAGAAAAATGCTTTTACTTCTGCAAATAGGTAGCTGGGTAGTTCAGTAGTACTGAATTCAGGCTATTTCTTTTTCATGGTTTCCAACAGAGTAGGAAAAAGACTTCCAAACATTTTCCTGATTTCTGCCATTGGACAGTAAGGAAGGTTAGACCTTCTTGAATGGGCATTAGCCACGTGGACCACATACCATTTTGAAGGGATTTGCATGTTGTGTGTGTACAGGCAATGCATTTTGACAACTCCAGGCCAACATGCTGAGGCAATTGTTCAGTTTGTCAGGGGTTCAAGTAATGCCCTGGGTAGCATATTAGAATAGATGACTTAAATACATCTGTGAGATACCAAGTGTGTATAGGAAACTTTGAAGTTACTTTGATGGCATCTTCAGTAGAGAATTTTAAGCAATAGGTCTTGATACTGATTAAATGTTATGGGCAGCTGCCTTAGAAGAAATTAGGACCTGAACTGACATTTCCAGCATAGTGTCCCACTGAAGGTAGCATTCAGCACCACTGTGCATCCATTGGGATGCTCATTCACAGTGTAGAAAGTTTCTCTACTTCAAGGATTGCTCAGAAATTATACAGGAGCCAAAAAATTACTATAATGAGCTCTCCTGCCATCTATTTAATTGCAATTAGTCATAGAGTAATGAAGTAAGTGACATTTCCTGTGATCTTTTCACAGCAAATTCTACTATCCATGTTACCATAAAAAGAAAAGAGCAGAGGGATTACCCTGGAAAGAGCAACTGGCTTGTGTTTATGGTGTTTCCTCATAAGTTCCCCAGTCTGTCCCACTGTGACATCTTTATCATACCAAAAGATACCAGAAGAGATGGAGCTTAGTAACCTGTTTGAAACATTGTGTTTTCAGACATTTGAGTGATTCATGGTTAGCTGAAAGGATTTTCAGATTCTTTTTATTGATCTGGTTTTCTACTTGTTTTCTTAAGCTGTTCAAAAATTATGTTTTCAGATATTTTTTTGGGATTTCACTATAAGCCCAAATTTGAGAACCAGAATGTGATTTCATTTTATTGGTTTAACCCTGTTAACATCTGTGGTTCATTGTGATTGAATGTGAAGAAAGAGGAGAAACAGTATTTTAAACTAAAATCATTGTGTTTGTTATCCAAGAGCGAAAGATCTATCTAATGTGTTGTATATCTACAGTGTTTATCTTTGAGACATCAAATGCAGTGATATCTGAAGCCTGTGCCTTTACAGATGGAGGCAGAGGAGTAGTTGAAGTTGTCAGGAATTGTGACTAGCAGAAGGATAGAGTAGGCAATTACTGTTCAGAAATGAACTTCAAGATTGGTAAGTGTTGATTACAAAGCTGAAGATAACACACCAAGTGGCTCTTGCAAACTTATCATGAACAATTTACAAACTCGGATGAAAAAATATCTGTATCATTCTGATAAAACTTAATGGGCAGCGTAATGGGCAGTGAGAGAAGAAAAATGTATTGAGGGACCCACAGACTGTTCACTGTCCATGCACTGTTTTCAAGGGGTCTGCACATGAAATCAAGAAAAGGAAACTTCTGTTCTGCATTTAATTTTCACTGTTACGGAAAATACTAAAACATCTGAAAACCATAAAAAATGGAGCATATATGTGTTTGTGTAAATATACACACAAGTGTTTATATACAGACATACATGGACACATACATACAGCAGCTATCTTACTGCTGAAGCCAGAGGTTATAGCAAACAGGTCAAATCCCAAATAACTGCAATAAAAGATTTGAACAATGTGGGAAGGATAATTCTAAATTTTTATTTCCTTAGAAGAATGAGATAAATCTACAACATGTAGAACACGAACATGCAGTCATGTTCACTGCAACCAGTCACATTACTGTTGTTGCATATCTGCAAGCAAGAAGATTGACATTTGATGTAGCTGTAAAGATGATTTTTTTAATAGATTAATCCAGAGTGTAAAAAAATAATATGAGAAAGAGTGTTGCAGGACATTTGAATAGTCAGTCCCAAATTCATAATTCTTTGAGAGCTGAAGTTATGAGAGCTAAGAGATAGCCACTGTTCTTCCAGTTTGGATGATAAATATAAAATAGGTAAAACATAGTAGCTTTATAGCGTGTAACAAAAGATTAATAAAATTATGTTCACTCCATAAACATCATAAAGCTTGAAAAATGATAGCTAATCCTTCTTCCTTAAGAGAACTTTCTGGAAGACATACCTGCTACATACATTATGACATGGATCTCATATTTCCCTGCAAATGTGGAGGGGGAAACATGTCTGCATTGGTAAGGTATTTAAAATATTAATTAATAGTTAAGATGAACAAAATCAGACCTCCTATTTCAAGATCATCTTTGTCTTAAATAGGAAGAACAGCAAGCATGGATTGTATAAGTGTGTATAGAATGTGCTTGGATTGAGGTTTCTTCATCCTTGTTTGCAATCAGTGTGTCATTGGGATATCCAGGAATGTTCTCATGCAGAGAGCGTGAAGCTCATACGTTATTATCTGAGCAGCTGAAATACAAAGAATGTATGGTAATTTATTCTCTGTGCTGCTTTTCATTACAAGGCTTTTTATTCTTGGTAAGCCTTTCCTGCAAAGGGGAATAGTCTTCCTGTAAATGTAGGTTTTGTGACATGAATCCATGGGGACTGTCTGTCTGATTTGAAGTTGCTAATGCATTTGGCATATTGCTGAAGCATTTGCTCATCTAATACCACCTCCTTGAATCATGAATTACATTCAGGTTTTCTTCTTGGCCTCCTTCTCTTCAGCTTCTCCTTTCGTGGTATGTGTGGCAATGAGCACATCCAGATCTATTTCTTAGTTTCTAATCTTACTGGTTCAGATTTGGTTTTGAAAGCATTCTGTCTAGCTGTTCCAACAAAGTCTGGAGAACCAAAATTATAGGTGCAAATGCTGAAACTCTGAATGCACACTGTGCTCTAGCCCCAGGTGTCAGATGTAAGGAAAAGCTGGCCAGGATCCACTTTAGATACGCATATATGTATCTATGTGTATATATATGGGTGTGTATACATATATATATAAATGGTTGTATTATCCATGAGATAACTACAGATGCTTTCTATTTGATGAGCAGCATGGCTGTGCTAGTAGGGGTGCTGCTGGCTAACGTGAACCACTCTTTTGGGAGCAAATGATAAAGCACAGTGTAATAGGATGGGAGTCACTGCCTTAGGAATGAACTCTCTGCACAGATAGAGCAGGACTCTTGGGAAGCCTGTGGAGTGTCCCCACTTTCCTCAGTCTGCCAAAATAGGTGGTACCAGTGCTGTGGTGCTTATCCTCCTTGTGATGGTTTTATGCAAATAGGAGCATGGCCAAATGCATTGGTCATCTCTGATACCAGATTTGCTTTGATGGCTTAGATGTATTTACTGACTGCAGATGCTCTTTCTTTTCATGGTGGGGAATCCTAGGTTTATCCTAGGCATAATAAATTTATAGTTATATTTTAACAAGTTATTGCTGCATAGGTGCACTGATCAAGAGACAGAAAGTTTCTTTATAATAATGACTTATAATAGTCAAAACTTAATTTTACTGATGTGAAAGGAATCTGTCAGTAGTACAGTTTGGCTATTTTAGAAAATTGTTTAAAACCTTAGCAGTTTGAGAAATGTTGGCTGTAATTAGTTACTGGGTTCATATTCTAGCAAATGATGGCTTGTTTCAACCATTTCTCAAGCAACCATCTTAATACTGCTGTAGTTCAGTATTCTCAGGAGTGTCAGACAAGATGCAGATGGTTCACACTGCTGCTACCTAGCTGGGATAATATTTTTATATCTATGTATTTATAGAGATATATAAATATTTTTTTACTCTCTACAAATCAAGTGGCTTTCTGACTGAACTCTTAAAACTGTCAGTATTCAAAGCTTAGCAGTTAATACCATTTCATATAATTTTATTCAGGACATCTTACAGCACTTCTAGATAGCTGTATTTTGGATTGCTAATGTTTTCACAAGGCAGTAGTTTGAGCTGCCATTGAAAATTGGTAGTCATTGCTTTATGCATTGAAGTTGTACATAGTTATCATTAAGATTTTGGCTGAGGTAATACCTTCAGTAATACCTGAAGAAGCTCTCAGTTTATTAAAAATTGGTATCTTCACTTTTTTGGTCAGATTGAGAGCCATGTTTTTGATGCTTTATTGAGTTGATTATATATTCTTTTCAAACTTGATTTTGCAGATACCTTAAAAGTAGTGTTAATCACTGTTGTATTCTGTAATACAATTTTTTGTTGTGTCTTTTTTTTTAACTGGTATTTGTATTTATAAGCAAAATGAAAAACACTCAAATGGAGAATGGTGAGAGAAGAGGTTAGACTTTGTGAATGTACATAATTATAACTCTTCATTTGGAGTGAGGAACAGTTAAGAGGATGGTTACAGTATTTCATTCCAAAGATGGTCAAGAATATTCTGTTTTACCTGGAAATACTTTTGATTCCTCACGGTCATGTGGTATCATGCTTGCTGAACATCTCTTGCTGCTGCATTATATTCCACATCAGTAATTTGGCAGAGAGGTGCTGGGGTTTTGTAAGTTCTTTGCACTAAACATTTGTGTTTCTTTGTTTCCTGTCTGCGTCTGAGATCCCATCTATTCAATTTTGTAAAAAATACTCAGACTTCAGGAGCAGGAGTGGCTTCTGTTTGCATACACAAACTGTGAAGCCGTGTGTCTTGGATAAAATACAAAGAAAGCATCATTCACAGCTGTGGTCCAGCCAAGTCCTCTCTTTATACTTAGCAGTTCCCATGGGCTCTCAGTGGGTTTCCAGGCTCTTTTTATGCTCTGTCTAGGGACATTAAACAAAGATGTTGCTACAACCCCATGATGTGGCAAAAATAATTTGATGCTTGTCCTTTCTATTTTTTTTTTTTTTTTCTTAGAGCCTTCTAAAGGTAAGGTTGGAAAGGTTATCCTGGTTTGTGGTAGTTTGCTTTTGAGCCAGAGTGCTATGATTTCACCTCAGGACTTGAGTGTGAGGCTTCTCTGCTTTAATTCCCCTCCACTGCCTGTGGGGCTGTCTAGATTTAGAGAAGACTCAGTGAGGATGAATCTGATGGGGATGGGCAGAGCCTCATGTTGACTGGCCATACTTCCTGCTTTAAATTTTGGGAGCCAAGGAAAGATATGTAATCCCTGACTTGACTTGACTCTGGGTCCTGACATTCAAGTGTAACAGAACAAATGAGCTTTCCAGAAACAGCTGTAAGGAGAGGGACTCTGAGTGACAGATGTTAGCTGAGAAGACATCAGCATCTCCAGATTGTGAGGTTTTTGGTTTAACTACTAGAAAACATGTCTATATTGAAATTCTTCTTTGCCATTGAATTTGGCAAATTTGGTCTCCTTCAAGTTGTGTTTTTTCACTAGGTATCTTTGTTGTTTTGCACTTGGTATTTGCGAAAGATAAATTAAATATTCCAGAAATTGAAGTCTTGCTGCAGTTGGATATAGCCATTCAATACCCACATCACCCAGTGTAAAATAATGTCATTTTCACACATGTACCGAATAATTCATGTGTGTATAGAAATTTCAAAGTTGTAACTATGGAGGCATATATCAATCAGGAGAATGACATATCTAGTTACTTCTTTTCTGAGGCAGAGGGTGGACCTGAAGTCATTCAACTATTTCCAAACATGCAACATTTCAAATTACTAATGCATTGTTAGTTGCCTAAATGCATCATTAAGTATTGGTATGGACTTTCAGGGCTTTTGTTCCAATTGTGGTAAAAGTGGACAATCCTATTAAGCAATCAAGTAATTGATAATAGCTTTAATTTCCTGGAGGATATATGCAGCTTTCCTTGTGTTACCCCAAAACTTTAAACTGTGGAATTAATTTATTTGCTGGTTCTAGCTCTCTGATCAGTGCATGGTTCCTACCACATCCTAGCATTGTGAATTATATAGTGTGCTTAAGCCAAGAGTTGAAAGTATAGTGATGACAACTAACAAATTGCTTTAATAATCTTGTTAAGGATGGATATGAAAAGGGATATAACTGGAAATTAGGATGGCAGGAAAGACACACTGCATTAAATTGCACCATGTTAGTAGTTTTACCATTGCTATAAGTATAGGCAGCTGTACCAGCTGAATAGACAGTTATACTGTAGATCTCTCTGCCTTTTGTACCAGTCACATTGTTGTAGTGCTTCAATGGCTTTTCTCAGTTTGTCCATTCACCTTTTTATTCTGAAATGTATTAAGAATCTGCAGCAAACTGCTTCTTCCAAGGCACAAACCTCTTTTCCCCTCCAGTTTTGAAGGAAGCTCAGCTGAGGGAAAACAGATATGATGAGTTCTTCCTAAAGATGCATCCTCTCAATTGAAACACTTAAATGTCCTGTAAACTGATAGGACTCACATAAAAGAAATACCAATAAATGAAAGCATTTTGAAAAATAATGCCAAATATATCTCTATTTCATGTATAGTTGTAAATAACTTTGCAGAAAGAAGCAATAGTTTAGTATTCTAAAGCTGGGGAATCTACTTTTTCAATGGGGGGAAAAAAAAAGTACATTAAGTATGCTATTGCTTTCTTCACCTGCACATTAAAATGTATATTTTTACTTGGATTGTATAGAAGAGCTTTTAATAGAGTTATATTAGTTGTGACAGTTGATATTGATTAATCACCAGTTTCTCACTGAAATAATTCTGGTTTTCAGTGTTGAAAAATAGGATTCCACAAGGAATTATACACAGTGGAAACATCAATCATATTTGTATAAAATCTGAAAGACTGGAAGCATGTAATATTAATGCATGCTTGTGTGTTTTATTTGGAGGTCAGAGTGACCTTTCTTTTGTTACCTTAAAAACAGATAGTGAGGTGGAGAGAGAATCATAGAATTTTGGCTGAAAGATGACTGGCAAGTCACAGTGTTTTTGAGAGTTTTTCATGGACTCCCATAATTGCTTGGTGTAGGCACCAAGGGTAAAGCAAAAATATTAAGCTGGATACAAGTGCAGTTTGCTACGGGTTTCCATGAAATAAACTGTTGCGTGTTTCTGAGCGTTGTGAGGGTTTTAAAAGTTTTTAAAGGCAGAATGAGTCCCAAGAGCCATGAAGGAACCTTGAAAAACTCGTTTCATGCCCTACTCAGCTTTACCTTCTGAATGAACAGTACAGTAAGTGAAGTACTAAGTGGCTCAGTCTTTCTTCCAGGCTGGAGCTTAACATGGGTGTTAACTTTGGGAGACCTTTTGTATTTCTGTGACACACAAATCTGCAAGGACTTAAAAAAATTACAAATACCTATTGTGTCTGTATATACAGAAGTAGTGCTTGGGCACAGATTAAGTATTGGACTAATTTTGAAGGAAGTTATTAAACCATAAAGTATAACATTCTGACATATTACTTGGTAGCAGTTTTAATACAGGAATTTTTACTGTGCTATAGATAGAGGAATGCTGTATGTAAGGCATTCAAATTAAGTTCTAATTGGGGGTTAAATTACTCCCAGCCTTAGTAAGAAGCTAAATTCCCTGGGATGAGGAAAATTTTCAAAGATTGAGATGAAAGATTTCAAACAAGATCACATTCTGTTTTGTAGTTGGTTCTTAATGAGTTTTACTTCATAAGTCTATGTTTTAATTATCTTCTGTGTATTAGCCTGAACCATCCAGTATGTTTGCATGTGTTAATTCTTTCAAAAATTTTTTATATATGAATAATTTTATCTAAAGTTTATACACATCAGTTAGTCTTGTAGGGTGTGATTCTCCAAGAATCTGCATAAATATTTGAAAAATCACACCCTAGTGAAAATACTGCTGCAGCTTGTGTCTTAATAGAAATAGTAGAACTCATTGGAAAAAAAATCACATTAAAATGAATATTGAGAAGCATTTTGCTGTCATTCCCACTTCATTTCGTGAGAATTCTGGTGATAGTGTGACTCTGATAACTGTGTTAACAACTGTGAAATGCAGGTCATTAGGGAGATTGGGCTGGCAGCCAGTTGCATTGTTATTACCATTCAAACTTACGGTGCTTGGTAAATTATGAAGTGCTGCAAGAGATAGAGCTGTATGTTTTCTGTATTTGCTGAAAACTTTTCAAGGATATTGTATATGCTAAACAAACATTTCTAATGCTGCAGTAAGGTTCTTAATTGGATAGAATATGTAACACACAGCCATAGATTTCTATCCCCAGAAATGATAAATGATAGTGGTTGGAGTTGCTCTTATGCAAATGTAATTACTGGCAGGGAGAAGCAGCACTTCACTTCATTATGCATTCTGCCTTTGTCTTTTTGGTGGCTTTGCAGCATTATGAGTTACATTACTGTGAGCATCTTTGGTATTTGGTAAAAAACTGTGTACCATATTTGTGCAGGTATTGAGACAGTAAGCATGTATTAGTAGGTGAGACATTTGAATGGATATAGATTTATATGCATACAGGAAAGCACATATGGCATGCATATACATAATGCTTTGTCTTTTTGCACATTCTGAGAGATGAAACTTGTTATAAGCAGTATCAGCCTCAAGAGAATCAAAACTACAGGGAAAGAACCTTGAAAAACTTATTTGGTGACACCCATTATGAGTTGCTGTTGTAGAAGCATGTGCTGAGCATTAGACCAATGTTTGACATATGACAAGTGCCTTATTTTCATATAGGTATGTATATCCAGTTCAACTGCATTAGCTCAGGCACTATGACAACTTCAGGTTCTCACAATAAAGAACATTCTCATAGATCATAGCAAGACTTGGCAAAAGTGTTTAGTTTGCAGTTAGGGCCTTCTGCAGGTCATGCTTCAACTTGTGAATATTCTGGTTTTAGTTTTTCCTACTTTGTTAAACCAAATCCCCTTTGAAACAAACAGTAGGATTTTTAGTGTAAGTTTTATGAATTCAGGTTTTCAAAATCTTCTCAAAAGAGCTCCAGTTTCACACTTGCATTTCCTCTGCAGAACTTTAGGAGGCTAGAACATATTGTATCTCAGATTTCTTCTTGCTCTAATTTGAGATAAACAGTTCAGAGAATTAAAAAAAAAAAAAAAAAAAAGGCGCTTTGGCCTGTCTGCTTCGTTAACACTCTTGTGATTTCATTATCTGTTATATTTTCAAGTAATGTATAAAAATCTTTGTAATTTTCCTGATGATTCAGACTTCTACAAAGTTTGGCTTCCAGAGAAGAAGACTTTGCAAAAGCAATAGGCCTTTGAGCCTGTGCTCTATCTCTAAGTCTCTTTTAGTGCAACACTCTGGAAATGCCAGTACCGAATGAAATGGCAGTGATGAAACTCCTTCTGTATTCCATAGTATGTTTAATTAATAAATTCATTTTAAGAGCCTTTAGGTATTTGCCTGTTATGAAAATAAGGATGTATTTGAGGGAATAACAGGAGGCATCTTTTACCTGTATTTAAAATAATTTGGACTAATAAATGTAATATTAGAAATCCATAGCATGTGTAAGATTTATAAAGGTAGCTGATACTGTTTTAGCAGCTCTACATCAAAAGTCTCTGAAGGAACTACTCAATCAAGTGGGACAAATGATAGGGAAAATTAACTTAATTAATACTTTTAACAAGAAGTGTGGGAAAGCTGGCAGGTGAAATCTAACAGAGATTTTCTCTGAGATTTGGAAGCATAAGTACCCACAACAGTTTTGAAAATGTTAGTTTTGTCATTTTGGGCTGGCACCTTGATGCTGATGAAATAGGTGCATCTCTAGTATGCTTGACCCTGCACCCACAAGCTGCTGTTAGATGCCCGTGTTCCCTGTGCAGTGCACAGGAGGATCTGCCATCGCCAGGTGAGAGCTCAGCTGGACAAAGGTGTCAGCACGGGCTCGTGTGTTGCTGGCACACCACTTGCATTCAGCTTGAATTAGCCAGCAGGTGACTCTGGCCGTGTGGTGAGCTGGGGTTCTCTGGAGTCCACAGAAAGGTGGAGTTTTCCTCCCCAGCCTGTGCATTTCTCTTCTGAAGGTGCATGCCCATATGTGCCCTTTCTTAACAAATTCAAGAGAGACAGGGAATGGAGCAAGCCACTCTTTTCTTTAAAAAGCTGGGTGCCCCCTCTGTGATTGTCCATTTTGTGAGTATGTGGAGACTTAGGTTCCACTCTTTAATCCTGAAGAATTCAAACCTATGCCTTCCACCTGCACATGACAAAAGAAGTTACACCACTGCAATGGTTGCAATAATTTGTGCTCTTTTTCTTGTCGTGGTACACAGTAGTGGAATTTGTACTGACAAAGTTTTGGACAAAGATGAGAGAAAGGAGAAATTGTACCCGTGCATCTCACAGGAACTTACAGGCCTCCCTGGGGAAGCGTCTTTTTGACTTCTCCTTCTGGGAATATTTCACTGTTCCACGTGAAAGAGATTGCAGGTAAAACCAAATTTGTGTCCTTCTGAAAGGCCACCTGAACAGTGGGTCACATGTCCTTTATTAGGCAGTTTATCCAGTCACTGGCAAATGGTCTTCTTAAAAACAAACACCTCAGGATAAACTCAAGGATATGATAGACTTATTTAGGCAGAGGGACGCCTAAAATTTCTGAGTTGCAATTAAATGCTTCCAGCTGCTTCATCCTGTAAAAAACAAGATACAGAAACTGCTTTTTCAGGTGTTATGGGACCTCACTTTACATGGTAATTGTGGTTTTCTCTCTCTGTGGAGAGGTGCATGCCTTCAGAGGCTGATGGCACAGAGCAAGGAGTTTTAGGGTTACATTATGGGAATCTGGAGACCTAAAAGCCATTATGAAGCCTCTGTGTAGGTATGCAGCATCAACACTGAATCTATCCTTCAAGCTGTCTTGAGTCTCATTGCTGATATTTCATATTCTGTGGTACAATAAAAACAAATGTGGTTTTCACTGGCATTTGTCTTTATAGAATGTGGCAGATGGAAACTGCATCTTTCAAAAGTTTGAAGTTTTTTGTTGTTTTTCTTCATCCTAAGTGTTGTGTGGAAATTTATCTGCCAACATTCCGCTGTCTGGGATAGGGTATATTGGAAATTGTATCCTTGCCAATTTGAGTCCCTGCAAGGCACTCCTGGCTGTATCTATTTGCATAATGAAGCATAGCAGTATTTCTGTAGAAAGTTTTTTGCAAGATTTTAACTGTAATATATCACAGTTAATATTTAGATACTGGATTGAGACAACCCACTCCAACTCAGGATAGCATTTAACTGCACACAACTGAATTTTATAGGCTTTCTCATTGGTTTGGTATGTTTAAGTACACTGCTGAATTATTAAGCTCCTCAACTAGTTTATTTGGAAATACTATCTGTGTAGTTTTATGGCTCTGGTAGATTGTGAGATATTTCAGTGGAAAAGGGAACTTAGTTTTCTTGAAGCTTTTTGTACCTCAATTTCTTTTAAGTGTTGGACAGATTAGTTATGATTAGATGGTTATAATTTTGACTTGGATGTATTTTATTGATGTACAATAATATCAAGAGAAGACAAACCCAAATGTTCTGTATCAGAAAATAAAGGTAGTACCAAGTCATGTGCCCCAGTACAATACATACATTCCTGGGTGCAGAATTGTTTCCTAGACCTCTTAGTATCCACAGATAGATTTAAGAAAGGCAAAGACCATTAGAGAAATATTAGTATTATTTTAACTACAGTGGGATACTTTTTCCCACTGCACCTGGGTCGACATGATCAACATGGGAGTCTCAGAATTCAGTATGTGTTACCTGGCTTTCCATTATTAATGCAGAACCAGCTGCTATGTGTACATTTCCAAACAGGACTAATGCCTAATAAGAATGCTGAAATAAAACCTCGTGAAAAGAAAAGGCTATATATGTGCTTTATAAATGTACTTATCAAATAGAATGTAGTTTATCTTAGCTGAAAAATCAGCTTTCAGTTGTAGCAATCATGAATTGACAGAAGTGAAATTATGTTTTCTAAGTAAAAGAAGTACTTTTGCACCTTTCAGACTTGACAAATTCCTTGTTGGGTATAAAATACTCTCTGAGAGTATTAATCAACCTATTTTACATTTTACATTAAGTGCTTGTAGCTTGTTTTATTGGGTTCTCTGATATTTGACATTTATAGAAAGCAATGCCTCTGGTGCACATATTAGTAACAGTCATTTTAAATTAGTCATCTGGGTATAACCACAGACATTGGAAAATACCAACTTAGCCAGCTACAGCATTTAAATGGATGAGGTCAGATTGCTTGAAAAGAGACATAAAATGACAAAACTAAACCACCACTCACCCTGCCAGGTCATCTGTGTTAGTATCAGTTAGGATATTGCGCTGTCAGATCTGTAAGGGGATTGCAGGATATGACCCTTTTGTCTGTTGGTGAAGAAGGATGTTTTGTTGCATTTTCTCTTTTGACAGTTCTCATGTCGTGTGTGTGATCTCCTGTTCCATTTAGTTTTGGGCAGGGATTATATTACTACTACTGAAAGTGATGCTCTAATGTAATTTACAATTCACCAGGATAATTGTGAGAGTTGTGCAAGTGGCTTTGTATCTCCTCTAATTCCCACTGGCTTGATTAGCAACACATTCGCTCTTACATGGGCTGTGAAAGTGATAATTACCTCCGTCTTTATGAATAAAGCTTGGAAAAGTCTTTTTTGACAAGTGCTGAATTTACTGAAAAGCAAGAGTTTGATAGAGATCAGAAATATGTGCATTTTTAAGGATGATTACTGCCAGTAATTTTGACTGAAAAAAGAAAGATGATTTCCCCAGATGCTGCTGTGTCTTATTTCAGCATTTTCAAAATTAGATCTGTCCTCTTTCCTTTCAAAATATTTTGGAGCTTTTTACTGTATTTTTTCCTTAAAGAAAACATGTTTTTAAGGATTAAATGACTTTAAAATTAAAGGAAGCATTGCATTTTGGACCAAAAATAATACTTCAGGTTGACCCAAAAAGTAATTTATTACTGTATTATTTTTCAGCATTATCTGTTTCTTTAAATTCAAACTATTCCTTCCTTTTAAAACTTTTTTTTGTTTACTTTTCATGTTTAAAACTGTCATCAGTTCAGTTCTAATCTAGAGTTTGTATGAAAAATCACTTGAAAGTTTCCAGTAAAATGGATGCAATTTATATTTGAGAATATATACAATATCTCCACATAAACCAGACAATTGCCTCAGACTGTGTTATTAGGATATCACACTTCACCAAACAGCTGGTGTATGTTAGCAGCTTTACAAGCATGTTCTATAATAATCACAATATGAGAGCAGATATATTGCTTCCTCCAGTTTCCTGGAGGGAGTTGCAAACGGAGAGCTGGTGATTCCCACTGAAGTCCTGTATTTCCAGAAGGGATAGACTCAGCCTTCTAAGGTGGTGTATTCCATCCCTTTTCTGCTGATGAGCCAGGGTGATGCAGCTGTGGGGGATCAGAGAGGTGTCTTGGTCTCTCCAGCCCTGTGGAAGATGGGAATGGACCATATCCATCAAGAATGAAAGCCAGAGTAATTGCTGTGATGTGCTGCAGATCTGTCCATATTCATTCAGTTGTGTAGTAGTTTTGAATGTTAAAACTCTCATCTTGAATACCAGTTTCTATTGTATCTCTTCTGATCAGAGTCTGAAAGAAGAGGGACCCTTTGTCTATACAGGTCTGTGCAGAGGCTGGTGAGTGTAACTTCACTGTGTTGCTGAGAGGGTTTTGATGCAGAGGTGCTGAAGCAGGTGGTTCCTTCTCTGGCTTCTCTGGAGCTTGTCTGGCTTGCAAGGGGCTCCTCGTAGCTTCTGTGCCTCAGGCAGGGATGGTTTGCCTTGCTTAACCCCTTCACTCTTCCTGCTGAAACTACTAGGTTTTATTCCAGTATGTGATTACATGGATGCAGTTTCCCTTCTGGTAAGTAGAGATTGTTGTGTACCTAGTCAGCTTGTGTGGAATGTTTCTAACCATGCTGCATTAGCTTCCCAATAAATAATTATCTGTTTAATAGCCTTTGCACAGAAAACAGTTCAGATCTCCCTGGGGAGCAGGCAAATGATGCTGCTATTTGGTACATTTCAGGTATGTTTTGTTGCCTATTCTGTTTTCTTGTTGTGCCTGCATGTAGTTATCAGGTCGAGTATTCTGCAACTGAGAGCACAGCAAATCTTTTAATTTAGGAAACAGAATGCCATATCAATGCATATCAGTTGAGTATGTGCCAAGTGACTGTGTGACAGCTGTGTTTGGGGAATGCTGGTGAGTCACCTTGGTGGGCAGTATTATTCATGTTCTTACCCATTTGTGCTTTTCATCTGCCATTTCACGTCCCAGGATGCAAAACCATCTTTCAAACTTCTGTCCTTCCTTATTGACTTTACATTATGACAAGAAGGTAGTGCATCCTTGGAAGTTGACATGGATTGTTTATTTTTTGCAGTTAAGGGAAGTAAAGTGTAGTAAATACTTCATTCTGTTACTAAGAGCACCAGGAAACTCCTACCATCTGCAGAAATAAATTTCCTGGAGCAGAAATAGTTGTGCATCAGGCTTTAATGCACATGATTTTTTTTGTCCATGCCTTTTCCATGTATTTTTGTTGTATGTGCCTGGAGTTGGGCAACTTCAGACAATTTTGCTAGAAGTTGAAATGACTGAGAGTTTCAGGGGGGAAAAAAAAGACAGAATTGTGCGGTGGCCTCTCCAAGAACAGCAGTACTGGCAGTTGTTCAGTTTTGAAGCAGGTGATGATCATGCTCCTGCACACACAGTGGGTTGTGTTCACATAAACTGTTAGTCATTTCCAAGCACAGAAAAAGATGGAGCTGCTGCCTTGCCCTGCATGTTTCTGAAGGCTGCAGGAAGAGACATCCTCCCCCCTCTGTGCTTAGGGCAGGCTAAGGGAAGTGGAGAACTCTGTGTTTCCCGATGTACAAGAAAGCATTTGTGTCAGTTTGCCAATGACTACAGCCATGGTTTGTCCCTCCTCCCCAGGAAGACTGCCTGTTCCCAGCAGTGGCTTCTTCTGGACACATTCCCATGTGTTTGCAGAGGTGAAATGTGCTTCTTCCAGCCTCTCTCTCTGCTTTGTTCTTAGTTTTTGTCTGTGGTTGTGGCTCTCCCTCCCTTATTTGCTGGTTGTTAGGGAAAGACACTGGCAATTCATGTATGTATTGCATGAGGATTATGCACACACTCAGCAGGCTGGTGCAGCCCTGCATTTGCTTATACAGAGGTGAGCGTGGCATAGAGAGTGAAATCAGTGCTGGTTTCTTTATCATGTCTGCCTTCCAGGACAGTGCAGGAATGACTTTCTGGTTTTTAAGTGCCCTGTCCTTAAATGTGGACAGCTTTAAGATGGGTTTTCTCTGACAATTACTTTGGAATTTTATAGAGGTTTCAAGAGATGGTAGGAGGGGGGAGAGTGGGAAAGGGCTTTGTGGTGCTCCATCTATGGTATTCTTTGCACCTTCTTAGCATCCTTATAGAATCACAGCATCACAAAATCATTTTGGTTGGAAAAGGCCTTTAGTATATACTTATTGAGCCCAGCCATTAAAACAGCACTGCCAAGTCACCACTAAACTGTGACCCAAAGTGCCACATCTCCACATCTTTTAAATACATCTGGGGATGTGACTCAACTGCTTCTCTGAGCAGCCTGTGCCAATGCTTTACAACTCTCTTTCTGAAGAAATTTTTCCTAATATCCAGTCTAACTTGTGTGCTTCTGATTGACCATGCAGTCCGTGCTTATCCAAACTGAGGTGCCTATTGCTTACAGGCAGGCATCTGGTAAACTCATGATAACTCCCCAACACTGTTTTGGCCAAATCTCATGATTTACATGTGGTTTCTCTGGTACCATGTAGGAGACTGGCTCCTCTCTGTCCAGCCTGAGAGTCAGTGCTGCTGCTGGCATCCTTCAGGTGCTGGTCTGGGGTTAAGAGACACCAGAGCTCTCCTGCTCTTTTGGGCTGGGCTCAGGGACAGTCTCCAGCCTTGCCAAGGGCAGCTCAGTCCTGGTGTCTCCAAGCCATGGTGGTGCTTCATGGTGCTCTCAAATGACCCACAGCTGATCAGCACTGCCAGAGCTAACCTGGCCAAAACACTGCACCCTCAGCAGCATGGCCAGGGACATCTCCTCCCCTTGCCACGTCCCCTTGCTGCCTGTCCATCCCTCAGCAGGGGCTGGGTGTGTCTCCCTGCCACCTGCTGGCACTCCATGTGCAGCTGGCATGTTGGCCAGTGCATCATCAAGCCTCCTGCCTCACCTTCAGGTGACTTTCTCAGCTCTTCTGCATCTGTTCTGGAGCCTTGGAGAATTCCTGTATGGCACCATTGTGTGTTGGTGGCTTTGACAGCAGTGCAGTTCAGCAGTAATGGTTAACTCTGTGTACCTTTTAATTACTTTAAAATACACAGTGTGTATCTCTGGAACAAACTGCCTGATGCCCCTTAATCTTCCTGTTTATCACTGTTTGCTCTGATTATCTTCAATATGCCAGTCAAATACTTGAAAAATGTCTGCAGTGATTCTGTAGTATGACTTGTGTAATGCAAGTCTTTGATTTCCATAAAGTAAGGAATTAATCCTATTTAAATTTGAGCAGCCTGTAGATAAATATTGATCTTAATTTAAAAAAATGTTTAGTAATGGAAAATGAACATTATTGCAAAAATGTTACTGAAAATCAGTATTAATGATCCCAGAGCTTTTTGCCTTAGCTGTTGAATCAAAGTCATCCAGACCTGCTGAGAGTGGACTGCCTACCTTGCTATCATTGAACATCATTCTAAATTACGGTTGAATTAGAAATACACTGTTTTCATCATGATAAGTTATGTAATCCATTGTTTTTTGACAGTTGTGATTCTTCTTCCTAAGAATACTGCACAGAGATTTTGTAGGGTTTTAATTTTGCCAAACTAATATTTTTTCTTGAAGCCTCAAAACTTTTATAGTAGATCTCTATAACTGATAGTTTGTGTTTCTTTGCATCACCATCTACTTCTGCTTTCTCTCATACCAGTGAAATATTAGTGACTTGTAAACTAGGAACAGCATTTCTACATGGTAAAACATCCCCTAACCTGTTCTCAGTCATATTCCTTTTCCAGCAAGTGTTAATTATGCATTTTAATTTTTCTAATTATGCTTTTCTTCTCACCCTAGTACTTTTATTATTTGCAGCTTAAATTTTTACCTATACATTAATTGTTCTGCCATCTTCTGTCTAGCAGACAGGTTTCTAGTTCTCATGCAGACACAATTATTTTCTCTTCCTACTTCCCATCTTTAGTAATTTCAAATAAATTAGTTTCCCAAACCTCTCCAGCCATTTTCCTTTTAGGTAGTAGTTTCATCAGCCTGATTGACCTATTTCTTACAAGGTTGACTCCCCTTCTGCTGAGTTGGAGGGCAATTAGGTTGTCAGCCTTTTTCCTTAAGAAGATGGGCATGTCCCATACAGACAAACCCTTCTGTCTTTGGGGGTTGCTGACACATCTGTTTGCTGGGATAATCTTGGAACAAAGGGAAGCCTAATGTTTGACGATCAATGGCGATTTGGGAAGATGTGCAATAGGGAACAGATGTTGCATCTGTTACTTATCCCAGTGCATTCCTGTGCTAGCCAACAGTTCCAGTTTATCCGAGTTGGACCCACACCAGCTGGCTTCTATCCAGATGCCAGGCATTTGTGTAAGCAGGGGATGAAAAACCACCGGGCATCTATGAGAAGTAGCATATCTCATCGCACCAGAGTTGCCACAGCCCAGACCTCTCCAGGCATGCCTGTGGGAGCAGCTTCAGTCATTTCATCCTAGGCACAAATCTTTGCTCAAAATGGCTGACCAATGCATTTTGTACGGGCTGTACCCAGAGTGGGCAGGCTGGCGCTTAGCTGTCATTTCACAAGCTTGGTTTGCACAAACCACCTTTGCTTCTGTAGCACAGCGTTTTGCACTGCAGCGATAAGCTCTCGTACAGAGATGCATTGCTTGTGAGTGGGGAGTATTTCCCAGCTGCAGGGAGTTTCACTGAAATTCCCTGGTCATTACAAATTCTGCAGCTGTGCTGCTGCCTTTGAGAGGTTTGTCTTCTCTCTTAAAGAGAAGTCCCACCAAAAAAATTTCTGTATCTGCCATGCCTTTTTCTCAAGCAAATAAAGTGTTTCCTGTGTAATATCCCATTTCAGGAGCTCTTGCATGCTGTGGTGGGAGAGGTGCCAGCGAGCACTCTGTGTGCTTTCCTGCTGCAGGCAGGGGCAGGGGGGCGACAAGGGGAGCCTGGCCTAGAGCTGAGGGTAACCTGACTAGATACACAGCTACAAAGGTAAACAGGGCAAGGGAGAAGGAGAGAAAGAGGGGTTGCAGCCTGTGCTGCTGCCCATGTGGTGCTCGGGGTGGTGACAGCACCACGCTCAGTGTGCTCTGAGCGTGCGAGGGACCGGTGCAGCGGGGTCAGGGTGTGCCCTGCAGGATATGGAGATGTCCAGCTGAGTGCAAAGCACACTGCATCTTTTCAAAAGCATGCTCTTTCCTCCAGGATCTCCATTAATTTCGGGTCTGGCAACTTTCGCATTCTCAGAAACAGTGACTTCAGAATCACAGAATCACGTTTGGGTTGGAAAGGACCTCTAACATCCTCGAGTCCAAATGTTAACTCAGCACCACCAAGTCACCACTAAATCATGTCCCTCAGTGCCATATCTAAATGTCTTTTAAATACTTCTGGTGATGGTGACTCAATCACTTCCTCAGGAAGCCTATTCCAATGCTTGACAACCCTTTCTGTGAAGAAATTTTTCTTGGTGTCCAATCTAGACCTCCCCTGGCACAACTTGAGGCCATTTCCTCTTGTCCTGTCACTTTTTGCATCAGAGAATGCAGTTTAAGTTAATTCATTTGTTTTCATTAAAAAGAAAAAAAGAAAAGGATTCTCCCTTTACACTACTGCTTGCCTGGTGTATTACAATTGTAAAAAAATTAAGTCTGTAGTGACAGTGCTTTGGGTGGGGGGATAAGGTTAACGTTGTGTAAAGTGACTGCACAAGTGAAACAAGGAGAGGAAGCCCGAAAAAGAGGGAAGAGGCTGTCAGTAATAGAGTGAGTAGCTTCAGGCTTTCTTGTTTTGTTTATTTGCTGGTTTTTGTTGTTACTGTTCCAACTAAACCTCAGACCTCTTTTTCACTTAACCATGGAAATGTTCGTCTGGACCCCGGTGTCAAAGCAAGCAGAAGCTTTAAACTTAAGAGTTTTGTAAAAGGGTAATAGGGGAAATAGGAGATTGATTGTAGTGGAACAAATCATCATCCAGCACCTTCACTTTTGCATTTTACCTCAAATCAAGGATAGAATGATCTGAGAAATGAAGTCTTCTTGTCAGAAAAAAGTGCAATTGTATTTCTTCTGCTTTTTTTGCCTCCCAAACTCTTGGTCCTGCATTTAGAGGACTTTGGCTCAGGTCCTCCCCCAGTTGTAGATCTGTTGAGCAGCACCAGGTATGGTGCTCAGTATGATGCTCATGGCCTCCCCTAGCAAGGTCACATCAGCAGGGAGCTGGGAGGTTCATGGTATGTTGTTCTGTTGTCAAAGGTGAAGTCTGTCAGTCAGATTTCTAATTTTGTAGCCAGCTTGCACACTGGTACATGCACCAGTTTGCTGGGTCTGTGTTCAGGCTGGACTTGCTGGGAAGGTTGTAGTGGACAAAATGATGGTGGATACCCACTTACAGGATGTAATAATACAGATCTACAAATACAGTCTTTATTAGAATCATGCAGTCATTAAGACTGGAAAAGACTCTTAAGATTATTGAGTCTAGCCCTTAGCCCAGCACCATCTTGTTCACCACTAAACCATGCCCCCAAGTGCCATATCTGCACACCTTTTGAACATCTATTGTTCATACCTGAAAATAAAGTAGACTTAGTTCTAGGCCATATCAGTGTACAAATTTTTCAAAAACATAAAGGACACTCTACAGGACCAGAGATGGCAATATCTTGTTGAACCTTACTTTACAGCAGTTAGTCTGATTTGATTTTATGACTCTGTTGGTCTAGAGTGGATAGTGGTCGGCATGGTAAGCTGGGGAGCAGCATTCAAAACCAGTTGAGAGAGCAGAGCAGTCCCCCTCCCTCCTGCATGCTCTCATTCCTAGGGAGAGATGCCAGCTAGACACCAAAGATGAAGGCAGGCTAATGAGGAGCACAGTTGAGGATACCAGGGGGAAGTCAGAGATATAGTTATCCCTGGTAATCTTAGCATGCCATTTCTTTTTCCCTCCTTGAAGTGTTTTAGCAGCAGAAATCACCTTTCTACTTTCAACTTTCTACTTGTCAACTTGCTGCTGCAACCTTGAAAATACCTGCCAGTTTTAGTGAATGTTTAAGATGGCTGTAATAAAAAATATGCCTGCAGTGGGTCTGGGGAGGATGTTGTCACCTGCTGTGGTGGAAAAACAGTGCTGCTCGGTGGCAGTTGCAGTTGTAGTAAGCCATGAACCTGATCCCTTACATGGGTTTGTGTGGCTGCACACAAAAAAAATTGTCTCCATTTAGCATCAAACATAGCAGTCCAGATAAAACATGGGTCACTACCTAGCTGTGCTTTGTTCTGCATGGGCTCAGTTCAGAATCTCTCTCCTGTTTGAAACTCGTCTGGGCGGACACATGTAATTGCCTGCAGGATCATTTCTCCTTCTTGCTGACTGCTTCCAGCAGCCGTGTGTGACAGCAGGGAAATGCTCCATGGCAAGTGCAGCCAGGCCAGTGCTGGCCATCAGGCCATGGTGGATTGAACCTAGATTAATAGAACATTTCCAGGCAAGAGCTGGAAATTATCATAAAGCGCACGTCACGAAGATCTCTCCTTAAGATTTAGTTTCTCCAGAGTAGCTTTTTCTTGATAAATTCTTGTTAAACTCGAATTACTTGATAAATAGTAGATAATATCAAATGTAAATTACATTTTACAGAAACAAATTTATTTTCCTTGCACAATGTTCTTGAAGAAAGAATAATTGTTGTTTTGTAAAACTCTAGTGACAGGTCAGATTACACTTTATTTGGGGGGCACTTCTGAGGTCAACTAAAGTGAAGATGTATTTTATCCAGGATCTTTACTGCTTCATTTTTAAGTGTAGTGTCTCATAAATGGAATCAACTGTATAGTCCTTTCCTAGGGAAAAAATGTGGATTTTAAGTGTGAGAATAGCTCTATAGACTTTTTAATAATTTAGATGTCTCGGCTTCATGCTTATTTGGCTTTTTTGCCAGTATTGATACTACTGTTTATTTTCTGATTTTAGCCAGTTCGTATAGAATGTCTTAAAGGAAAATCTCAAAACTCACAAATCTTACTGTTCACTGAGGTTGCAGTGAATGTTTTCTGTTGATGTATGATCTCATCGAATTTATGTTGTAATGTTAAAGGTGATCTTTAGCAAAATCTGGTAGTAAGAACGGGAGAGAAGCAGCTGTTGTATTTAAAATTAGCACATAACGTGTCATTAAAATAATGATAGAGGTTCACAGAGTTGCATTCTAAGTGCTAATCATCCTATCTTGTGGATGAGTTTACTGCTGTGCCTTATTCCATGGTGCTTCATGGGTTTGGATGATTGGCCTAAATTATTCAGTAAAAGGCTGGAGGGTGATAGAAATAGGAGCACATATCTGTGTAATGTATGACATCTGCCTAATATCTGCCTGCTGAACCCATCAACTAAATTAACATTTTCTTCTCCATCCTTGATCTCTGCCAGTGTCACTGTTAGGTGTAAAGTACTGTCCTCTCTGGGTTGTCATGAGGATTTTCAGTGTACTGGCTTCAATTGGCAGGGGAAGAAAAATTATGATGGACTGGCAATATTCTAAGTTGTATGGGGAGCTAGCAAATTACCAGGGTTGGAGTTACTTTTTGGCAAGGTAAAATGTCAACATGAAGAAATGATGATTCACTGAGATTATCCAGGAGAGCTGTAATTATAATCAGAATCCAGAATGGCTTTTCTCTGTTCATTTAGGCAGATTTTCATGAGGAAACTGGGTCAGTAAAAACAGCACCTATACCTTTACAAATCCACACTACTTACTGCTTTATCACTTATCTGCTCACATAAAAATCATTGTTTCCATTGTACAGTGGAAAAGACTAAAATTTATATAAGACTGAAGTTTAGTTGCAAATAATGCATGAATGGTTGGAAGTCTTTAAAATCTAATTAGTGAATTGAAGCAAAATTAAGGTAATATAGTTGGGCTTTTTTAAAATGGAAAGCCACTACAGTGGTGCTGTTTGTAGATCAGTGTCTATGCATGAATGGATTGCAGGCTCTTCTCTTTCAGCACTCTGATGCACTTTAATAAACTTCTGTTTATTTTAAAGTGAGTATGAGCACACAAAAAGATCTGTGAAGAAAGGGATGATAGCCCACACATATGGGAATTTCAAAATAGATTGTGCCTTTATAAAGAAATGCTGGACAATCTTTTATAGCCTTTTTATATCAAAGTGCTGTTATTCTGAAATGGATATTGTTTTGTGTTGTAAATCACTGTATTGGAAACATTTATTTTTATGAGCTTTATGACAATAAATGTTACAATTTTTTTAAAGAGACTAAAATGATGAATGTGTGACTTCCAATGTCCAGTTTTTTATTCTTACATAGAAATTGTGTATCAGGATTGCAGACAGCTCACTGCAGTTTGCCAGGGTATTCAGGAGGAAGCTGCTACAGTAGTGGCCTGTTTTGTTACAGCTGCATTTAGAATGTGATATTAAGTGCCATATTTTAGAAATGCTTGTAGAAATGATGGTGTAGATATGATGTGGATTTGTGATGGATTTTTGCTTACTTTTCCTTACATTATAAAGCATATCACCACACAGAAAACTGTATTATTGTAGATTTTAGGTAAATGTACACGTCTTGACTTTCTCAATGCACTCAGAGAGCAAAAAGCCTTGCATGTGCCTGAAGAGCTGCAAAACCAGAGCAGGAGAGCATCCCAAATCAGAACAGCATCCAGCCTGTGTTTGAATCTAAATCAGTCTGCTAATTTTAAAATCCCACTGCCTTTTCATTTGGCTTTAATAGGAACAAATGATCCCTTAAATTGACATACTTTTTCAGAGCAGGGTCTTAAGGAAAATTATTGCTTTTACTGTTGCTGTAGTAGCCAGTCTGACTAAACTGAAGATATCCTGGCAATATCAATAAAAAAGTAATCCTTTTGTGTTTAACTTTCTTGTTTTAACTTTTAATTTAATTTGAATAAATCCATTAGAAAAGGATAATGGGAACATTTTATTCTTTATCATAATCTTTATTGAAAAGAACATTTCAAAATAACTTACATTGCTTGTATGAAGCATTACATATATATGGATCTTGGCATGAACTCAGGGAATAGACATTCTTTGATCTCCGTTGTTATTTTATTCAACTTCTAATTCTTTTTACATGCAAGTCTCGATAGACTTTCATACTGGAAGCAGTGGGAGCAATTCTGAGACTAACCCAGTCCCTGAAAAAATGACGCTAGAGAGAAAAAATGTGTGCAAAACAGTGATGGTTAAAGAAATAATTTCTCTGCCAAGACCTTATGTTTACTTTGTTTTGTCTTTGTCACTGACGCTTCTAAGTTTTTATTTCATCCATATAATGACAGCAGTAGCACTCTCATTGTTATGTATGCTTCTCTGCTAAGTAGAATATTAAAGAAATTATCTGAACCAAAAATTCCTGCATGGTTGCAAAAGTATTGAGAGTTTTGTTTCCTGAACTTCATAGCTTCTTTTCAGTTCCCAGCCAGGTTCCTTGAGCTGGTAATGGTGGCAGAAAATAAATACAGCTCTCACTATCTCCCTTGTTCATTTGCCTCTCACTGGGAGAAACATTAGCCTAGAGCAGAGGAGACAGTTTGGGAAGGGAAGCAGCTAAGTATTACTTCCTGCTGTGGTACTGGTGTCGTGGTGTTTCTTGCCAAATCAGCTTCTCCAGTGGTTTCTCCATTGGCCTTTTGCTATTAGGAGTAGAAGCTCAAAACCAAGTATTTTTAACACATGTGTGATTTCAAACCAGGCTGCTTCAGTTGTACTGTGTAGTTAGCAAAGGAAATATAACTTGTTAGAGGAGCTTGGGAGGCAGTCAAGAAGGAATTGCAAAGCCTCTTCCCATTCATCCTCTCCCATGCTGTTACTTTCTTTTACCTCTGCAATCCAATATAGTTTGGTTTTGCTCTTCTCTCCCTCTTCCCTACTTGACACACAGCATGCTATGTATTGCATATATTTATTTTCTGTTATGTTTTCTGTCAGACCTCATCTCGGTTTTTTATTCTTTTTATTCTTTATACGCTGTTAAAATGTATTGATCCTTTAAAGGAAAGAAGTGTGGACTGAAAGAAGCAGGCAGAAGGAATGCTGCTGTGGAACATGCAAAAGCACAGCTTTGTTCAGCATCCCTTGCCTCTGGTCTGACCTTACACAGAAATATGAAACATGGGAGCTGCTTTCACAGAGCTGTTTGGTGGAAGTGTCTTTTGACAGAGAGAAAACAACATTTTTGTTAAAAACTCTGAGACAGAATGGGTTCAGAAGGCCTAGGGTCAATACCACAAGTTCAGCTGCCCTACAACTCCGTCAAGGACAAGTCTGCTTGGGTTTATACTTTACATGGAAATGACAGGTGACTGGCAGCTTAGAACACCCATAAACCTCATAGACAATGGATTTATTATTATTTATTCTCTTAAGGCAAGAAGACGAGAATAGTAATGGAATTTTTGTGGAGTATCAGAGACAAGGGGAAAGTGTTAGAAAGATGTTTTATAAGCCTCATAAAGAATAATTTGACTCCTGTATTATGTATAGTGAATGGCAGGTTTTTTTCTGGTATACCACTTTAGGTAGGTTTTAATGTGTTTGTTTTTCAGAGTGATTGATGGGAACCCAGGTTGTTTTTAAAGTACATCTGCCTAGACATTTAACTTAGAGCATGCAATCTTTCCTTCCTCCTCCCAACCCCACCCTTCTCCCCCAGGAATTTTGGACTGAACAGGTTCTATTTATTTGTTTACTGCAAACTCTGGCACAGCTTCTCCTCCTTCTGTTGGATGCTCATATGGCATGTTCACCCCTGATCGTTGTTACCAGCCTATATTTTCTGTACTCTTCCATCCTCTACACCCTGTCCTGCTGATGCTCTCACTCCCTCACAGACTCATGCTCTCCCACAGAAGGTAGATGTCCTTCCTCCATGGGTCTGCCTCTCTTCCCCTGCTTTCCTCTCAAGGAATGTGCCCGAGAAGCTGAAAGCACATGGAGCTGGCACTGTCCACCAGAGGAGTTAACAGTACTTGTTCCACAGCCCTAACTCCTGTTTGGAAATGTTTTCAGAAGCATTTACATTTCTATCCAGCTAAAAGCAATGCATATCTTTGAGCTTTTATGAAAGCTGGAAGTCGGAATGTGTTGTCTATGGAGGGCAGAAACTTGTTTTGTTCAAGCTCTCGGGGCAGATGATGGTGCCTGTTAGTCTTAATGGCTTTATTTTTCTTAGTTTAGCTACTTAGTCATGTTGTATACCTTAAGAACTAGATTGCAGTAGAGTAAAAGTATCATTTGTTCTTAAGGGCCTTTCAAGAGATGTCACAGTGGTGTGTGATCTTTCAGGGCTTGATAGAGGAAGGTTAAAAGTCACTGCCTTAATCAATTCTTGTGAGTCTCAGAGGCTTGCTTTGCTGTCCTCACAGTCTAAATGAGTGAGTTCAGCTCAACTCTTTTACTCTGCAGCAAACTACTTGCTTTGTGCAATATGGAAATCATAGCTTGAATTAGTTGCATTTTTAAAAATACCAGTTATTTCTTTAAATACCTTAAAGATCAAACTTGTGCTATCATCTGTAAGATACTGTGCCCTGGTTATTGGTACAGGTACTGCCCTCTGTGTTTTCTTGTTGATTTGGTCAATAAAATTCCATCTGTGATTGTACTTTCTGCTTGATGGAGAGGTGCTGCTGGTTATGTGGCTGCTTCATGGCATGGTTAATAAGATATTGTTGTCACCTGGATTGCTAAACTGCAGAAGTAATTGAAAGCATTTTGCTCCTTGCATGCATAGAAATGTTTCTCCCTTCCTTCTCAGTGGCAGTTTACATTAATGTGTACTGTATTCTGCACCAGGCTCTCCCTTTAGAGACTTCAGATCATGAAGGAAATAGGAAATAGTGTCTCTGTGTAATAATGATGTGTCCTATTTTTCTTAACTTTCAGAGATTTAGTACAAATGTATTGCACAGCCTGAATAGTGTGCAAATGTTAATATATTTAGCACTTCATTGGGTCTGAAGTCTTACACACCATGTTTTATTAATAGTTATATTCTACTCTGGCTCTTAAAATCAGCTTGGTTTCCCTCAGTCTTTCATTATAAAAACCTGGACAAGGCACAGGCTAGCCATGATAGAGTGATCTGGACTCTGGCATTCATCATGCTGTTGGTCTGCCAAAACAAGGGCTTGTTTGACCTTCATTATATGGCCAGTCTGGAAGGTCTGAACTTTTGCCTTAAACATCATGTAGAATTAATCCTTTAGCTGCATCAGGTTGTTTTAACGTATTTTTAATATGTGATATTTCTTGTTATTTTAGTTTGCTTTCTGTTGTCTTCTTTGAAATTCTTTTATGAATTTAGTAAATCCATTGTTAAAATTAAATGTGCATGTACACAGATGCACCCATATTGTGATAGATCTGAAAATGCTGGCAATGTGCTGGTAATACACAGAAAGATTTAATAACTGCATCACCATTACTGCAGTGTTGGGAGAAAAAGTTTAAATAGAATTTTCACAGTATGAAAAAACTAAATCCTGCAGCTGTGGCTGGCAATAAGTTAATGCCGTTGTTGTTTCTAGGAGATTCAGAGCTAAAGACATTGGTGAAGGTACTGCTGTGAATTCCTGAAAGAGAAGGAGTCCCAGTTAAAAGACTTGGGAGATTTGAGCATAGAAAGATTAGAAATTATTTGTCTGCATTCTTGAAGATTATGGAGGTATAATTTTTCATGTATGCCATACATTCATTTTTGTCTATTTCTTTATTGCTGTATTTTCCACACGTTTGCAGAAAGCTGATTCACACATGGACTAAGTTGCATGTAGGCAAAGATGTTGTCAAGCAGATCTAATAATTACCATTTTACAGAATTTGAGGAATACTGCAGACAGTGAACTGCTTGCCCTAAATAAGCTTTGAGATTAAATAGGACCCAGGAGACACTGGCAAATAAAGATTGTTTGACAGGTTAAAAGCCTTGCTGTAAAGAGCTACATGCATGGATAGATGCTGTCTGGAGCACAGAAGGTGGCCTAGGCTTTATGTGAGCTTTAAGTAAGACAAATAATGTATATATTGTTTTGTCAACTTGACATCTCTTTTGTTACTATGCTTTGTTCCCACTTCTAAAAGCACACAGCACCTTATTTTAAAAGAATCTTACTCTGCACTGTGTTCAAACTTGTCACATCTTCCAAAAACAATGAAGTTTTGCTGACAAGTGAAGTTAGTCTCAATTATTGTGCAGTCTCTGTGGATATATTGGGTAAAGTCTTCCTGGGTAGGGGCTGAAAGTGGGACAGTATTTCACAAGGCCATGAGGAAGGTGCCAGGTTTATGGCCTGACTCTTGAAAGAAGTGCAGTCTGAAAGATCTGTTTTTCACAAAGCCTGAGCTGTGCCAATTTGGACTAATGTGTGTCATTTGGACTATAAAAACAAGGGACAATCCCACTGGCATGCAGTATAAATATACTGGTGCTGGTGTAATGTTTATGCAGCTCCTAGTGGCAGGTTAGAATTATTCTGTGAATTAAATAAAGCTTGTTAGTGGGGTTAAAAAGAATAACTATAATGCTGCAAATATATACATTACAAAGATGGAAAAACATGCTTTACTCTTGATGTTCTCCACCCTAGAATTTAACTTGTGTAAATTCTTGCTTTAAAATTAAATGGGATGTTCCACCAATTGAATATTCTTGTCAGTGTGTACACTGTGCTTTGGTGACAAGATCAGCCAGTGTTTGTGCTAAGTCATGCTCAGTAGGAAGAGCTGGTAGGATCTGAGCCTAAACTCAGTAATCTGTGTGGTTTCTGGAATGAACAGAATACATGAGAGATATTCTTAATAAGATCTTCTGAAGAGTGGAAGAACATTATTAGGAATAACAGAATGACAGTTACAGCAAGGAAAGAAAATTGCAGACTGATGGAGGGAGCTATTTTCCAGCTGTGAGACTTGATGCATCCAGTGGAGCGGCTTCCACAGGAAGGCGATGAGGATGGCATCACTAGAGACACTTACAGACACAAATAGGCTGAAAAACACATTATATCATTTACTGCAAATAGCATTAGTACAGCACTGGAATTGAGGCAGGATAACTAACCTCAAGAAAAAATTAGCATTTCTAACTTCCTTTCTTTGAAGATAGTGTTGTGACTTTGCTTATTCCTGTTTTCTGTGAAGCAAACTAAACACCTGTTTACTAAACAGTTTAACATATTTTACTTATTTTTATGGAACTTGAATGACAGACTCACTAGCTCAGCTATTAACCTTTATCACTGGCTTCCCCCTGCACACCTGCAACTAGCTTCTGCTTTCCCTGGCATGCAGTAGAGACATTCCTAGTTGATATCCCCTCTTCAATCCAATCTCTGCCCATTGTAATGTCAGCAACCTGGGCAGATGTCTGTGATTTGCTTTGTGTTGCAGCCTGCACTTGTAGAAGATGGTGTGTCTCTTCCTCTCTTCCTAATTTTCAAGCAGTCAGACTGTATGGAAAGCCTCTGCTGAGATTGGGCTGAAAAAGCACAGGCACAGTTGGTGCACAGACATTGCTGTTGTGCCCTGCTGGTACAGCAGAGGAGAGCTCAGATATGACCAGTCTATATTTCTGCTGTTGCATTTTAACCACAAATGTAGCAACAGATCATACCACACATTGTGTTTGGTTACCATACAGGGCAGTACTGTTGGCCAAGAAGCCAATTGCCTTTTGTCCAAAGGAGGCACAGTGGTGGGCAGTCACAGCAGTCAGGAGCGTGGTGGCCTAGCTTCAGGCATTGTCCAGGAGCCACGGGATGTGGCTTGGCCCCTTTGCTCCCCGTCAGCTAGCACTGGCTTCCTAGCCCATCTGGGGATGGGTAGCTCAACCAAGGGTAGAGAATTAAAGGTAGCTGATGCATTTTCTGATTTTCATTTTCTATTTTTCATAGCTATTCATAAAAGGGTTCTTCCATGAAGTGTGGCATTAACGCTCACATATTTTTGAGGGATGTTGATTTAGCATTTACCAGTGTTAAAGTGATTGAATTTATTCACTATTAGAACTTCATAAAGAAAACAGTTTTCTATATATTTTTTCCCCCAAAAGGTAATGTATGGCACTTTTGTGCAATGCCAGCATGCAGCAGTACATCAGAGCTACACATGTGCAAGAAGGACAACAAAACCTTCCAATGGACCAGGGTGTTCAGAATAAAATGGAAGCTTGAATGTCTGGAAATACTTCCTGTCAGTGATATCTGTGCCTCTTAGGAATTTCCTTTTAAATGAAAAGGTTGATAGCCCCATCCTCCAGGATAAGGTTTTCTGCAGAAGTTGTATGTACAGAAAATTCCCAAGACTGTTGCAGAAAAGAAAAGTGTTTCCATCCCTAGTTTCTTCAAGCTTTTTCCTGCACCAGCCTCTTCAGTTTCTAGCTGGTCTGGGTAAGCCTCACACACATCACTTCTGTGCTGCCTGTATTATTTCCATAAACAATAAACAGCAGCCCAAGACAATAAAGTGAAACTCAAGTTGAATTTTAAAATTATGTAACGATTCAGTGATGATTCTGGTTTATGGCATTCACGCTTAATGCTTGATGCTGTATAAACAAAAAGACATATTTATCAGATTGGAAGTAGTTTGTGGTTGGGGTATTATTTAAATAGGATTACTTCTTTATTAGATAATCCGCTGAAGTGAATTTCACCATATGCTAATATCTCTCGAGACACATTTTGAGCTTTCTGCAGATCCTGCATGTTTTAAATGGTCTTGGAAAGTTCTGAATTTTCATGAGCAAAATAGCTTTGGGAGGAGATCAGCATACTTAGTAATTTAGGAAACCAAGCATTTCCATTCAGGTGCCTAAGCGCAGGCATAGGAAATTAACTTTGCACAGGCAAACTTGGAGGATATTCAGATCATTTTTCAAACAGTCAAGCTTGCTGAGGTATTGTAAATATCAATATGAAGTGGATTCATAGTTATGCATAATTACAGTACCCTACTTTTCTTGCTTCTAGATTAAAACTGAGCTGCTACTGTAATAAGTAACCATATAATTCAGAAAAAAGAGAATTAAATTTACATAAAGTATTATAAAATTGAATAAATTTTCACTTTAGCGAGACAACAAAGTTATTCATTGGTAGTATAACTGTTAAAATTAAGTTTCTAAGAAAACCAGAGACTGTCTGCTAAATGTGGAAAAGAAAATTACCAGAGGAGCTATTCTAACTCTTTCTTCTCATAATTTTTCCATGTCACATACACCAACAAATGTTACTCATGGAAGCATTTGAAACCCTATGTTTTCTTAATAAAGACTGCTCTCAAGAGCACTGAGCACACAATTTGATAAGAAAGGATTAAGATTAAATACATCCATATTTGTCCTACTTGGAGCTAGACCATTAATGCAGTGCTTAAAAAATTTTGGATAATTCTGAGCACTACTTTGAAGAGCAGCATTGCTATTTCCAAAATCAAGTCTCATTGGATGTTACTGAAGCCATAGCTCTAAAATGAATTTGAAAAATTATTATTCCTCTGCACCAGTAGGAGAAAAGAATGCTTTCTTTCGAAGTTGGAGCTCCCATAACAGATCTGAAAGGGTTAGTATATGGGCAATGCAAATTTTGGAATTTTGTTTTTTCCTGAAGCATATACATTCAAAATATGTACATTATACATGTACATTATACAAAAGGCTAAGATAATTTTGTCTCTTTTTTCAAGAGTTTATAGACCCTTATGCTCTGGCACAGCTGTAGTGGTATTGTAGTAACCATGAATGTTCCAGAATTTCAATTCTTCTCTGTATTTCTGCATTATTTAAAAGAAAATCTTTAAAAAAATGTAACATCCTCCTTTCCCAGGAGAAATGCATTCTCTGAGATATTTTTTCATTGCTTTTGTCAGAGTGAGCTAGCAAGACTGAATGATTGTGTAGGGAGTTTGGGTGCTCTCTGTGAATGTGAGAGTGGGCTTCAAGTCCCTGCTCCAAACAGTTTTTCAGCTTTCTCACAGAAGGGAGGATCTTTAACAGAAAGGCCTGAGTTTAGAAAAGAGTCAGTTCCTGCAGGAGTGATCCTAAAAGTTCTACCAAGACTCTTTGTAAGCCTCCCCAGGTTCAGGGCTTCAATAAACCCCGGGCATCAGTGGATACATGCTTGTTTTTATCTGTAAAAGCCTCTAGCTGCAAGCAGTGGAGATAATGAAGAATGCTGTAGCTGGGAATTCACCCTCACTGGTATGATATTGTGCAAAGAAAATATGCTTTTAGATAGCATTGGGCATTATGCCATTTGGAGAGAAAATTCAATATAGGTTTCAGATATAGGACGTATGAGAACCCATGGTATTTTGTGCTGTACTGGCAGGATTCATAAAAACTCGTTGTTTTTAATGAAAATTACTCTTCTTTATAAAGTTAAGGAGCAACAAATTTCAGTGAATGAAATATTACAGATCTAGGAATGTGGGAAGTAACAACTGGGACTCTGGTACTTTTATTTTTTGAGGAACTAGTCTTGGGGATGTTGCAACCAATCCTCTTGACAATTTGTGGTGTTGTCAGTCTGTCTCTGTACAGGTGTGTGATTCTCTACTTGTCTGAGGTGCATGCTGTCCCAAATGGTGCAAACAGCAACACATGAAGTTGATCTTACTCCTGTACACTGAGACAGCTGGAGCTTAGCCAGCTGAAAATGTAATGTGCTTCTTTGAGGAGTCTTGGGACTTGGTTGGAGTTTCTTCACAGCAGGGAACATTTGAGGAACACCTAATTTCACTTGCCTGGGTTGTGAAGTCTACTTGGTCCTACATGGTTATGCCCTAAAATTGTTTAAATTCAGTTTTTCCTAGGCCAAAGAACAGCTTGTTCTGTGGTGAACATAAGTAAAGCCATCAAAGAATGGAAAACAAAGAACTGAAAGATGGAAACTCTGTTCTCCCTCATAATGCTTTCACATCTACTGTTAAAAAAATACAATACAGCTTTCAAACTCCTAAATACTAGAAAATACTACAAATTTGATGCCACGTTGTTTCCCTGCTTCCTCTAATGCAGGTTTTGCAGTAGAAAAGCAGATACAAATGGTGACAGAGCTGAGAGCAAGTGAAGCATCTTCACCTTTCCTCTCCATGTAGGAGGGTCAAAGTGTCAGCCACAGAGTTGTTCAGGAGCTGTTCCCAGTGGGGTGGGGAAAGGTTCCCCTTCGTATCAAACAGGATGTAGCTGTGCTTTGTCACCTTCTGGGGCCACCTGGTGCTGCACAGGATTTGGACACATTTACTGGGTTCAGCAGTCATTGCATGGACACGTGTGGCAGCAGCAGTGAAGGAAATGTCCTCTAACCCTTTGGGAGACTGGAAGGAGGCAGTGCCCTTAGCCTTTACCACTCTGTAAACTACATTCTTGTGTCAATAGCTTTCACAGCCCCCAAGAGAGACACGAGAATGGTTCAGTGGTCATAAACTGCCTGAATTGTTGAATGTCTAGACTTGACTGTTGAGGAAGCTACCTTCAGGCCTTCCTTTTATTCCCTCTTATGTGCCCCTAGTCGGTATACTTCAAAGGATATTAAGCTAAATACAGCAAATATCTAAAGATTTCATATGGTCATTTTGCTGACACAGGACCAGGCACTTCAGATATATATATCTGTACACATTGTCTCATGCATAATCTTTCTAATTACTGTTCTTTCTTGAGTCTTTAGAGCCATTAGTCTTGGACAGATGCCCCCACACCTGTATAGTAAGAGCAATGCAGAATGATATAAATGGGTCACAGCACGGTCCCTAACTCAAAGAATGAATCATTCAGTTACAGGATAGAGATGCCATCTGGTTAAAAATAGGGAGGAAAGTGAAAAAAAAGCTGTTTACCTACCACAGAAACAAAAGGCAATAAACCTACAGTAATAGCTGTAAGCAGGAGTACTTGCCTGTCTACGTGATTATTATCTTTGTAGTCTTTAAGGGTATGCAGGGCTTTGAAAGGGTGATGTGTAAGCTACTGTTACTGGTGTTCAGGGCTGTTCCATGAGGACAAGTAAAAGGAGAAGACAAAAGACAAAATTTTGTGTTGCTGGTTAAGAATTCTAAAAATCTGCAGGATGTCACCTCTGAGATTATCACTTTGTGTTCTGCCGAGAAGGAGTGAATTAACACAGTGTATATCTTTCAGTATTGCACATTTACAACTGTTAGAAACATGCAAAATATGAATTTGGTGGAAATGACCCCTGCCTCTTAACAGCCTAAGAGGGTTGGTTGCCTGTAGTCACTGAGTGAAGAGATCTGCTGGCATAGCTGACATCTTTACATGACCTACTGACTAGCTGAAATAGTTTACTCTGAGCTGTCTGATTTTTAGCCAGAGGGAATTATGAGAGAGAAAACAGCCAGTGGTGCAGCTGCATCCACAGCTGGGTGGGTGTAGCTAAGCTGGTAGGGAATGTGGCCACCTGTGAGGGATTCCTTCAGAAGTGGACAAGAGCAGGTGCTCTGAGTGGCAGAGTTTGCAGCATTTCTGTGCTTTGGGGCGATGCACTTTGGCCTGTGAGTTCATCATGGACTGTGGCTCGCTCCGTGCTGGTGATGTGCTACTACTAGGGGTGTAAACAGGTGAGATTTATGTTTCTGAATCTAGCCTGTTTCTCACTCTACTTTGTATGTGTGGTGTCTTAAAATATATCACAGTTTTTCCTGATACTGAGTTTTTATCTCCTGAGTTATTATCTGTTTGCAGGAGAATGCTTCAGATCCTTTTTGCTCCTTTGCCTTTTCTGTGTGTTGGCTTGCCAAATTGAGCTTCATTTCCAAGTCTATCAGTGCTGGTAATACAAAACTCTCCTACAAATCTCCCTTGGCACTGCTGTCATAAGACATTTTCACATTTTTAAAATCCTCTCTTCTAACTGTAGAGTGGATGAAGGCATCAAGAAATTTTAATTTGATGATAAATTTTTTTGGCTACTCATGCAACTTTATTAGCACATGGAAACAGATTTTTTCCTTTGGGCCACCATGAATGATGTCTGACACTTCAGGGCTATCAGGACTTCCTTGTCTCTCTACTTTCTTTTGGGTGACATGTAATTCTGCATCATTTTGCCTTCCTGTCTCAGTTAAGCATCTCAATAAGTCTCAGTGAGAATCTTTGTACAGTTGATTGTATTTCGTTTCCTTTGGCTCCTTGGAGTCCTTTATACCTATTTCTAGTTATATTTCAGTCTGATTTTACTGTTAAAAGGGCATTGGAAGGAAATTCTTTTCAATTCTGAGAACAGCTTGCCAGTCCACCAGTGGCTCATTGCTCTTTCCCAGTAATAATAGAGTATATTTTGCATTTACGGGGTTTCAGAAGTTTATGAAGAAAATTTTTGGGCCCTTTGTTTTGCTATGAGAATCTGTGAACTGATAAAGAAATGTAATGCAAATTTCATGCCTACAGTACCCAACCCATATAAGCATCTGATAAACTTCCAGTGTTAATAGGGTTAGATTAAAATACTAGCTTACTCACCTGTGCAGTTTTAGTTATTTTCACATCTGCTGGTTATTATGTAGAAAACATTTTTGCTCAGGCTCTCTAGTAAGTATTCGAATGTGCAGTCCCCTCCCCTCCCTGGTGTTGTTAACCAGAAGGTTTTGCAGATTTGTCCTGTGTTCTGAACTCAGAATAACCACAGGTACTTCTAGTGCAATATTGGGGAAATCTTCTTCCAGTGTGAGAGTGGAGATGATTTACTCATTTGTTCAATGACAAAGATTCAGTGGAAAAGGTCTAGTTGTGAAAAGTCTCCTTTCCTTTTTTCCTCTCCCTCAGTCTGATGACAATAATTTGTATGTAAGAACTCTGACTTGGAGAGGACTGTTTTGTTCTGTAAATTGATAGATTTTTCATAGGTAGGGCATACAGTCAAACAGGGCCCAGAAGTCATCACTATCCATCAGTTAGCGAGAAATTGTATTACGTTTCCTGCCCACTTTTTACTAGAAAAATGTGTGTCTCAGACTGTCTGCTGTCATGTTCAGCAAATGCAGCTAAGTTGTAATGCATAATGAACATATAAGCCACATGTTCAGTTTCTTTGTCTTAAGCCTTGTCTTGAGTTCAAGTGCAGTGGTGCCTCTTCTGCGAAGAATTCTTTCAAGAAGCATTAATTCAGTCTTACTGGGTTTTTTTTCTTTAGTGAGGAGGTGTATATTCTACATATGCAATAATATTAGCTTATCCACTTACCTCAAATGGAAGTATAAGGCTTTTCATACCTTTTTCTTAAATTACGTACCTGGATCCATGTTAATATTTTTTCCATGCTTCTCTATTTCCTGTAGCTGGCAGCTTTATTTTCTTGGCGTTTGTACTAGTGTGTAGTATAATCAAGCCTGTTACTCTTCCACTTGTAACATTGTATTCCTAAAACAATTGCAGTTCATTTTACTGTAGAAAACACAATTATATTGGCTGTTGTGCTATTTTACCAGTATGTGTTCTTCACTAGTTGCTGTATTTTCATCAAGGTTCATGGCTATAAATAATTATTTAGCCTTTTCCTTTTTTCTTTTTCCCTTAAATTAGTTTATGCTTTTTGTTGTTACAACTACCTAACACTAGCAGACTTCATTACAGAAGTTCTGGTTCTAAAGGATAACCAGCTCATTCAGTCACTTCTTTGAGACCTGGTTTTAAATTAAATTATGCTGACCAAACCCTTATCTCACTGGTATAAAATGGAGTGCTGCCTTTGATGCAAGTTTCTGAAGGAGTTTGAATCCTCGCCAGATGTAAAGAGTGCAATCAGCAAAGAAGGATTATACTGTCAAGAGTGTCAGCTGAAAAGATGGTCCTCCAGAAAAAGTTTATATGGTTCTGTTTGATCTGAGGATGCTAAAACAGATAATGTAGTCTTTGATTCCTCTACTCATTGATCAGTATTTAAGCACATATTCATGCACATGCTATAAATGAATCAGTCATTTGCAATCTGAAGGAAAATATGCAAACAGAAAGATTTGTGACACTTTAAAGTCTTTGAGCACTCAGTTAAAGGGAAAGCAAGGCAGAAGTCTTATTTCTTCTGATTCCTTTCTTTTAATTGAAATAATAAAATGTATATACAATTTTTTCTATTTTATTCACATTTCTTTCCTGCACTTTTAGCTCTTCCTTTTCAAAGCTACAATATAGTTGATTTTTTTTCCTTACCGTTGTTCTGCTCTTAGGAGGGATGTAGAAGTATCTCACTTTCTGCCTAATGTTGCCTCCAATTGGTGACTCATCTGCTCATCCCACCATCAGTGGTCTTTTGTGCACTGAAGTTGTTCAGTAGGTGTTCCACATAGCTTCCTGTTTAGACACAGACAGGTACAGTGCTGTTCTTGAGGCACAAATGTGCCTGGCCTGTTTGGCAACAGCTTTCTGATGTTTTCCCAAATCAGTTGCTGCTGAGGAAAAAAAGCCATCCACTGACAGATCCTGAAAAAAAGGTGCATCTTCCCAGCTAGAAAATTCAAAAGCTTCTGGAAGCCTTTTACTCCTGAGCAGGGATAGTGTGTCTGTCATTCAAGTCTTTGACACACGAAGCTTCTAAACATGAGAAAAGGGCAATTTCTATCATTATGTTAAACCTGGAAAAGTCTTCATATATCAGGGCTGACATCAATATGTGTTACATCGAATTTGAGTTTTAGCACATCCTTTTCAGCTCTCCTATTCAGAGCCTTTGTCATTGAGTCTAAACATGGCATAGAGCATTGAGTTAGCATTCAGAAATACCCATCCTCATCTGGCTCACAGCATCTCTTGTGATCTGCATTGCTAGTTCACACAGTATCTGGATTAAAAAAAAAAAAAAAAAAAGTTGTTTTTGACATTATATTTAACAGTAACTGGAGGTGTTGCTTGTTTCTGTTTAGATGAGAGTCCTTACACAAAATCTGCAAACCAGGCAAAGGCACCTGATGGAGCACTGTCTGTGAGGAGACAGAGTATTCCAGGTAAGACTTGCTTTGCTTTTTGTAACACCTAACTTGTTTTTGAACAGCAAGGTAACACTACTCAAAATTCAACTAGTTATAAAAAGCAAATATATTACAGTTGCTATCAAGCAACTTTATAAGGAAAGTTCCAAGAGAGCTGTAAGGAGTTTCCACAGTTAGGTTGCCTCAAGCTTTTGCTGTGAAGAACATCCCCACATCTGTCTTTTGCAGCAGATTTGAGACACTGAGCACACCCACCTTTTCATCAGAGGCTCATATATTTCCAGGCCCTCTGAAATCTGTTCTTTGATACTTGGTTTCAATAATAGAGGGACATTGGCTCATATTTTCCACTACTCATCAGCCAGACTCAGAAGTCTAACAGAGAAACACTCTGCCAGAATTCTTGTCTTCATGTGATTTTCTGCCACGTGTGGAATCACTTGTCCATCCTTGTCTTTTGTGTCATTGCATTGCACAAAGCTGGACTGTTAGATTACACCATTAGTTAAAATAAGTGATCTTTCAACCTGTGTCTCTCTTAATTATTTCAGATAAGTCTGATATAAGTACAAGTTTGACATACCTATTATGCAGCAACCTAAAGGGATTTTCACCTCCAGTAATATTTTAGAGACCTTTTAATGAAAACAAATGAATGCTGACAAAGGTTGCACTCAGGTGGAATTACTGATGTTGCTATTCTCACCTCAAGCACAGTAACCTCTGACTGGAAGGAAAGATGTATTGCAATAGAAATCAGAAGCTGTAAGGTCGTGTCACCCACCTTCTAATGGTTAATATTGCCTGTGCTAAGTGGCTTTGTTATTGAACAAAGACATACAACACACAGAGTGTTTGTGGATGGGGGATGGAGCTCAGACCTTTGCCACTGCTAGGCTCAGATCTCATCCCAACAGCTAAAAGCACATTTTGTGGATGCTTTGTGTGCATATTTCTATGTGTGTGAGAGAGCAAGCTGCCTTATTTAGTGTTGCTTATAATGAACATTCTTGTTCATTCTTGAAAACATCCTAGTAATTTAAAAATTCTTATTTTTATGGTAGAACATGAAGATCATAACCCTTGTGAAAAGACACAAGTACAGCGTCCAGTGTGCAGCTATTCTTCTAAGAAAATACTTAATTATACAAACATCAGCCAGGGTTGTTTTTTTTAATCCACATCAATACAAATCAATATTCATTGTTCTTCAGAGTGAATGAAGACTTCTATAGGGTACTTTTTACTTTTCAGGTAATGCTGTAGCTCATAGATCAGTAATATTTATGGCCTTGAAAGTATTCAACCTTTTGATTTTTTTGCTGTGATCTTAGTAATTATAATTTATAGTGTGGTTACTGTATTTATAAAACACTTAAGCTAAGGTCTGAGAACAGACCAAAGTTTGTGGTTTCACATGACATTTTGAGAACTCCAGATGATTTTCACTTGTCTTCTTTGGAGAGAAAGTTTGATGAAAATGTACTGGTACATTTTTTCTTCAGAGCATCTGATAAGATTAGGAATTTCAAGTGTTGAGTAATAGTCATCATGACTAATGACCATTTATTTTGATTTTTTTACAGTTTCACTGCACATTCTGGAGTTTTTGAGAGCATTGCAGATAAATTTTTACTGTGTGCTCTGCATAAGTCACAGTTTTTTCAGAGAGATTAATACAAGTGTTTGGTGAGATGTGCTTTGCTGTATTTCAGGTGTTCTGAAAACAACTGATCTAAGCTTATGTATATTCTTTAGCTTTTAGTATAGTGATGACATTTATCTGAATGCCTTGCTCCATCTCCAGACCTTAGGACCCCAAAGAATAAATGAGATTGAGCTGGTTGGATATTTTTTTAAATTGTAATTAAAATTCTTCATGCCCCAACAAACTCTCATTGTAGCACAATGGATGTTGTGGGTTTAGATACATAAAAGGCTTTGCAAAACTAAGCATTATTTTGAGAATTAACTTGAACATTTAGGAGTTGACTGAAGTTTCTGAAAATAACCTATAAACATTTGTATCACTTGACACCATGTGTTGTATGTGAGATAGCACCTTGTAAATAGCTTCTATTCTCACTTGTGTGTGAGCATTTTATTCACATTATGGATTAGTCTTGGCAGAGGTGCAGAAGCATCCCAGCTAGCCAGCTTCATTTGGCAATGGGAGGTTCACTATTAACTAGAAGCATTAATTAGTACAAGACCAGAAGCAGAGCAGCTGCTGTTGCTTGGGAGCAGGATCACACTTCTGACATTATGTAGGTCAGCTTCAAATAGCTTTTGAATTGGGAGATGTGATGCAGTGAACCCAGTAAATTCTGCTGGACCTGGATGGGAATATGTCAGCTGGAGTTACTGTCAGTAATCTTCACATGGGGATCTTATCCTACATGGAAAGCATTCATTTCTATCCCCCCAGATGGTATGCCTGATAACACATCACATTCCTGAACTGCTGTTTTTTCAAGCTTGAAGCATGGGAGTACCTTTGACAGTATAGCTGTCTATTCCACTTGATGCTCTGTCATTCCTAAGACATGGACAGCAGATGTTCTATTCCCAAGGAATGCTCTGCCTGTTGAATTAGCCAAGAGAAAACTTCTGGTTTTTAGCAAGGCAATTGATTGTATGCAGAGTTTTCCACAGGTTTCAACAGCCTCTGAAAAAACACTAGTGAAAATACACAGGATGTGAGATGTAGATCTTCCAGCTTGGTAATGAGATTGTGGCATCTCCCTGTGTCTGGTGAAAGTTCCTTCTCGTGACATTTGAATTCACTTTAAAGGATTTCACTGCTCCATCCTTTTGACAGCTATCAAAAAGGGGAGCTTTTGTTGCTGTGAGACCTGAAACTACTAGCTGCAAACCTCTAGAGGTGGGTTTTATCCTTCCATGTGAAACTGTATTGAAAGAGCAGTATTGATGAGCACTGACTGAGTGCACAGAGAAGTAATGTAATTCTGTAGAGGTTACATGGAGCTCAGGCTTGGTTTATTTTACAGGAAAAAATGTTGAAATAATCATTTTATAATTAAAATCAAATGAGCACATACTGCGAGATCATTGCACTGAGTTTAATTCCTTTCATCCCCAGAAGGAAGGAATGGATTAAGCATCTCCCTGGAGCAGTACTTGCTTATTTGAGATGCAGAATGCATTATTCATGTGATGAGACTACATGTCATATTTGCCATGTCTTCACATGGTGCAAAATCAACAAGCAACAGATCCTTTCAAAGGGATTTACAGAATTGCTGAAATAATAGTTAATTCAAATTTTCTGCATTAATATAATGCAGTTTGAAACTTGGAATTTATTTTGCATATGTGTAGGTGTTTAGTTACAGTTATATATACATGATTGTTTGAAATGTTACTTAGCTTCACAGTCAGAATTTCTTAACTTAAAAGTAAGGCTTGAGGTAATGCTAGGATGAGAAGCAGCTTGCAGTTAGAAATAAACAGGTTTTCCCTCTAAACATTTAAATTTAGGCTGTGAACCAGACTATAATGAACCCTTATTGCTACCCTGTCCTCATGGAAGCCAAGGGAATGGGTATATTGTGCCCCACTGAAGAATCTGTCACTGCAGGACTAGTGTTAAGGCACATAAACTGAAAACTATGTGTTTCAGAAGTCATAGGTAAGACCCTTCCCTCAGAATCGTAGATGCAGTTAAAAACGAGTGTAATTTAAAATTGAGGTGTTTGATAGCCAGCCTCTTGAATCCCTAGGTTCAGGTGGAGGTAGTTCCCACTGAGTTCCTGGACTGAGGTTTCCTGATTTGCCAGGGGTCTGGCAGTGCCCAACCAAGGGCAAGGCTTAGGTCAGTGGGGTGAGCCAAAGGTGTCATTCCTGGAATTGCTTATTCCTGCAGGAGCTTTAGAAAGGACATCAGCTATTCCTGTGGCACTGATACAATGTCAAGAGCTGATGGCACTGTTCAAGAGGCACTTTGAAGTCAAGGAGACTTTAGCATTTACTTCAAGATAAGCATGTTCCGGTGCTGTCCTGAATATGGACAGCTGAATGATTTCCAAACTAAAATCAATACCCTCTTATCTGTTTCAACAACATGGGTAAATCAGTCAACAGTGATGCTGTGCAAACTGTTCACTTTATTCATCTATTTCTTTGTTTTCAATTCACTTACTGAAAACTGGGGGCATGGAGTGGAAAGAAGTGACCTGACACAAGAATAAAAGTTTTGCTTTGTGAAGTGA
>JAOTQP010000870.1:33108489-33118624 GCA_026413545.1 Cichladusa arquata | reverse complement strand
ATCTATTTCTTTGTTTTCAATTCACTTACTGAAAACTGGGGGCATGGAGCGGAAAGAAGTGACTTGACACAAGAATAAAAATTATTGCTTTGTGAAGTAAAAATAAGACACCATAAATTTAAGACCGATTAAAATATTTCATAGAATCTGCAACAAAAGCTTCATTTTGTTTTTAGTCTGTATTTTTAATTGAGTCTTAAAACTTAACCATTATTAAAAAAAAATTAGTTAAAAACACCAAAGTTTTTTGAGGTGACATGTTTCAGCTTCTCAGTGTTTCATTTTTTGATTTGTTTTGTGGAAAAAGTGAATCCGTGCCCAATCCAGTTGGCATTAAATTTTAAAAAAATTAAAATCTATACTTCCTCCTTCTTCTGTCTACTGACCTAGACATGTGCACTGTCTCAGACTTCTGGCTATGTAAAGTCTTGTTGCCTGAAGTAGTCAGTGGCTCAGGAGAGCTGTAGTGTGAACTGTACACTGGGAGAGCTATTTGAATAATCTGTGAATTCAGGGATTTTGTTTAGCTAGAATGAATGCAGTGGTGAGTTGTCTCTCTCATAAGTAAATTATTGCTCAAGAAACAGGCACCAAATAACAGAGTAGTGAAAACATTTCCTCAAAGAGAGTTTTCCTATTCTCTGGGTTAGAAGAATGGCACAGCTGCCTGCCTTCTGCCCTGCTCTACACAGCTAGCAGAAAGCTCTTGAAGTCCTGTCCTCTCTCCATGTGCAATCCACTGTTGTTTCGCCTCCATGTAAGCCTTGTGCTCCCGCTCTGCCTCCTCTGGGACCCACAGGAGCCTTCCCAAGTCTCCTTCCAGCCACCATCTACTCACAGTGATAATGGAGCTGCTGGACAGGCAAATCATCTGCATTTATGGTGAGAGTGCATGCCAGCCTTTGCAGAGACAAGCAGGAAAAGACCAAACCTAGATAAGTCATTCTTTTGACGTTTTCTCCAACTGGAGCATCTTCTTCTCTCTAACCAGTTTTTTTATTATTAGTCATTTGCAAGTTTTGTATGCAGCTGCAGGGAGGTACTAACAGGTCAGTTGTTAAAATAGGTCACTGTGCTCTGCAGGAAAATTGTCAAGACTTTGAAGTCTGAAATTAAAGTGACTAGATTTTTCAGTTCCTTTGTACCTGTGTAAATACTGCACTTTCTTTCCACACTACCTGATTCTTTGAAGCATGCTGTAATATAGGTTTTGTATTTCAGTACAGTGTTTGATCTCAAAAACAGGGGTAGCCATCAAACTGGAGGGAAAACAGTGAATGTACAGCCCTGAGCACATCCTCTGCAGTGGCTCAAGATCTAGAATTGCTATTAGTAGATGGTTTGCAGCCTTGTTTGGGGGGAGCTTGGTAACAGGATTTTAATGCAAAAATAAAATGTTAAACAAACATAATTTTAGGGTAGGCTGAATTTTGAACTGCTTAGCTAGAAGGAAGCACATGCAAATCAAAGAAGCTTAAAATGCCTTGAAAAGATAATATTTACAGAGCTGATACTAAAAAAGTGATTGCTGTATGATGTAGTGTCCTCAGTAATTGCTTAGGACACAAAATATTCCTAAGAGAAGTTATGAAACACTAAATTATTGTAATAAAACCAATAATTGACATCCTGGGAATTTTCAGGCTCTGAAATATTTAAATACACAAGGTAAATGTCATTAGAAAGCAGTAAGGCAGTTCTCATCTGATCCTTGGCTCTGAACACATGGAGCTATTTACAGAAATACAGAGGTATGCCTTTTTTTCCCCTCCCTGACCCACAGCCTGCTGTGCAGCAAATGCTCATATTCTGTCTCAAGCTGCACCAAATCTGGCTTTCCTGAGGGGTTTGTCTACTGCCCACAACTGATGAACTCAAATGTAGGTCAAGTGGATGCTGAAGAATTTTAAAGACCCTTCTTCTTTCTTCACAATGATTCTTGAGGTTTTGTAACATCTAGAAATATGTGTTTAAATAAAAATATATTACTAGTAGAAAGCAAGCTGAGGTTGTGAAGAAATAAGAAATTTAATCTATATATATCTGTATATGTGTATGTACATATATATATATATATATATACAAAAATTCCAGAATCCAGTCTAAATTAAAGCCACAACATGTGATCCAGTTATAATGTCATTGAGTTGCCAATATAGAATTGTATTAGCTGAATTTAAGATTGTGTGTGCTATGCCTTGATTTAAGTGATGAAAAGTTCTGTACTGCATATTATAATAGTAGAATAGATGGAGTGCATTAATTTTTTGCTGCAAGAGAATCTCAGAAAAATGTGAGAAATCTGGAAAGTAATACCGAGATAAAAGGGTTTTAAAGAAAAAGTCCACATTGATTGAAAAAAAAAATTAGACTTCTGAAGTGATCCTGGGATCTAAGTTCCATTAAGTGGCACTGCTCAGGAGGGAAGCCAGCTCCCAGGTTATTCCTGTAGCTCAGCTCTTAGTGTCTGAGCCAGGTTCCCAGTGACTGACAGATGTGACAGACGATGATGCATCCCTGTGGGTGCGTGCTTGCCTATGTGCAAGCAGCTCCAGAGCCAGTTTTGTTTACCTTGGTGATTAATATGGCATTGGCAAGGCAGGGAGTGTTCAAAAGCAGCTGTTCTCATGCCACAGTTAACTTGGTCCAATTCCTTCAGGCTGCTCTGCTGAGTAAAACTGCAGAAGATTTAAACTATGCTGCTGTTTTTTGACAGAGTGCTCCTAACATCAGCAGGCTCCCTTGCATCATTTGCTACAGTGCAGTCACCTTCTCAAGCAATGTTGCCTGACTTGTGCAGTCCTCAGTCACTTCTTCCATCCTTGTCAAAAGAAACCTGCCTTGCCTTTAATTTCAGCTTCCCTCAGATTTCAGAAGCACTCTGATGTCACAGATGCAGCATTGTGTTACCTAATTCTTCAGTCCCCGCCAAAATGTGAAACAGTCTCCATTGACTAACTGGTTTTGAAGAGTAAGAGCATGATTTGTCTGAGAAAACCTCTCAAAATCATCCCAAACCTTTTTCATAGTCTCATGGTGAGAAAAAGGAATTCATTGCAGAAGTAAAACTTAAAAAGAAAATGTGTATCAGTAAAAGCTGGGTTAGGAAATTCAAGTATGTGTCTACAAAAGCACTTCTTTCCCTCAATTTGCATTTTTCTCATAGACACTTACTTTTACTATGTACTTTTAAAAATCAGCACAAAATGCCACTGAAGAGATTTTAAGCATTTAGAAATCCATTAGCCATAACCTCTGCAGTCACAGTTATTATGGTAATGATCTTGGGTGATTTCTGAGCAGAAGTGAGAGTTCTGACCTGTGAAATGCAGATCACAGGCTAGTAAGCTTTTCTGCAGTTGAGGTGTTTATTATATCTGCAAAGTCATTTGCTGATTTTCATGTTGGATGAGAGGCTACAGTTGCTGTATCATTTAGAGGCTTCCCTGTGTGTTTGTTTAACCTGCTGGAGGTTTACCAAATGGTCTGTGAAGCAGCTGCAGAGGTATATGTCTTTTCCTTCCCACTGACATTGAAAATTTCTGAATTTGCTTTCACATATTTCGTACTGAAGATTTCTTTCTTGTCCTTCCTCCTTTTCATCGAAATAACTTTGTTGAACGGGCTTCATATGTCATTCGTGTTTCACAAATAAACGTGAAAGAAATTTCTCTCTTGTAGAAAATTGACAAAGGTCACTGGATTCTTACCTAATTGAGATTGCTGATGATTTATTTACACATATTCTTTACAGGTCTGCTACATGCTGGTGTTTTTCAGTTCTAAAAAGGATTAGAATAGAGAACAGTCTCATTTGACTCCTTTTACCATGAAGGAGAAAATGTATTAAGGGCAATACTGTACATGAGGGATGTGCACTTTTTCAAATCCCAACTGATAAAAGGTTTGAAAATTTAACTGGCTTTAAAGGATTTCCTGTATTCACACAGCCAGTAGCAGATTTTGTTGCTGATGGTACCAAACACCTTCATTCGTGTGTATTTGGATTTAATTGCATATAGTTTTGCCAACCTTTAGCCTTTCAAAGTAAAATGTATTAATTTATTGCAGCTGCATTTTTTTTCCAGAAAAATCCATTTAGCTATATGTAGTATAGAATGCTATACCATATAGCATCTGTAACATCATTTTAAAAACTGCCTCAGCAATTTAGCTGTTGCAAACACACATTTTGGGGCAGGGATGGGCAGTTCCAAGCTCATTGTTCTGTACTCAGCAAATGTGCTTGCAGTGTGTACATGTGTATGTACTCCTCTGGCCATTTGTTAGTTTGAAGCACAAGTCCCTCGCACCTGCCTTCCAGTCACAGTGATACCACAGGACTTTGAATGGAGCTTGGAATCTGAAAATAGGGAAGCATCAGTGCACCTCCTGAGGCTGGGGGTCCCATCTTCCAGGACAATTGTTTTCCTGCACAATTCTGGCATGCTCTCTGAGCTCCACAAAGGGAAGATACCCTTGTGATGGTTGGTTTTGTTCATTTTCATCAAAGCGTTGGTGATGTCTGTTGAAAAATTTGTTCTCCTTTAAAGGTTCCAGTTAGAAGACGAAGCATGGTGTAGTGGACATGTGAGGAGAGGGAAACTAGGAAAAAAAGAAAAATGGTCAAGACTAGGTTTGAAATAGGAGCATGGAGGCAGTCTCTGAAAGAGACACTGGACTAGCTGGGTGAGCTTGGAAAGAGGGAGAAGAACCGTATGCTCTTAAAAGGTTATGGAAGGAGGTGCCAAGCACAGGGAGATTTGTAACCCTGGGATTGTGCAACTGATCACAATCCCTTCCTGGCTGAACATAAAATTTACCAATCCCAATAATCACTGCTGTCTGCAAGAAGTTGTGAAACTTTGTGAAACCAGACTGACTGTCCCCTGTGGAATACAGCAGCCTGTTACAGCTACTAGAGGTTCTTCTGGGTAAGTGAGAAGCTAAAAATTAGTACTGATCTCTTGAAAAATGACTGCATTTTCACAGGATAGCACAGCTGGGCTTTCTTGAGGCAAGAAAAGGGGCTATCTTCAGAAAAATGGATAATACATGAGAAGATGATCCACGAGGAATGCTCAGGTTCCCCAGTATGTTCAGAAGTAAGGAAATGTATTAAAATTTTTCAGGCAGTATCTTTTTTTTCTGAGTGGAAATCTGTTTAAACGTTCCTCTCTATACTGCTACCAGTCCAGTATTGGAGGAAAAATGTGTATTCAACAGCAAAAATGATTTCTGCATCATTCAGTTGAGATACTCATGGATCCAATGTCTCTAGAGAGGAAGAGCAAGCAGTAAATCTGTGTATACAGTCTATGTCAGTGGATTCAGAAGAGACTGAATAAGTTAATTGCCAAGAGCTTCATATGTAAATATTACAGAGACTGAGAAGCATTGTTTTCTCTTATGTGACACTACTGGATGTCAAGGAACTGTGGCAGGACCAGACTGGGCAAAGTAGGCTGGCTCGCATTCTCTCCCTAAACCTTATTTTCCTGCTTTCCAAGATGGAGCAGGATTAGATGGAGTGTTGGTCTGACCCAGGAGGGCATTGCTTTCTTTCAAAAGTCTTGTATTGCACAATTCTGTAGACAGAAGCATATGACTAGCAAACAAAATCCAGGCTTGTTCCTTTAAGGTCTGGGAAGTTTGCTCATCTGAGAAGTTGGGGATTTTTTTTCTTTATCATTTGCCTGCTTGAGTCTTTTTGCACTTAATAATTTCTTTTTATCTTACAGTTATAGATAATTAGCTTGATGGTTTTAATATTCCTAATATATTTTCTAATACCTCTTTAAAGGACTTGGTGCATGATTTCCATCTGTTCAGGAGTTTTTTAATATCTCTTTCAGTTTCTTCTGTGATTATCATTTCAGGGCATGAAAATATTAAAGGAATAATATACCATCTACAAAGGTAACACCAAAATATGCTACCACAGGTCTGGATAGTAGTCTGCCTCTTCTTTTCTCAGTGGATAAAAGCTGCTCATTTTCACTCTACACATTAATTTTATACAATTATTTTTTTTCTACTATAAAATTCTATGTCCATTTTGCCAATATGAAATGGCTTGAAGTATTTGGTATGGATGGAGAAAAGGTTGTTTCTTTGCTTGTTTGCCTTGTAGCATTTTTGTGCTTTCTATTTATGTCTTACAAGCAAAAAAGATTCTGGTGCTTGTGTGTCTTCCTCATCACATCTGTGGTACATGGGGCAGACAGAGATGTAATGGTGTGCCTCATAGTGTAGAATAAAAGAAGTGGTTTGGTTTGTGCAGGATCGGGGAGACCAGAAGTTCATTATAACATCAGTGCAATCTAACTTTTGTTTCCTTGCTATTTAAAAGTGCAGTGGTAAGAGCAAAGGTCTTGTCTGTACGAGTTTCAATGTATTTATTGTGAATTTATGGGGCCAAAAGAGGTATTTGTGTCAGTCTAAACGTACAGCCTCCTGGAATTTATTTGTATCTCAACTTGTATTTGAATTATATTTTAGAAGGACATTCATTCTATTTATGGTTGCCAGTGATACAAAACACATCACAACCTTCTGTGATTAGACTCACTGCGTTTATTTTTAGTTTAAATATGCACAGGTTCAGCTTCACCTCGTTTGTAAGAAAGAGTTGTTTTTCATCAAAATTCACTGAATCCTTTATAGTCACTTCACTATGAAATCACCATTTAATCTTCCCTTTGTTAAAGTACCCAAGTTGTACTTCAGGGGTCTTTGCTTCCAGGCATTTTTGTTTAACTGTTGTGAGAACTGTTTCATGACTTTCCTGTCCTCTCTTTTGTTGCTAATAATCTTGGGGAATTGTGTCAAAAGAAGGAGAAAAAGCATCTGAGTGGCAGTTACTATTTCACTAACACAAAGTGTAGTAAGTACTGCTGTGTTAAACTGTCTTCTTTATATATTCATGGTTTGTATTAATTATTCTGGCCAGGGAGAGGTTTGATCACCTGGGAGGGTTCCCAAATAACCTTTTGGAAACTTTTATTTCCTAATTCATTTACTGGGCACCTGTTGGGGTTTTTTATATATAGGTGCACACATCCATTCACATCTTTTACATTGGTAGAGTAAGGTACTTTTTTTTACTTTGTAGGTCATATACAGGCTAGGAGAATGCAGATTAGTCATCTTTTTTGATTTATTGTCCTTGTCCAAATTGCAGGTATCTGTCTCACTTTTTGTCTGTGTGGCTTGGGGAATCCACTAATGTTATGTGAATAAACACATAAAGAAGGCTGTTCAGTAAAGTCTCCCTTATTGCCAATCTGAAAAGAGTACAAGAAAGCAAAACAAGGAGTATTTTAACAGGAGAAAATAGCAACAATGCCAAAGTCAGGAGATTTCATTGCTTTTATTCACAGAAACCATTGGTAGAAGGACACTGTGAATATCAATCCAAGCAGGAACAAATGTCAGCCTTTAATGCTAATTGATTTTATTGGTGAAGCAAAATGAACCCAGCTTAATAGTTAACTGTGAGACAAGATTCTGCCAAGACCTTCTTCCTATATTGGATGACACTGTGACCCTGAATAACTGTTGGATAAATGATACAGAAAATGAGCATTGACCTTTGAGATACTGAAGATGCAATGTCATAGAAAAATGAGACGTGTTAGAGCTGAATTTTAGATACTTCTGCCAGACGATGAGTGATCATACCTGATAACACAATGTGACTGCAGAATCCCAAAATACTGCTTCTGGAAAGGAAAGTGAGAAGTAAAATTTGACAGAGGTCGTACAGGGAAATCCTGTCATTATACCAAGACTGGGACAAAATGGACCAAATCTATCAAGAATAAAAATGCTACAGTACAGTTAATAATTTCTAAATAACTTAGATTTAACATAGTCATGTGTGTCTAAAAGTGTTCTCTTTCAGAAAGATTTCAGATTTATTTCTGGAATTGAAAATTTAGCAAATATATTTGAAAGTCATTACAAAGTTGTAGTTACAAACCCAGATACCTAGTAAGGAACTTATGCAATTTTATGATAAGGATGGTACATAACTCTGATGAGGCCATTAAAAGCCAAGGGCTTTTTCTTTAGCCACTAACAAAAGGTAATGGTGCAATAGAGAGGATGTAGTGGATGGGAATATCTATCCAGTCATGAAGCTTGACTTAATCACACACCACAGAAAAAAATAGGAAAGCTGTTTAAGTCAGTCTAGCTTAAGGATGGTAGCTGGATATGATTATAATGTATGGTAAGGCATGCTTTTCATGGCCTGAGTTAAGGATATTGGGGAAATCAGAGTATTTTTGACAAGTTGTAAATGCATTTTACAGTCCCAGTTTTTTCTGTGTATAAAATTGGAGACTAGAACATTTTATTTGCTGATCCACTGCAAATTTTAATATATCTACTACCCTATAAAGATATCATTGACCAGTAGTCAAAACATGGGAATCAGAAGATGTCATGGGCATCATCTTATATTTTTCTAATGCATATTACTCAAAATTAAGCATTACAAACTCAAATCCATACCAAATAGTCTTATGAGATTGTAGCAGCTAACATTGGGCTGATTATCTGCATCATAAGCTTTGGGTCTTCACTGAGGAAAATATGATGAATTTGCAGACCTGTTACAGCCTTTGGTAATTCAAGAAGGGAAAGAAAAACTGGAGCAAAGACTCTTTTACAGACATTTTGTAAGACCATAGGGAGCAGAAGTTTATTTCATTTCAAAATTACCACACACTGATTTATGTGGAGAAGAAAAAAATTTCAGAATGCACTTGTTTGTGTAACCTAGCAAAGTTTTATACCATCCTGGAACCATATGAAATGTAAAAATTCCATAACTTTTTCTCCAGTCCTGATTAGCAAATTTTGCTCTCAATGGTAGTGGAAGATCTCTGCGCTGAAGCCTCTATATTGAGAAAGGCCTGCTAGGTTCCTTAAGTGATTTTGTCAACTTAATTTAGAATTTAAATATTTTCTTTAAAAATGCTGGCAGTATATCCTTCAAAAGAAGAGGAGAAAAAAACAGAGACAAACACATCTTGTGAATTGTTTGCATGGAGTCAGCAACCTGAAGAAGTGCTCTCATGCTGCAGTTTCCCTCTGTTTAAGCACAGCCTTTAAATAAAGGCTTTATTTATGTCTCTTTTTCACAGACAATCTTACTTTAAAAGGAGTATTTTCAACAAACATGCTTTGTGTTAGCAGTTTCCTCATTTGCATCCTTGTTGAGATTCTGTACATTGCACCGTGCTTGGAATGAAAGATGTCATTAAAGCCTCCAGGTAGTACTATTCAGCTGAATCTTTATCTGTTTCAATCTATTTGAAGATTTGAGCTATTTCTTCAATTCATATAAACATTTTCCTGTCTGTTTTAACCTCTTGGTCGCTGAAAGAAGAGAAGGATGTTGCAATTGACCCAACAGACAAGATGTGTTTTGGAAGTAGAGGTGAACCAGAATATACAGTGAGCATGTCTGAATGTTTTTGGAGAGGAAGGCAGGTGTAATCTTTTTTCCTTTTCACCCAGAGTTTTTGGAGAATAAGAGTAAATGTTGAAAGAAAAGCCAAAAAAACTTTCCTGTGAAACTTATGTCATATTTTGAAGTTTGACAAAGGAAAGCCTTTTTCCTATATATAATAATGAGGCTGCTCTGGGATAATATAAGCCTCTTATGTTGATGTCACATTCAGATTTTTGCAAAAACCTGCAAACACCTTCTTGAAGTGACCTGAAGATGTGAAATGTTCCTATTGTCTCACAGGCCATGTCATTATGTGCTAATATGATGCCATCTCAGTTTCTGTGCTAATTTAATGGGATATGGTGTCAATTTAGATGAAAAAAGAAAATCACATAGGTAGATTCTGCTGCTGGGTATTTTACTGTTTTGCTGCAGTGATTTGTTCAGCAAGCTTGACTATCTAATAAGCTAGTTCATGCAAATGAAGGCATCTGTCTTCATCCCTCTTTGCCATTAGTTCATTATGCATATATTAAACTTCAGGGAATAAGTACATAGATTGATTAGAGAGTTCCAGAGCACAGGTTAGCAGCCAAGAAATGCCTGAATGATTCTTTTTCTTTTTTTGCCCCTTCCCCCCCCCCCCCCACCACAATTCCTTTTCTTTTT
>JAOTQP010000870.1:33085413-33108389 GCA_026413545.1 Cichladusa arquata | reverse complement strand
ACAATTCCTTTTCTTTTTTTCTACTTTTTCCACTCATGTTCCCCCCACTTACAGGAATAGTAAATTCTTGTGGATCTTAAATGCTTATTGACGTCTAAAGTCATCACTGTTTCTGCAATTTGCTAAATTTTGATATAACCAAGTAGCGCATTTTGGAGTTCTTTAACCCTCTTTTTCCATTGGCTTTAACTGTATTTTTTTTCATCCTGAGTATTGAGTAAGTCAATGATCTTTTTGTCACAGGCACTTTTTTTTAAAACTATAAAAACCTAATAAAAAAATCAGTACAACCTATTTGTCAGATTGCATATTAAATTGCCCCTTAAGCCACGCCTGTAACTTTACTTTTATATCAGATCGTTGTATACAAAAAGAATGAGTCATGGACAGATCACTTTTTGAACCATTTGTAGCAGTGCATTCATCCAGCCTGACTTTGAACTACCATCTTCCAGAGGTCAGCATTTCGGGGTTAGGTTTTCCACAAAGGTGAAGAGTAAGCAAACCATAAAGATATCAGCGGTCACTGATCACAAAGGACAAAAAGTGAAATGTGTGGGAAGCATTTTTCATATTTCTCATTTTTCTCATCCATATCTGATTTTCTCAAGGATAGCCTAATCTTCTACACAGAGACTTTGATAAACCCTTTTGTCGTGCTGAGTCTCCTTCAGTACTACCAAGTAGAAAGACAGGGTGTGCATTATCATTCAGCTGTATTTGTTCTAGAAACATTTATGTATATGACCCCTAAAAACTTAAATATCTGTTCCTTAGTCCAAGTAATAGGAAAAGTTTTGCAGGCCCAGTGCTCCAAATTTCAAATATTTGAAAATTCACTACCCACTATTTGAATACATGAATGATAGTTTTTCTAAGAAGGAGTGACACCATTAGTATATCCTTTTCTTATCCTTACTGCTTCAGTTTTGCCATGACACTAGTGATCTAGCTCCATGTCATAAAAAGGAAAACCACTGTCTTAACTAAAATGTTAAATTATATAGCACCTGTAGATCATGACAGGCAATGCAAGGTATGTTAGGAAAAATAAATGACAGCTCAAATGGAGAAATGAGATTTAATGATGCTATTGCTAAAATTTAACTGGTTTAACAAGATGTTAAAACATTGCAGCAAAACATGTCTTAAATAGCAAAAACCTCAGCAGTTCTTAATCTCAAAGGGGAAGAAGATTAAGAGGTGATTTGACTGGAGGTATCGCAGGGATATCCTGAATGTAATAGTGGAACTATTATGAGATCTTGGTCTTGAAGGATTGCCTACTCCCCATTCAGATAGACATTATCTACACATGTAGCAGAGTTCTCCTCATGTGATGCTTTCAAAACCACGCTGGATGCCTTTATAAAGAGTAATCTATAGGTGGTGATACTGCCATATCACGTTTCTCTGCTTGTGTCACTCAGGTGATGAGGGCAAGAATTGTTTCCAGTGGTTCTTTCCTGCTTTGAAATGCACAAAGGCAATCAATCCCGTGATCAATCCTGCCTGATCCATTTTTGTAACTGTAGAAAGCAGAGAAGCTGCAACAGTCAGGCTGTGTTTTTGTGAGTACTGACACATCAGTGCAAAGAAACACAAATTATCAAGAGTTCTCTTGGTGTTAATTTCTCATTAAAAAGAAATGAAGAGGAAGTTGGAGGTGAATTCATCAGAATTATGGGAAGAAGTTCTATAAATCTAAATTAGTGTCAAAGTTCTGTGCTGTTGTGCACAGTAGGGTTTTTACTAGTGAAGGAGGGTTAATGAAGCCTTTATCCCATTCAGACAGAAATGTAGAAAACACTAATGTCATGTGGCTCTGTCCTTTTCTTCATCAGTAGTGTCAACAGAGACATGCAGAGGAGTTCAAAGTATCACTGCTGATGCCCGAGCCATTCTTGAGTTTAAGATTTTGTTGCTTATTGCAAGATCAAAATTTTCAAAAGGAGATACTTGTTTCATGTGGGAGATACATATTTGAGATAACTGTGGACATAACCTTCAGCTCAAAAGTACTTTCTACTGCCCATTCCCCACCCAAGCTAACCATGACATGGTGTGGAAGCAAGGAAGTTTGAGCTCTGGAAAGCCCTGCAATGTCTGCTGAAGAGGTGAAAGTTGAGACCATCAAGTTGTTCACCACTGTGCTCATTTTTACCTTCCAGTGTCTTTGCTTTTTAAAGCTCCACCTTGATAGTTTAGTGAGCTGCTCTGGACCCAACAAATTTTCAGGAATTTGGCTACCATCCTAGATAATAAGGAAGCAAAAAAGTGCTTGAACTTTCTGAAACATTGCAAGTGCCTCAAGGTAGAACTGGTCCTCGTCTGAAGATAAGGAAGTTGATGTTGCAGATTGTCAAGTGGTCAATGGATAGCGTAGATATGTTCTCAAAGAAAGCCATTGATGAAAACACTAGAACTTCCAGCTAGCTTAAGAAATAAATGTACTTTCACTAGACTACATCACTGAGCCAGTTGTAGTTTGCACTGCATGTTTGTTCCAATCCTACTACAAGGTGGCATGTGAGGGATCAAAGTATTTTTTTGGTAGAAGGTTTTGTTGGTGTGACTTAACTAAATCTGGATATTCTTAAGTAATATATTAAAGTATTCATATTTACTGAAACTAAGTGTTTTAATGTTTTATAATTTTTTTAAAATAATTTTTCCTCCAGTTGAATTTCTTTGCTCAGGGATTACAAATAGGGAATGATTGTATTTAGCCTAATTTTTCCAGTCCTTGATGTAGAGCAAAAAAAAATATGTACAGAGAAAAGAATTCAGAATTAGTCAGTGACAAAAATTCCTAATAGACTCATCTCTTGGAAGAATCAGATGCCATTATTTGTATTAAGATAACTCAAATTGATCTCTTTGCACAATATCTGTCAAAGTAATGTCATGAATAATTTTAGGCTGATAGTACTTGAATATTTGGGAGGATTCGGGGTATCAACATCTGTTCTCATTTCCTGGCTCTCTTGTGCAATTCAATTGTGAATACAAGAAAACAAAACAAAACAAAATGCTTGAAAACTCTTTTATTGTGAAATTTTTGCAGGCAGGACTATCCAGAGGACCAAAAAGCCTGTTGTTCCCTCACTAGCATTTGTCTGGCTTGAAAAAGCTCTAGACATGTGACCATTCATCTCTTGTTTTAGTCTGCATATTTGCCACAGTTAGCCTGGAGAAACCTCTCAGCTTCTTACCCAGCTGCTGCCATGGACCACTTTTTCCTCTAAGTTCAAAGCAGGAAGTTGTTTTTTTTTACCTTCATATGAAGCCATCCCTTGCAAGTTGACTTTATAGAGATCATTCTTGTATTTTGTGTGAAGCTGCTTCAATGTGAAAACTGATTTTACACCATTTTTAATGCACTTTTTTTTATTTTCTGGCAAATGTTGTTTACTACTCCTGTCTGCAAGGAGTGGATTCAGACACAAGCAGGATGATGTACCTTGAGCATGTGCCATTGGTAGCATGGCTGTGCTGCTGCTGGAGAAGCACTGGGGCTGCACTGTAGGCTGTGGCATGCAAATGTTAAGCCATGGGAAGGTAATAATGGTTTACTCCAGTCATTGTTCATTCCTGAAATGTAATTACTGAAGCTGCTGTAATGTGCATTGATAACTGTGTCATATATGTTTCTTCCAATATTCTTCTGTTAAGAAATTGGTGAGGTTTTTTCATTAAGAGCCTTTGTCTGCAGCTGGCTTTCTGGTGGTTATTTGATTTTCAGGCTTGGGATATTTGTATTAAATTCTGATCTTTTAGTTAGAAACAGAATTTCAAATATAAAGCTTACATTTCTGGTTAAATTGAAGACCACTTCTGTTGAATGCCTCAGTTGGGATTTAGAGAGGGTTGGCTGCCAAGGATTCTGTGAATATGAAAAATGTACCCAAAACCAAATAGCATAAGAGCTGAGCTCGTTTTAGACAGGCAACCAATGAACCCAGGTGTGAGCTGTGCTGCTGTGTCCTGCAGGCCTGCTGCTTTCAGTGAGTTATGTGATCATGTCCTGTATATCACTGCTTGTGATGGATCATAAAATACCCTTACTTCCTTTTCTGTGTCATGCCTAGGCTAGGCAGACTTTTTCTAGTCTATAAGCACTGGTGGAAGATATTTGGATTTTAGGTAATATTTTTGCAATGGCAAAGTCATCTTGTAGTTGCTCTTAGAGCTGAAAAAAAAAAAAAAAAGAAGATAAATAGGAGGTCATCTAATGCCCTGTACACAACCAGAACAGCTGTCAGTTTAAACTGAATCTATTTTAGACAGTTTTTTGCAAGTGTCTTGTCCATACATATCTCCTTTGCTTTCACTGACAGTGGTGCAACACTTCACCTGTACATTTATAGCGATTAACCTGGCTGCTGACCCAAGGCAGCCTGCACTGGCAGTGTTTTAAATGTACAGTTTTGTTGGTAGCTGCAGTGTGTTGTGCCTTGTAGATGTGCTCTGCTGCACTTTGTACCTGTTTGCCTTCCACTGTGGGTTGCTGGCTTCTGACTAGGACTGGTTTGGGGATTGTCCCTCCACAGGGCAGGTTGTGACCAGCTTCATGTCTTCAGACTCTCCTCACTGATGTGTTTTGGTTGTTTTGGACAGAAATTTGGGTGTTTTAGAAGTTAGTGACGGCCAGTCAGGAAAAGGGCAACAAGGAATGGACTGTTCATCATCTCTTGACATCCCTCTTGTCACACTAAGAGAAATACACATACCCACAGGACTTGAAACACTGAGTGAATGTGATGTCTCCACTGTAACAAACTGCTATCTGTTCCCAAACAATTGACTTTATCTTTATGTGATTTCTTACTAAGCTATGAGATGCCTACTGGGATGTAAAGCAGAATGTTTTCTCTGCAGAATTTCTGCTGACATGCAAGGGAAAATTCATTCAAGGACAGCATTCACTATATTTTCAGCAAACTTACCAATTACTTACTTATTAATTATATATGGTTTTGGTAGGAAAATGTCAATAACAGCAAGTTTTTTTTTTTTTTTTAACTTCTTGTTCAGTTCAATTTATGCCCTGTTCCAGCTGCACTTAACAAACTCATTTACTAGGTGGAGAATAGACGCAAGCACTTGACCTCACTATGTAGATTTTAGACATTTTTGGGGATTTTAAAATTAAGTTTTCACAGAAGGGTCTCAAAATCTGAAATTAAGGCAAATATTTTTGAGTTTTACTTTAATATGTACATTAAGATATAAAATTGTAGTAATTTAGAAAATAAATGATAAAACTTTTGTCTAAGAGTTCTCTCAGCTTTCAAATATTTTTCTGTGAAAAAATCTCTTCTGTCATGTAGTGTTGTTTTCCTTTTGAAGTGGATATATTCCAGGTTCATAAGTCTCATGAGAATTTATTTTCCATGCTATTTATTCATGGAAAGGTATTTTTTACATACACCAAAAAGTAGAAAATGACTAGAAATCTGCTCATGTGTAAAATACTAGAAGCTTTGCTATGTTCCTATTATTCTTGGAGAAAAATTAGTCATGGTATTTTTCAATTTTACCTACCTGCAAGTTGTTCCATGTATTCATCCTCTCACAGGAAGATTTACCCAGTCTTGAATTTGAGCATCTGCTTTATCTTTGGAGCTTTCTTGTGCTGTGTTGAGTATCCCTGTAGTTCTCCAGGCTGCAGGGCAGATCATAGTGTTAATGCACCAGCTGACCTTGCTGCCAGTCAGGTTCACACTGTCATGGTGCTGTAACAGCAACCTGAGAGAGGCATCCAGACCAGCAATTTAGAAAACAGCAGTAGTGTAATGTTTTCTTTAGAACTCAGCTGCTGTGTGTGCTCCTGCTTACAGAACTGGAGATCTAAGGGAAGCTCTTTGGAGCAGAAACCTTTCTTTTTCATCTTATGTCTGCCTGTGTGTAAAAGTGTGCGTATTTGTGCTCCCCTTGCCGAGCCATCTCCAGGGTTCAGCGGGATTCCTGAACCCCATACCAGAGGCAGTGGATGCCAAAGAAGCTGTGGAGTGGCTGGTGCAGCATGTACCCAGGATTGTCCCTGCAACAGGGACTGAGGCAGTCCCAAAACCTTCCCCTCCATAGGCTGAGGGAAGTCCCAGTGTGAATTCATAAGAAGCCTGGAAATAACTTCTGTGCTTTCCCTTCTGATGCTGACTATGCTGATATTATTACCAGTGTGGGAGAACATGTAGGAAAGAACAGACTCCAGAGACCTCTAACTAATTAGGAGTTTGCTGGTTGGTGTAAGTAAAGAATTATGAGTGAGGTGGTAGGTGATTTTTTACCCTCAAATTGTGACATAGTGTTGCATTCAGATGTTGCTTGGGGTGAGGATGAGTAAAGTAGCAGGAGAGGCCTTTGTGAGGGGTTTTACAAAGATGTTTATTTCAGCCACCGCTCAGCATTGTCCAGCGTTTGGGGAGCAAAGGCGAAGGGGCTCGTGAGGGTCCAGGTTTTAGTACATGGGATGAGCAGGGCAGGGAGAGCATCAGGGACCAATTATCAGAGGACACGGGGGTCCTACAAGGGAAGGGCCAGGGCAGAGGACCAACAGGGAACTTGGGTGGGAGTGACCGAAAGGCTGACCGACCAGGAGAGGGCACGGGGTTGACTCAGGGAACAGAACAGGGGCTGCATTCCCTAGCTGGGAATTCCTTTGGTCTCCACAACATAGCATTGTCTTAACTAGGAAACAGAGACTGACCTTGCATTAGTTGGGGAATAGCATGTACAGATGCGTTTGCGTGTTGGCTTGGAAATGAAGGGTTGTTCTGATATTGGGCATTTCAATAATGCTCCAGTGGGATTAATCTGTAATAATAATGCCAAAGCAATGCAGATGAGTAAGCATGTCACATATAGCATTAGAAAAACAGTAATCACTGCGATTTAAGAAAGCGTAGATGAAAAACAATGATGAGGGTCTCAAATGGGCCTGGTTCAGAGCACTTGCAGGGATAGCAGTCTCTTATAAGCAAAACCAGCTTAGGTAGTTCAATTTCTTCCTGACATGATTATGTACAACAAAAGCTACAAAATCCTTCAGAGAAGCAAACCTAATGAAATTACTGTGCACTCCCTAGATGACCTTATTTGTCAGTGTGCAATGAGCACTTCACACCACCCCTCCCTTACAGTGCTGGTGCATCTTTCCCTCCTGCCTACCAAGGAGGAGTGCACAGAAGTCATCGTTCTGTTGGCAGTGGTAAACAGAAATTTGTCATAATAGATGGTGAGAAGGAACGAGCCTGATCATCACTTTCCATGCCAGTAGTTGAAGGGAATTGCATAATTGTTAGCCTGCTTAAAATACTGCTTGGATCATCTGTTCCACATGTACTTTGGGCAGCAGAGTATTGCCCAGCATTGGATTGCAAACTCAGAATCTATGTAAAAGATCAAAACACGTGAGGGTATTATGCTATGGCAAAAGATTAGGCATTGCAGTGCAGTGCATTGTTCATGTCCTGTATATGCATTGTAGCAAAGTATTTGTTTAAAAAAAAAAAAATCTTAGATGGATACTGAAAGCCAGATTGTATTACTGAGAATTACAAAGAACGGATTCAGTTTGGGAGGTGGGAAGGGAGATCTTCCTTTGACTCCAGATCTCGTGTTTGAGTAAACCCTGAATAAACATGTGTCACACGCTGGCAGAGCACCTGAGGTTGCATCGTGGGTGCCAATGTACATTATCTTCAGTTGCACTAAGTACCGTGACTAACTCTTGTATTCATTATGAATACTTACAGGTTTTTATAAAACTGAAAGCAGCATTTTGGTCCATAGCACCTCTACAGCTATGCAACATGTCTCCATGTTCAGAAGCAGGTAATCACATCTGTTCTTTCTGAATTGTCAAAAAGGCCAGATGTGAGCAAACATTATGGAAGCCCAACAGCTTCCATACAGATGGTACCAAATGGTGGTTTGGTGTCAGCCAGGTTGGAGAAAGCACTGGTTAGCTATGCTGCTGTCTGCTTCTGACAAGCTGTGTTGCTGAATGCATTGCAGAGTTTTATTGTAGTAGAAGCTTTATAAACATAGAGGAATTCTTGTCCAAGCCTGTAAGTCATGCTGCATAATGGTAAAAATGTGAATAACTGAAGTGAGGTCATCATCAGCTGGAATAGATAGAAGAGCCTGTCAGCCACGTAGAAATGAGCAGGAGTACAGGATGATGCCACATCAGAAAAAGATTCAGAAGCTAATCCTATTAGAAGTACTACCAAGGATTACAAGCCTGTGCACCAGTACTGGAGTCTCTTCTGAATTATTTCCTCTAAATGCCACCGTTTCCTCAAATACAGAGGTAATGGTGGTAGTTGGCAGTTCTTGTTCAGGGCAGCAGCTCTTCATTGTAAGGTAAAAATATATTACATCATCTAGACAATCATGTGGAATGATCTTGATAGAGCCTTGCTGCTATCTGTATAGTGCTACTTCTACACTAACTGGTGAACATTTGAATATTTACAAGGACCTTAGAGGTTTTTGGGTGGCTTTTCATCTTTAAATCTCATGCTGCCACAGCAAGCTTGCTAGTGCAGTGCAGACATACTGTTTACATTGATTATATGATGTTTATGTCTGATCAATTCACCAAAAAGCTGCATATTAGTACTGAAAAGGATGATCCTGGGATGGATGATCCTTCCAGGATTTTAGTGGCTCTTTAGGATTTCATGTATTTTTCCAGAATACCCTGGGCAGCTGGTGGTTTTACTAGGTCTCCCTGACTGGAAGCAGTGGACATGTGGCTTTCCAAAGAGTTGCAGTCCTGCTGAAACTGCATATGTATGTTACCTTTTTTACTTATTGTCCACCCATGTGCAATAAGGACATCTCTTTTTGAAAGTTTGATGCTTTTTGTTGCATGTGACCTGCCTTTGTTGTCTGTTGAATTAACTTGTCATTTTCCAAGAATGGAGAAACTGCAGAAGAGGGTGTTTTAGAATGTGAGGGAAATTTTATATACACTTAATCACTATGAAAGTCCTTCACTTACTTTATACCTGTTCTGCAGAGATTGCAGAGAGTTAACACTGGAGCTGTATTTATGTAAAAATAAGGAATAAAACTGTTAAGATCTGATGTATCTCTGTCTGGATTCTTGCTACATTCAATTGTTCCTATTAACTTTGACATCTGCTAGTGACCTCAAAGTGATTCTGAACCTGAAATTATAGTTCTATTTTTGTGTGTTTTAGCCTTCTATTTAATCAGTTGAAGTGCATTATAGAACAGAGGTCAGAGGTAGAGAGCAGAAAATGAGAAAATACAGCTTTTTAAAAATGTGAAACAACTATCTTTAGTTGTAAGTGTTCCCAGACTTCATATTTGTGGGCTCTGTGTAGTATACTGGCACGCTGGTGTCGTTTTTAATAACCTTTTACAGAACATATGGCTCAAGATTTATCTATATGCAGAGCCTTGTGGACAGAACTTGTGAATTGGAACATAAAAAAATCTCCAGGTGTACATGTTATTCCTTACTAGCACAGAATGATTTTCTTGGGATGAAGGTGACATACTAGAAAGGCAACATCTGTGTTACTGCTTAAATTTTAATAATGTGAATAATTTTCTTTCAACAGAGGAATTCAAGGGCTCAACAATAGTTGAATTAATGAAAAAAGAAGGCACCACCCTAGGGCTCACAGTATCGGGTGGTATCGACAAGGATGGGAAACCCAGAGTGTCTAACCTTCGTCAAGGAGGAATCGCTGCTAGGTAACCACATCTCAAGCTACAAAACGCAATATAAGATGTGATTGCTTCAGAAATACGTACTGCATCAGAAAGGTCACCTAAAAAATATGTGACTGATGCATCTATAATGGCAGCCCATCACACTGGAGAACCTCAGAGGGAAATGGCAACAGCTGGTCCTTCTGTTTGCTCAAGGCTACTTTAATAAAAACTAGAAATACCAATGAGATCTTCAAAAGTTGTCACAAGACTCATGACATTTCTTCTAAATTATGTATGTTTTATTTCTCTGGTTTTTTTTGTCTTTGAACAAATAATTGGGAGAAGTAGCATAACATACTGAGGAGGAAAGAAAACCAAAATGGAAAAAAAGAATGATAGTGCTACCATAAATTAATTACTTTTTTTAACTCTTCATTAGATAGCTTTGAGATTAAAAAGACTCTGAAGTTATAGGTACCTTGCTTATTACTGCAGTGGAAAGAAAAAAGCTTTTAATCAGGAGTGAGACAAGTCAAGAGATAAGGTTTGAGCTAAATTATCCCACATAACTGAGTAGAACATCTGCTTGTGGCCTTGGCCCATCTCTGTTGATATGATATTAGCTGTGAAGGCAACCAATGTCAAAAAAAAAATTTTTTTGGCCATTTCACAAAGAGAGAGACAAGGATGGGGACATGAAGAAGATGACTTCTCAGATCCTATGTCCAAACCAGTCAAATCATCCTTTATTGTACAGCTGGTTTTGTACCTCAGGAATGAATAATGCAACAATATTCTTATTTTAATATTTAACAAGCTAGAGTAGAGAAAGATCTTAAAATGCCACTTTCTGTTAGAAAAATGAACTCATTTTACGCTAGACTCATGGAAAAAGAATTCTTACAATCACTAAACAGTAATTTAAAGGATTTAGTTTGGTTCATCAGATCTGTCTTTCACAACTGGACTATGTCCTTTTCCCTAGGAGTGACCAGCTGGATGTAGGGGACTACATCAAATCTGTGAACGGAATCAACCTGACCAAATTTCGCCATGACGAGATCATCAGCCTGCTCAAGAATGTTGGTGAAAGGGTTGTGTTAGAAGTGGAGTATGAGCTGCCTCCAGTCTGTAAGTATTTGCAAAGCAAACTGAAAACCTGTGCAGAATAGCAGACATAGTCAACAGTGAGATGGACATGGTTGGTAATAGTCATTTTAGTAGTGGTTGTTTTTAAATTCTATTCTTATTTTTTTCCAGTGGCTTATCACAGAGCGTTGAAGCGGTACAGAAGAACTGATTAGTTTTGGTTGTTTGGTTGGGTTTTGTTTGGGGATTTTTGTTTGCTTCTTTGCAGTTTTGAATACTGCAAAGTAGAAAGTAGATTAGGTAGATTCCAGCGCAAGCAAGTCCTTCTTTTTACTGTAAGATCCTCTGAGATGAGACCAGTGAATATTTGCTAGTTCTGTCTCTGCTTTTTTCTTTCTTTCTCCACGTGCAGCACCATCCCTCCCTCCTAAACAACATCCTTTGGGACTTTTCTAATCTTTTCTGCCACCACATTTAGGCAAAATTTCATTTCTGGAGCAGAAGACATAGTGGGGTGGGCTATAAGGGTATATGAACTTGCAAGAAGTGTGTGACTGAAACAAAGGCTTTCACAGAGCAAGATTTTCTTCAAAATACAAGTTTATGTTCACACTGAAGTTACCTTCAGTAAGAGTGCTATCGAATGTTTTCCTTGCCTCTCCTTTGCTCTGTCTTTATGTGCTTGTGCCTGTAACGGTGTGTCTGTAGGACAAAATGAGTGTGAGTAGAGTCTATCAGGTATAAAGTGAAAGCCAGAGGAGCAGTGAGTTGAACACCTGGGAGCCAAAGTGAAGGCGTGTCAGATGTCTGACTGCACCAAGGGGCTGAACAGGCACACCCTTGGAAGAGTTTGTGCTCCTTCATACTGCTCGCTGGAGGGCAGAAGATGTGGTTTCCTGGTGTCCAGCCAGAAGAATCTCAGGTGCCAACTGGGAAGCTCTTGTCTCCTTGTTTCCTTGCAATAGAATCCAAAAAAAATCCATCACTGTTTTTGGTGCTCAGAAGTTTATGAGCTTCCCCACTGCTTTCTAGCAGGTGGAGGGTTAGTCTAATTACATATTTGGGGTTTTTTAGGACCTTCTGACAAGCACATTAAAATTTTTGAATGTCCTCTGTTGATTAGTGTTTGCTTGTGGTGAGGGAACTTCATGTTCTGAAGCACAGTATCTGAATTAATCAGCTGAGTTCATTGTTACTTTGCTGCAGATGTAGTTGTTTAACCAGCATTATTTGTTCTGCATTTATTCAACCGGGCTTTCTTTGGTTTTCATCCTCTTTTACCATATGTGCCACTCTTGTTCACTGAGACTGGATTTTGACATAAGTTACAGCGTCATTTGAAACTTTTTCTTTAAGTCCTTGGAATTTCCAACCTCTTCATATAAGCATAGATAATAAAGTTGGAGATAATTAGCAGTCTAGCTGTTTCCATGAACTACTAGTGAGTAAGCTGTTTTTGTTAAACATGTAAGTTTTCCAGTAAGTCATGTGGAGAAGTCCTGGCACTTCCTTCCCAGCCCCATACATAATGAAATTCTACTGTTGCTCCCATGCTTGTTCCCTCAGAGAGAGGATTGTTGTAGTTTCAGAGCCAGGAAATGTCAATCATTTAATAATGATGGATTAAATTTGGCTGAGCACTGGTAATCCCACTCCCTAGTGCTCCCTTCCATTTCTGAAGTGTTTGCAGCAGGAGCATCCAGCTGCTGTTCTCATCACAAGCCACCTCAGTGTTTAAAACTGGAAGGTGAGCAGTGCCTGTCTTGTGTGTGCCTTTTGCTGTTGGCAAGGCTTTAGGAGTTTTTCCCACAGCAGGATGAGGCTGGGGTGCAAGGGCAGCCACCTGAGTGGCTGTTCCCAAGAGGAAGGGCACCACTGCCATTCCTCACCGCTGAGCTGTGGGTGTCACCTCTCCCCACTGGAGGGTACAGGCCACACCAAACAAATGGGGAAGTGTGGATTCATCATGAATACACACAAGGCCACTTCCTGTCAGTAGGAATGAAGACAACAGTTGTCTTCTCCTCGCAATTCAATTTTTTAGTCAGTAAAACGTTTCTAACTGAGAAGAAAACAGCCACATGGACTCAGTAACACAGCCGTGATCTTCAAGCTGTAGCAGGAATTACTACAGCACAGAGCAGGGCTCTGGAGGGCCATCTTTTATCTGTTTTCCTAAGGAAATGAGATTTATGTAATTTCACTGGCTGGTTCTCCTGGTTCCCTGCAGTAAATTTTTTTATAGGGACTGAAGAGCTCCCAAAAAAGTACATTACATACAGTACATCTGCCAGAAATAAACACTGGGGTGAGATGTGAGCAGGGGAGTCCTGAGAGAGAGGGGCAGAGAGTGCTGAGAGCCCTCTGCTCCTCCTGGTGCCTTCCTGGATTGGCAGCACACACAGGATGCCTGTGGCATCCACTGCCCCCTCGGGGTATCCTGACAGGGAAACTCTGGCTGTTGCAGGCATCGACATTAAATGACACAAGTTTTCATTTGTTCTGCCACTCACCGAGCATGTGTTTTATAGAGCTGGGTTGGTTTGGTTTTGATTTTTTTTTTAATTTTATATGTGTTTGTACTGTTTCCAGTGTTTGACTGGAAGGTGGAAAATGTGAGTGCATGTGATTTTGTACAGAGTCCTTTTCCCATTGGAAAAGAGAGTTCTTAGACCCTGCCAAAGACTTCCTGTAAAAGCTAATAGCAACCTGTCTGCTGGTCTCTTAACAGCAGTGGTTTCAAATTCTGTAAAGTGGATTATCACACCCAAATGCATTGGTCTGTGCATTAGGCTTCTCACCTTCGAGTCCAGCTGTACACCAATTCTTTAGTACTTCCAGAGAAAATACTGACTCAACTAGAAACCAAAGAACTTTTTTACTAACTCACCAATTACGAGGAAGCGTGCTGCATTTTGAAAAAGGAATTTAAAAAATCCTTGTGATAATAAAATGCATTATATTGTAATCTAGTAACCTGAGATCAGACAAACACCCCAAAAATCTTGATTGCCTTCTCTCTAAATGACAAAAGTAAATGTTTTCATAGCTAGACAGCAAGCTCTTAAGAATTTCATGTCATTTTTGTCTCACCGTATATTCTGTATTTTCTAGCACTCTTCCATAACTGTAAGAAAAGCAAAATTATGTCATAATTTAAACACTAAGACTCAAGTTCCTTACCTGTTATATGCATCTGTGTATATTTTCCAAACCATTATCACTCTGCAAGGTATCTAGCCCAAAATTCTCTCAAAAAGGGGATGAGTTCTATTTAATTACGGGTCTTCAATCTGACTGTTCTGTAATTGGGTATTTCCAATTGTATGACTCAATATCTATCTTAAATTAGAAAAGGTGTAAATCTGTGTGTATAATTTAAAAAATAATAACCATTAAGGTTTGGATTCTTTTTCTTTTAGCTGTACAAGGATCAGGTCTCATCTTTAGAACTGTGGAAGTTACTTTACATAAAGAGGGGAACACTTTTGGATTTGTAATAAGAGGTGAGTTATTGTCGAGTTTGAACTCTGTATTTTCTTGTTTACAAAAAAGTGATAATTTTTTTAAGCACTCAGAAAAATGTCAAGATTAATGGCTTACAGTTTGTAAAAATCGATATATTCCATTTTCCATACCCTCCTGCATTGCTTTTATGAGCTGCTCTAATTTTTGTTTATGGGAGAACCTTAAGTAATCAACTATGCCAAGGAAGCATGACAAACTCTGGTCACATAAGACCAGATTCTGCTACCACTGGAATTACCAGGAGGATCATAGTTCTTAAAAAAATATTTACATATAGTACTTGTATGAAGTATGAAGACATGAAATTTGATTAATACTGCTGGTAGTCTGAATTGTGCAACTAAAATATTATCACTGACTTGGAGAGGAGAAGAAAAGATGCAGCTGTTAATTAATACACCCCAATAATGAATTATTACTTTAATCAGGGAAAATGTGTTTTATCATAAATGACTTAATGGTCACTCATTATTCTGAGTATACATAAAGTAGAGATTTTTTTTTTCTCTGTGCTGCAAACATTGCAGAACAATGTGTTCACACTGAATCACATTTTCAGAGTAAAAGTTCTAAGAAAAAAAGAAGCATTTAATAAGAATCTCTCCATAGAAATGCTTTTAAAGATTAATCTACACATAGAGTAAGCTGATTTTATTTAGGTAAAATTCAGTGAAGGGTCATATTAATGGCTTGGCCATTTTTTGATCTTTTTAGCCCATCTGTGAAGGTGCATGCTACAAGATGTAGGCTTGCCTTTTGGAAATGAGCTTTCATGAAAAGCATAAAATGAAGGTATTCTTTCTCTGACTTATTGCTTTCTAGGTGGAGCACACGATGACAGAAATAAATCTCGTCCTGTTGTAATAACATGTGTCAGACCTGGAGGGCCTGCTGACAGGTACAATTCATCTTTCTCTGGAGTTCATGTGAAAGAGAAATAGAGAAAGGTGAATTATTTGGGACAGAAGTTAGAATTTGGAGTGAAACAGATGCATTTAAATACAGTCCTTTGAAATTCATGGGTTTGTCTTTAATTGCTGTAATAGAAATAATAACAACTGCCTCAATAGTAATGGACAAGCACAGAGGCGCAGCACGTTATGGTGTGTGAACTTTAATTTAGAATCTTGCACCTAAAATAATTAGAATAAATTCCTGCAATAGGTCAGAGCACATTTTTTGCATTCTTCAGACAAGTGATGTAGCTCTTAATTGTGCTTTTTATACTCTAACACCATGATCTTTTCCTCTTGCAGTTCAGAATAATACTGTGTCAAGTTTGAGTGTTGTATTATTCTGTTAAGATGTTTGTACATATCTGTATGTGAGTTCACACATAACTTTACCTAGAAAACTTCTGAGTACAGATTTATGTTTTGGCCATATTTGTATATAATACCATTTTGTATATATATAAAGAAAAATATTCACTTTATTTTTATGCACAAACTGTATTTTCAAAAATGGCATTTGTGTCCTTAAACCATTAAAGAAACTCAAAGGGCAGTTTCTCTAAAGCATATTGATATCTGTAGCCTATGCTGATCTTGGAAACATTAACTGAGAAGAAAATGTTTCAAGAGAGCATTTCTTTTGTTCCCTCACTTTCTTCTCTCTCTCATCCCCTGATTTCCTTGTTTTTCTCCATAATTCTTAAGCTGACAGTGTTAGTATTTAATTTTCTATTATAATTCTGAATAGATTATGAGATTAATAGATTATGCCAAGGAGACACCATTTTAGATTTAGAGCTGAATTACTTTTAGGTAGGAAGAAAGGAAAAGTGGAATTATGCTAGTAAAAGGTATTTTTAAAGAAAATCAATAAATGGACATTCATATTTTGCAATCTGTTTCAGCGCCCATGTGTTTGCACCTCATGTTTATTTTAAGAAAATATTGGCAGAGGATGTGTTTATGTATGTATGAAAAAAGAGTTGTGTGGACAAGGCAGAAAGAAAGCATATGTTAAGCAGAAGCTATACTTAGTTGCAATTCAACGTGACTTGATTATTTCACTGTGCAGTAAGCTGTTTTCCACTCACTGACTTTCCAATTAAAGCAATTTCCTTTCTACTGCGCCCTCTGATCATTCTCACTGTCAAAGTAAATGTTAAGTGTTATAGCAAGAGGGATGGATGTCAGGGAGGGTGCAAGAGAATGGCTTTGCATGAAAATGGTATTATCTCCAAATCAATTTCTCTTACACTAACAAAGATCATTCCTTTCTTCTCCCTCAGAGAGGGCACAATCAAACCTGGGGACAGGCTGCTGAGCGTGGATGGGATCCGCCTGTTGGGAACAACACATGCTGAAGCCATGAGTATTCTCAAACAATGCGGGCAGGAGGCGACTCTGCTGGTTGAATATGATGTCTCAGTGATGGGTAGGTTGTGGGATAGGAAGTGGGGCTGTAGTACTGGCAGCCATCTGTGATGTTTCACTGTCTGTTCTCCATGAGCTATTTTAGAAGTGGTTGTGACCTGTTATGCTCCTAGTAGCACTGCTATTCCCTCCTGCATCGTATCATTAATCTCGGGTTCATATGGAGGTGAGCAGTATTTTACTGTAATTTAGCATCCTGACATTCCGTGGTTTGTAGGCTGAAACCACAGTGTGGATTTGAGTAAAGTAACTTTTCCAGTGACTAGTTTATAATAAAGGTTAATGAAGTGTAAACATTTCTGTGTCACATGAAAGAGGGGAATACTCGATCTAACAAGAATTCTTTTGCCAGTGCTGCTAGTTGGACAAGACATAATTAAAAAGTCACAAGACTGCCACAGAGAAAAGAATAGAGGAGAGAAAATTTCTTAAGAAATACAGAGGTGGCAAATCATGGCTTGAAAAATAAGCTTATATTATACAAACTTTGATTGAACTCACTGAAAATATGGAAGGTTTTTTGGGAAGTCAAGTACACCAGATGATTTTTAACAAGGGATTTGGAATTTACTTGTTTCCATTTGTTTTGGAAATTGTCATATCCCCTCAAGTTTTTCAAGATACAGAAAATTCATAGCAGCAAGGAACAGAAATACTCACCAGTCAGACTGGAATATTTCTTGTCTGTTTGGGGATTTTTCACTTCTTTTTCTACTCAGTTCCACAGTCAGGTTTCTAGCCTAGCAGAAAAGCAGCCTCCTAGGGATTTGTGAAACAGCACTGTCAAACTTCAAAGCCTTGGAAAAGATTAATACTGAAAAGAATAATGTCAGATATTTGCTTATTCTAGAGCAGCCCTCTTTATTCTTCTCTGAGACAGAGATTTCTCTTTTTTTATTACAATATATGTCTCTGTTTATTTAACTGTCAAGGACTGAAGTGGCAGGTTTGTGTAGTGTCTGGCAGGCCTGATGGCCAGTTGCACAGATTCATGTCCAGAAAGGTGGAGACAGCTCAGATGAGCTCTAGCTTCTGAGAACTAGAATTTAGGTGTTTTCATTTGTTTCTTCTTTTTCTTTGAAAGACGATGGACGACCAAACCCCATCTATCATCACAATTAAATCAATATTCTTTCTACTCCACTTTTTCTAAAATGGACTCCTGGCTTTAGACAAAGTTCCCAGCAAACTTTCATTTCAGAGAGAACTCCCATGCCATTTTCCCCCTTTTCCAGGGGGAGAGTCAGCCTCCATTTCATTGAGGATCTTTGGGAAATCTTCACGTTTGCGTAAGGAGGAGACCACATGATGAAATACTCTGTTGTGACCTAAATTGCAGCTTGTTCAAGGCAGGAGCCTTCTTTTCAGTACCATCTGGATAGAGCTCAGTTCAGGAGGATACAGAACTTAATTGGAAATTTCACACTTGTAACTCTAAAGGAAGCAGCCACCAATCAGTCTCTTCATGTCATTTTCTCTCTGAATAAACTCTCTTTTGTCCTCAGCACCAAATCTGGATTTATCATTCCTGCCTTCCTGGCAATGAATGTGTTATCCAACAGAAATTAAAGGAGGTAGAAGAACCTGAGACTTGTGGAATCAGAAAGAAAGAAGGAAAAGGAAATCAAACACTGACAATGGTGATCCAGCAGTCTGCAAGAAGAAATAAAGAGGGAACCACTAGACTGTCTTTCTAATGCATTGTGATTTTTTTAGATATTACCTAGCCCCCAGTAGGTTTTGAATTTTTTCCAATTTGTATACCCTGCATAGTATTTTAGCAGTGACGAACAAAAGATTTTGTTGGGAAGCTCTCTTGTGCAGTTATGTTGTGACCATGGTGCAAAGGCTGAAAATCATTTCTCCTAATCCATTGAATCCTGGCCCAGGAAACCTTTGCTGATTTGAATCTTCTTTTAGTTCTGCTCAAGAGCAGAAAAGTCAAAGTTGGGAGTAATGGGAAAGAGTGAACATGAGAGAAATTTAAGAATTACAGAAATGCTACTCTTTTTCCCAACTCTTATGTTACCCATATACTGTTTGTAATGCTATCTAAGGGTTGATGTGAATTTGACAACAGGCTAAAACAAAGGAAAAGCATTAAGTAATGTGACTTACCAATAACTGGTGCTTGAAAATTGACTAGTAGATTAGCCTGCTTGGAGGGGCAGAAACAATCCAAAAGTTACACAGAAATCTAGTAAAACTATATTCTGTAGGGTCTTCCTGGTATAAGCTTTCAGTAGAATATATTGCTCCTAGAGATATAATTGTAGCACTATTTGCTTTAATGCCTTCTCTTCTGTTAGTGGATGGTAATATCCTATAAAGCAGCATTGCATGTGGCCAGAACTGGAAAGAGCCGTAAAATACATTCTGGTAGCATGAAACTGGAACTTGATTTGAAATGGTTTTACTAGATGAAGAAAATAATCCTGAGCCATATTTCAGCTACAGTCCTGTAGCATGTAACAGACTTTTCTTACTCCTGTAAGCATAAGCTGTTTCAAAGGTGCTGTATTTCTCAAAGTTTAGTTCTTCCAGCTGAAGTCTTCAAGAGGTCACTTGGGAAGCTTGTACACTTTATTGTTTCTGGACCCTAGACAAACTGGAGTGAAAAAAAGCATCAAGTGGTTCTGTGGAGGGCAATCAAAGGTGTATATAATGTAACAGATGTGGCTATTCCTGTTGAACTCTCTAGGGTTACACATGTGCTTGCTTGAGTACATCCGAAGTCTCCTGCTCAGCTGGGTCCCAGGAAATAAACTTGTCAATTCAGCTTCTTGGAAGAGATTTTTTGTTTTTTAGACTCTGCTGAAAATATTTACAGATTGGTGTGTGGAGTGTACTGCTGTGTAGTTTCAAAGAGACTTGATGTAGCAGGAGTTTGAAAATACCAAGGTAATCTCTGAAGAAAATTGGAAAAGCTAATTTCTGAGGAAATATTTTATAATGGGATAAAAGTTACATTTGAAGTTGTCGAGGGTACAGTCTTCCTGTTTTCCAAAACACATTCTCCAGTCTTGAAGTACTGTGATTGCTTACCTTTCTTGTTGATTTTAGAGGAAACTACCTGCATTTTTTAATTTTGTGGTACTTTAATAATGCTGCACTTCAGTATTTGCAAAGGACATGGATATGGTGACTCACTCTACACATGATCTTTGTGGGCTTTATTACTTTTCTCTGTAATCCTTACAGCTTAAGTGTCTAACTTTTCTGGTCATGTGGATCACCTGTTTTAATCTAGTGGTGGCAGAGGTCTGTATAGTACAGCTCTCTGTGCCCTGCACCTGCTCCCTCATTTTGAGGAAAGGGAGAAGTAGAGGCAAGGTGGTAGCCAGCAGTGACTTGCTGCCACTGTCAAGATAATTTTGCAACCTGAATCCTCTCCTGTGGCAATCAAATAGAAAATATTCATTCCAAGATATAAAGTTAGGTTGGGGAGACTGAAATTCTCACTGTTAGGCAGTGGTCAGATGAAGTATCATAATTAACTGTTCACAGCTAGATTTATAGTGAGAGTTAGAATGCAACACTAATAACAAGCTTCAAAGATTCACAGTGCCTCTGTCTAAAACAAGAAATAAAAGTTTATCAGTACATTGAAGCTGAAGAGATGCAGTTTCCCTTCAGGTTTTCAAAGATCTGCCATGATGCCACTGGGCTCTGTGTTGTCTCTGTAATTGGGGTTGCATATGCTTGGGTAACCTTCCATATTTTCTCTGAAAGGGAGCAATCAGACAAGTTCAAAGTTTAAATTCTGGCCTTTTTTATATGACTCTAGTTTATAAATGGCTGCTGATGATCTTTTGAGCAACTTAATTTTTAAGTCTTGGATGCTCATGCTGGGGCAATCTTTGAATCAAGAATACTGTAGTTAAACAAAACTAATAGCTTTTGCCAGAACTTTGGTAGAAAATGAAGCTTTTTTTAGTTGTTTGCACTTGTGAGACACAACATCTTTCTCTCTTATCTCTTCAATGGGCGTTTGTTAGTTCAAACCACTCTATGGTGTTCAGGAGTGAAGGAACATATTGCACTTTCAAATTCCATATGTTTCTCTGGCTTCTTTAACAGTTTTTGCTCTATTTGAGCCAGAATAGATTTGCTGGTATGTGGCACCCTGTAAGCATTCTCTACAAAACAAAAATAGTCAGCTTGTTTTCTGTTGCAAATCTACCAGAGTCACCGTGACACAGAACACTTGATTTTAACTAGAGCAACGCCCTCTATTTTCTGAACTCAATGTTTAACACTGATAGGACTTTCTAGAAAGGGGATTATTGATGCAGAAGTTTGCTGGTAAATCTTTTTGCTAGACTCATCCAAGACTTCTGCCTCTTTAAGTTCACCCATTAAAATAAGCTAATTAAATAATTAATTAATTAATGCTGTAATGATCTTATGAAAGTATATTTAAAGAAATCTGCTTCACCTTTTAGCAATTCTGCCCTGACAGGAAGATCACTAGGGAGAGAAAATTTGCACAGTTTAAAGATCAGGTGAGATAATCTGTGGTCTAGTGTAGACTTTCAGTAATTTGTGGAAGGTGAGAAATAGAGGAGAAAAAAGAACTTATGGGCTGACCTTAAAGTTTCATAAAGCAACATCACTCAAGTGCATCCAGAGCTGTGGAGACCCTTAAAAGCCAGAGATTTTACAAGCCCGAAGGAGCAGAAGCCACAGGGACTCAAAGGGCTGACTTAAGGTCTTCATAAGCCTTACAAGTGTTGCAAGACCTTGAAAGTTGAAGTGAAGTCAGAAACCCTGTAGGATTCCACACTGCGTTTTTCTTTCTGTTGCTTTACAAATTTAAAATTTGCGTTTCCTTTGTCTCATACAGAGTTTTGACAGAACAGATAGGTACCATACTCTAGCATTTGACTGCAACTGCAGGTCTCCTGGCTATCACAGGGTGATAGATTTAGATTCCTTGAAATTCTAAGTATGAATTAGTTGCTTAAAACTTTGAAGATGTTTTCTTATGTTGTTTCAGAGACAAATAGAATGAAATTCATGTGCAAAGCAGAGGTCATAATACCTGTATTAATTGAAACATTACTTTAAATACTGCTACACAGACACATACACAAGTTATGTTGCAAGAGAATGCTGGAAGTCAAAATGTTGAGTGTTCCACTTGGGAAATGTCAGAAGTGAGACTGTCTGCTCAGCCACTGTCCAGAGAGGTGTGCATGCAGTACAGTCACAAGAGCCACAGGAGAGATAATAACCTTTTTATGCAGCTATTCATTTTGAATTTTATTTCTGTCTCCAGTGTGTGACCACAGGCTTATTGAAGGCACTGCCCAGATCCTTGTCTAAATGCAAAGTTATTAATTTCCTGGTGTTTTTTCCTGAGGCCCTAATCCTGTCACAGTTTGAGTGCTTCAGGCAATATGCAGATCTCAAGGAGAAAACCTCTGAGTCCGAAGGTCATTCGTCTGTATTGGATCTTTCTTACAGCAGAAGATGACACAGACATAACTCTAACAGTTCCAGATATATCCACTCACAGATGTGTCACTAGGGTAGTGCACATGGGATTTTTTTGTCTCTCATGGAGGGTAATGAGTGATTCACATTCAGATACTTAAATCCATGTGCTGTGGCATGTTAGTCTCATCTTACTGTGCAGTTTATTTGTTTATCAAACGCATGGCATGTTCTGCTGTCGGTACCAGATGCCTACACCAGTATAAACTGACAGTCAGCCATGGATATATATGATAAGTAACTTTCCTTTTTGTAATGCTAACAAGCTGTGCTAAGGGACAGGGAGGTGGTTCGAGACAGCCAGCACAGCTTCACCAAGGGCAAGTCCTGCCTGATGGACCTGTTGGGCTTCTGTGATGGAGTAACTGTATCAGTGGGCAGAGGAAGAGCTGCAGATGATCTCTCTGGACTTCTGTAAAGCTTTTGATACAGTCTCCCACAGCATCTTTTGCTCTAAACTGGAGAGAGATGGATTCAGTGGGTGGACAGTTGTTAGATGGATAAGGAGATGGATGGATAAGTCACATCCAGAGGATAGTGATTAATGGCTCAGAGTCCCAATGGGCATCAGTGACAAGTGGTGTTCCTCAGAGGACCAGTGTTATTTAATATCTTCATTGATGACACAGACGAAGGAATTGAGTTCACATCAGCAAACTGGCAGGTGACCCTCCTGAAGGACAGGATGCCTTCCAGAGGGACCTGGACAAGCTCGAGAACTGGGCCTGTGGGAATCTCATGAGGTTTAACGAGGCCAAGTTCAAGGTGCTGCAC
>JAOTQP010000870.1:33062595-33084841 GCA_026413545.1 Cichladusa arquata | reverse complement strand
AGGCCACCAAGATGATCAGAGGGATGGAGCACCTCTCCTGTGAGGGAAGGCTGAGAGAGTTGGGTTTGTTCAGCCTGAGAAGGAGAAGGGTTTGGGTCACCTAATTGTGGCCTTCCAGTACCTGAAGGGAGCCCACAAGATGGAGAGGGACTTCTTACAAGGGCTTATAGTGACAAGACAAGAGAGAATGGCTCCAAACTGAAAGGGAGTAGCTTTGGATTAGATACAAGGAGGAAATCCTTCACTGTAGGGGTAGTGAGGCACTAGAACAGGTAGCCCAGAGAAGTTGTGGCTGCCTCATTCCTAAAAGTATCCAAGACCAGGTTGGATGGGGCTCTGAGCAACCTGATGTAGTGGAATGAATCCCTGCTCATAGCAGGTGGGCTGGAACTAGATGATCTTTAAAGTGCCTTCCAACCCAAGCCATCCTGTGATTCCATCTAGTGTGGGATATGATTTACCCTTGGCATGAGAAGCCTGAGGCTTGTGATTTTTTTCTGCTATCAAGTTTTCTCGCTTTCAGGACTGTTCTTTTACAATAGGAAGAATGGGTTTTTCCTTTTAACCCTTTGTCTCTCATGCTGCTACTAAATATGATGTGCAGACTTCACTTAGTCTCATCATGAGCCTGTAAGATGATTAGTTATCGATCAGTTTGTCGTAAGCTGCTGCCTCCTGCTTTAATCTACTCTACTTATCTTCTTTAAAGAAAATATAAATACCTTTTTTAACACCTCTTGATATAAATGGGGTTGCATGGAAACCTAAGGTAAATAGGCATTATGGTATAAAAAAATACAGCTTTTTGGGCTGGATTCAAATTCAAATTGAAGTTCAAAAAACCAGTTCTTGATTGATCAGGTTTTTTGCGATCAAGAGATACAACTGCTGGCTGTGATAGCGAAATAAAAAAATGCTTGCATTTGGTGACCAATGCTGTTGATCCCTTTCAGCCTTTACAGAAATTGTGATATAGTCTGATACTTAAAAGCAGCAGTCAAGTGTTCCCTCCCTGTTGCATAACCTTCTTTTTGTTGCAGTTCCCTCTTTATGCCTTACACACTTCCTACCCATCTCATTCACTGCTACTCCTCAAAACTTACGGTGCTTTCACCTATGGGTAGGACATTTGTTTCATTGTGAGGACTGCTGAGCAGTGGAAGAGGTGTGGAACGGGGCCTTGTAAGAAAACAGATTTTTCTTTCCAGTGAATGGTACCCCTGGGTTGCATGAGCAACTCTCAGTTTGTTGCTCACCAGTTCCTGTGTAAGCTTACATCCTGAACAGCATTGATGCATTATTATGTACCATTACCTGGGTTTCTCTGTCAGAAAAACTTCAAGCTTCTGACATCCATACCAGAATAGTTCCTCGAAAGAGTGAGAGCCACTAAGCCCACCAGCCTGCTCTCTGTTAGCAGCCTTATCAGACTAGCTGTCCAGCACAGTGCACATGATTGATTCCTGAGACCAGAAAATTCTTGATACACACATGGCCGCAGGGTTTCAAAGGTGTTTGCTGAAAGTGGAGAACAACTGCAAGGGTTCTGGATCCCATGTTCTTTCCTGTCTATTTCATGGAGGAATGATGCTTCTTTCTTCCATTCTTTGTTCTTATCCTGGTTCTGAGCTGCATTACTGTCTTTTTCCCAGTAGCAGCTTGATTTTTCCTTTCTCTGCTGACCTAGTTTGAGTTGTCTTTTCTAGAAGGTCCTAAATCCCCAACATGCTATTCCCTCTCCTTACAGCCCAGTTTTTTTCTGCTGTCTTTTGCCAAGGAAGGCTTAGGTAATTTTCTAACACATTTCTCTCACACTGCTGATTTCCCTCTTTTAAAGGCCTTTTGCAGTTTACATGCCTGTCCTTCTTTAGCCCTTTCTCCTATCCCTGTCTCTTAGCAAACCATTCCCAAGTTTCTTGTTCTGCAGCTTCTTTACAGATCAATAACCCTCTCACCTCAGATCCTCCCCTTCTTGCCCAAAAAGTCCTTCTCTCCCCTCTTAGCTCTTGATTCCCAGTGCCAGATCTGTCAGGTAGAGAGGACACGGGGAAGATGAATTTTCCATATAAAGTCTATAGAATTTTCAGGGGGAGGGGCAGGGTAGGTGAGGCAATCTATGGCTTTTCCTGATGACCTGTTTCAGCTAAAATAACCAAGGGGAGAGAAAAAAGTACAGTCTGAAAAAAGTAGCCATTGTAAGAAAAAATCACACCAAGTATTTGTACTGTGGCTAAGTTGTAAGTTACAAGTAATTGAAAACAAGATGTTTTAATCAGAAAAGTATGATTTCCATGATTCCCAAGTCTATTTGCCTGATATCTTTTCTCTGTATAGTTATGATTTGCTGCTGCAGTTTAATAGCTGTCTTGCTAGTAGGTGATTGCAGAAAGAAGGAGTTGTTGGAAGGATTTCATAAATCTTACAGGTATTTCTTTCTTTACAAACTTCTTGATCATCTCTAAAGAGATCCCTAAGAGTTTAGCTGAACCGTTTAAGTTACAAATTACTCTAACAGGTCCAATTTAAATTTATCTCAAGTGCTTTTAAAACTATGACCTCATTAAAAGCAGCTTAATGAACATTGCTTGGTATGGGAGAAAAAAAACTGTTAAGGTGAAATGAGATGTCCCTGAAACAGAAAACTAAGGGTACAATTTAATTATCATAAATAACTAGGAATGGGGAGGAGTTCCACTTCATGTATGAAAATATTCTGTTTTACTGAGTTCTGAGAGTAATGGAAAAATTTGTCTTAAGACTTGTCAGGAAGGTGATACCTGTATTTTTATGCAGTTAATTTAAATAGTCTACAATTACAAGAAATCAATCTGATATACCAAATGTATTTCATGATGAGAATTCATTAAAGTAGACCCTTGGTAATCTATGTTAGTATCTCTTTACAAAGTACATGGTCTCAATATTTTAGATGCTAATTCAAGGGCTTAGATCCTCAAATGGAAGCAGTCTCTTCCTCCTAAGAATACAATAAATTGCTTCTTTTTATGAGTAATTAAAGACAAATGATGGAAGGAGAAGATTCTTGTAATAATCACTCCTGTCCACCATCCAGGCTTCAAGAAAGCAGAGCAAAGGAGCAAATAACCCTCACAGACACTTGACAAAAGATGGGAAATAAAGATTCATAAAATCTTTCCACCTCACATGAGGGCTATCCAGATACACCTACACCATGAAATGCAGTGTGAAGGAGAATTGGCATCCCTACCACATGCTCATACCTCTGGTCAGCTGGAATTGGGCCAGTAATTTGACTTCACTGTTACTTAGCATGCTGGTCAACAGAGACTATGATAATAACAGGATAATGAGATGTCCTGGCTTCTGCTTGTCTGAAAAAAAACCAAAAAAAACCAAAATAAGCAGGTAGCTGCAGTACTTAAATTCAGAGTGCAGAGGTGAAAGTTTTATAGAAATGGTGATAATTAAGTTTTGTGGAGATAAAAGGATCTTTTGTATGTGCCATGCAATTCAAAGCAAGAGAAACTCTGTAATCGGAAAAAATCCAATTAAGAAAAAATACAAGCCCAGATTTATGTTCATGACATTGCAGTCATCTGAGAGACTAAGGAATAAGAGACAGATCTGATTTTCTTTATACTAGAGAGAATTTGTGCTGAAACCTCAGAATCTGTATTTTAAAGGGCCCATCTCTAATGAAATAACAGCAGAAAGGCACCAGTCCTGCCTTCATTCCAGGGAGAGGAAAACATTAAATGTCTCCCAAGACTTCCCCTGAGGGGAGGCTTTTAAAAATACTTGGAACTGAACCACTCCATCCTCTTGACTTTTTTTTCATGCGTATGAGATATCTGGACAGTGCCTGACAGGTTAGGTCCAGGGGAAAAAGCCCAAAAGTCCCTCAAGTCATTTGCTGGAGCACCTGTACCAGGTATAATCTAAGAGGTTAAAATAGGATGCAGATTTTTATTCCTTTACAGTAAGGTTAATGGTTCATTAATCATTTCACAGAACACTTATGCTGAAAGGCGATGGATTTCAAAATACGGATATTTTTAGACATTTTGCCTAAATACAACCTCAGTTAATGGTGTTTTAGTGCAAAACCCATGTGAATGTGACCTGAAGCTGATGCTGTGAGACTACACCATCTAACACTCAGCACTTGGGAGATGTGTACTGTTCAGAGAAGACAGTAATAAGGTCTATGAGCTGGAAATGTACGTAGTGGGGAAAATCAACATTTAAGCTGAACAGGTTTATCTTGAAATCAACATAGTTTCTCAAGATAATTGCACCAGTGCCACATCTTACAAGATCTTGTACTTCTCGTGGTGTTGCTCATCTGTACAGTGAGTGAATATTTGACCAGTCAGAACACTTTCTTTAACTGATTTCAGCTGAGATTTACAATAGGACCCAAAGGGGAAAAAAAAAAAAAGCTCATGTCTTATGCTTGAAGAGCTTTGCATAAAGGGAAATAAACTGCAGACCTGTGTGTTTTTGTCCCCCTCCTCAATTCTCACCAAATGGACACTCGGTTTACACCAACAAATGTGTCTTTTGCCAGCATAAAAGTTTTCTAATTTAAGCATTGTTTACACCAGTAAATCAATGTTCTATTTTCTTGCCAGCATAAGATTTGGCATTCTGCAGTCAACTCAAATCTGAAGTGTAGAAAATAATTGTGTTGCAAAGACTTGACTGATGCAGATTACTTTGAAATTGTAGTGTTTAGAATGTTTGATCATACCCAATTACCACTCAGTCCTCTCCTTTCTACTAATGAAAAAAGAACGTTCCAGGCCCATTTTCTCTTTACTCCTTTGATAAGATACTTCTCTTCTGGTACTCTAACATCAGCATGGGTTGTACACACCTGAAGTAGCCAGTTCTGTTCCAAGTTTTAGAGGTCCTCTCACTTTGGATCTAGATCACAGCAAAAGTTCCTACCCTTGAACATGCCAGAGAAACTGTTGGATGAACGGCCACCGTGTATTTCATTTTATATAGTTTTTGGCTTTCACATAACAGACCAGATTTCAAATGTCAGCATTTGATTTTATAAGTCATGGCAAGGCTTTGATGCTGCTGATCTTCTCAGTATATCCTGTCATTCTTTAGTTGGATGTAGAATGTGGGAGAAGCATCAGCTGCTATGTTTAAACTAGAAATCAGCTGCAAAGGGAAAGCAAACAAGAAGGGATGTGTCCTTTCTGTGCTTCTTTAAGATCTCCCTTGCAAGATTTTTTATGTATATAGGAGAAGTTTTTTCTTGTCTTTGCAAAGTTCCTTTCAGTTTAGCTCTTCAGGGATTAGAAATATAAGAATTTAAGATGCCCATGCAGCCTTACTCAGATGCCTTGGTGCATATATTGCATTACAATTTTTAATTGGAATGATTGCATACATTTTACCTTCCACAGTAACTTGCTGCATAATGATCTGAAAAACAGTCATGTGAGAGAAATGTTCTTTAAAAAGCTGATCTCATCTTGATGCAGATGACTAAACAGGGCAGGTGAAACACATTTGTCAAATGCAACTTTTCTTGGGTGGTTGTAAGAGAGAGTTTAGGCTCAGGTGTAGCTACTTCAGGTCTGCCCTACAGAGGTTTGCATTTTGGTGTGGTGGACCCCAACGTAGGTGTCTTAAAATGTCCTCTCCAGACAAATGGGTGCTTTCAGCCTTCATTTCTTTGACCCTTGTTTGTTTATCTCTACAGTGGGAAAAACATCATGCTTTTGCTCTGAAGTATGTTTATAAGAGAAAATCATTAGTAAATTTGTGTTGTAGGGAATACTCAGAGGCTGCAGCATACAATAGCTCTCCCCACCACATATGCTCAGAGAAGATTGAGAATACTGTTTAGGAATTAAGGTGTGAGCTTGGAAAAAAAAGGGGAAAATGTTCCTAATCATTAAATATTCACTGTTTACCTTCCGTATGAGGCTCTTGAAGTAGGAAGTATATGTGCTTATTTAATTAAAGAGGGGAGGTGAAAATAAGTACATCCAGGCAATATTCATTCTGGGGATCATTAGGTTTTAAGTGCTTTGTGCCTACATGGTGACTGTAATATTTTTCTTTTAATGTCATTCTGTTTGTAAACAAACGCTTCTGATCTTTATTGGTGTACATGTATTTTTATGATGATTTAATCTGATGTTCCGCAGATTTTAATCAACTTCTCATTTGGGTTTTTTACACCTTGAATAAGCACAGTTTTTCTGTTAAGGGCAGCTCAGCAGTGTTGTTTGGAACAGCTTTCTTCTGAGCACTGTGACCTGTAATTTTTCAAGGTCTTTACAAAGACCTTAGTTAATTTGGGTAGATTTAACTGGTAAAAGAAAAAGAACAACCAAAACCAAAGAAATAGACCGAAAAGAAACACAGATGAAAAAGGCTTTTCACAGTTTCTCCTTTACAGAAATTCAGTGATTGCTTAATTATAAATATGAGCAAAATATCTTCAAAAAGAGACAAGTGACCAGACAGAGGCATGAGAGGACCTGGAGCCCCTCTGAGCCTGGCAGCAGGAGCTGCTCTGGCAGGAGGTAAATGTCTTGTCCTGCAGCAAAGGAGGAGCCACATGGGAACCTTGCCAAAGGTGACCCTGGCAGCAAGCTGGCAGGCTGTCTGCTGAGGTAGCAGATGATAGAGTGCCCTTCTCATTGCTATGACTATAACTGTTATGGGCCACTTGAGTTTCTAGAGGTTATTGCTTAGTTGGGATTTTGGGAGCAGAAATATGGGGAATTGGTTTTGCTGGAAATGTATGCTGCAGAGAACAGAGGATATAGAAGCTTTCTTTTGCTTTAAATGTGTGAATACTCCCAGTAGTACTGTTCCTGTATACTTTGGATCAAGTACTGGGAAGGGAAATCTGGAAATATGTAGGCAATCCTAGATTATTTTTGCAATGAGGGATGAAAGAGTTTATGTTTAGAACCACAGCTTTTGCGTTAAGGGCAATTTACCTAAACTACTTTTTATATTTCGTTGAAGTGTTTTTTGCTAAACTGTTGCTGAGGCAGCCAAAGCAGAAAGAGAGGGCAGTTAATAACCTTGTTTTCTGACTCATTTTATCAAAGTTTGTACAACCCCTGTGAGCAGAAAAACTCTCACTCTGGTCCTCAGTGCAAAAATCTCCAGGGCAGATCTCAGCCTCAACCTTGTGCATGGTAGCCTTTTATAATGTGGCTGTACCAATGCATCAATTATTTTTAAGATATCTGTGCTAGAGCACAGATTATTGAAGAGACAAAAGTTTGGGGTGAAAAAAGTGGTACTGATAGTACACGTAGGTAGGATTAGAAATTCAGATTATCTGTTATGAACAGCAATGTACAGTTTAATTTTTCTTTCTTTCTGGTTCGTAATTGCCTGATAGGCTTTGCAGAGAAGTGTTTTAGACAAATCTGAAACTCCTGCCTATTCAAACAAACCAAGTCAGTTGATGCCAATGTTAGCAGAAGCACACCCAAGGTAAGCTTTCCAAGGCAGAGACTGCAATTAGCTTGTGTGCAGAGGTCACTAACACATGTAAATAATGAATGTGTAAGTTGTCATGTTTCAGTACAGAGGACCCCTGAGCAAGGCGCAGTTGTGCAGCTCACGTACACCAGGCAGCTCAGCCGTATGGGAAAGGGGCTGCACTTGGGTCAGTCACCCTGTTGACAAGCAGGAGTGGAAGTTTGAGTGCTTGGGTGTTCTCAGTGCTTGTTCCCATCTCTGAAGTGACAGCAGTGAGGGGCTTTGTGCTCTGTAGGCTTTTAAAGAGAATCCAATCCCGTTCTAATTATTACTGTTCCCGTTAGATGGAACTTCAGGGCATTGTGTCAAACAGGCATAATTGATGGGTACTGCAGCTCTTTGTGTCATCTACAGTGTGTACTTATGGATATGCTTTGAAGGTTGGCTGATGTAAAAATTCAACACACCAGCTGTGTCTTAGTTTGCAGGCTGAGGTGCAGATTGTGTTGCTCTTATTTGTTCTATTTGTTGTGATTAGTCAGACACAATCATGCAAGAGATGGAATTTTGAAGATATCAAAGCTCTTCTGCATTTTATTTTCTGTCCTACTTGGAGGAGTAAATAAGTATGGGAAGTTCTTTTGGATATATTTATCTGTCTATCAGGCCCAGAGAAGTTTTTGATGTCCCATCATTGGAAGTGTGCAAGGCCAGGTTGGATTGGGCTTTCAGCAATCTGGTCTAATGGACAGTGTCCCTGTTCACGGCAGGGGATTGGGACTAAATGGTTTCTAAGGTCCTTCCCAACCCAAGCCATTGTGTGATTCAGTGGTTCTTTGATTTCATCTCTGCTTTGTGCAATAGAAAAATTAACATTTTGTATTGCAAGGCCTCAGCAGAGGACATATAATTTGTACCATTTTGGGGGTCTGTCTCATTTTTGAAGATGGTTTTTAAAAATAATTATTTGTAAGTTCTGTTCCTGGAATGAAATGCAGGCAGAATTCCATTGCTGCTGACTTCTGCAAACATTTCACAATCAATCTAATGCTATATAGTGTTTCAGGGCAGTTTTCAGGAGCCATCCTTCAATGGAAAGGGGCTATTTGAGGCTCAGGTTGCCAAACTAACCATAAAGGTGTACTTATAGGCTGCCAAGCTCTGAAACCACGTGCTGCCATCAGTGATTTGAGTTCTTAATAGTTCTTTAAGTGCCACCTGAATTTTCCATGTGGTATTCTTTCTCAAGGTAGCAAGGCAGAAAGTTGCAGGGCCTGGGCTTATTTAAAATGCACTCAGACTATCATCAAGGAGGCAGATCCAGGATATTCTGTGTAGGCATCATCTACCAAGTTGCTTTTGTGTTGTAAATTGTACAACAGACAGATTGTGTTTCAGATTAACAACGCACATGAAAAGAAAATTAGAGGTAAATTAAGAGATTGGGATTTTATACAGCTTTTGAGCAGGGAAGGAGCCTAGTAAAAGTGAAAGGTGTGAGCTTCAAACAGTTAATAGGAGGAAGCAGCATCCTCAGAATTGAGCTAAAGTCTTTTGAGCTAAAGTTGCTTAGGCAGGCTTTTATGATCTGAACATGAGAGAAAGTCTGAGAGTCTCAAGCTGATTTTGAATATAGCCACACTGTAGGAGCAATTTGAAGGCAGAGATGGTTCTTCCACAAGTTAGAGACATTTCTTAGCTGAGAAGGATGGTGGGGCTGAGGTTGAAAAGTATGAAATATGGTAAAGGCAGCTCCTAGGCTTTTTATTTGAAGAACTTGGCTAAATTAGAGGCATATAAATGAGCTGCAGGAATTAGGCAACAAGAGGAGAATGGAAAGACTTTGCCAGTCAGTTGACAAGAATACTAAATTGCTTGTGTATAGAGGGGATAATAGGTGGCACATTTGTTTAGAGAATGATGTCTTCATTTTCCATTCTGAGGTTGAGAGGTGTCTCTGATTTTGCTATCACTCATTCTGCTGGCATCCTCTTGGAATTATTCCTATTTATCATTTTTGAAATTTGATTGTTCTAAAGGTGAGAGGGTATAAAATGCCATTGGTGCCTTTGTTCCTTAGCAGCAATTTTATGGTTTTTTTCCTGTGAACTCTGTGATCTTTTTTTCAATAGACCAGCAACTCCAGTGCTGTCCTGTTACTTGCAATAAAGGAAAATTCACTATTTTATTTACCTATTTTTGGTACTGTTTTTGCTCCTCTAATTTTAGTTCAGCCAGGTAAAATTACATCAGCTGTTGCTCATTCTACAGCCTGCCTGAAACACACAATATCCCAAAATCAAGGGAATGCAAGGAGCACATATATTTTATGAGAGATTGTAAGTTGGGCCTTGGAGACTGATACTGACACTTCAAACAAGAACAGTATTTAATTTTTAAATAGTGATTCTTTTATTAAAAACTGCTATCCTTTCTCCACAAATATTACTTGTAATACATTGTCAGCTTACTCTATTTTATAGAATCATAGAGTAGTTTAGGTTGGAAGAGACCTTAAATATCCTCTTGTTCCAACCCCTCTGCCGTGGGCAGGGATGCCACCCAGTAGATCCTGTTGCCTAGGGCCCAATCAAACCTGGTCTTGAGTGCCCCCAGGAATGGGGTATCCACAGCTTCTCTAGGCATCCTGTACCTGTGCTCTTCCACCTTCTGGTAAAGAGTTTCCTCTTAACAGCTAAACTGAATCTCCCCTCTTCCAGTTTAAAACTTCTGCCTTCTCCTATCACTCTCTACCCAAGTAAGAAGTCACTCTCCACTACTTCCTTCAAGTACTGAAAAGGCAGCAAGGAGGTTTTCCCAGAGCCTTCTCTTCCCCAGGCTGAGCAACCCCAGTTCTCTCAGCCCATCCTCGCAGGAGAGATGCTCCAGCGCTCTGAGCAGCTCCACCAGACCTACTCCAACAGGTTCACAGCTTTCTCAGCTTTCCAGAAATCCCTTTCAGAGCTTGCTAACTGTCATTGATTGTATTTTGCCCATAAGATCTGAGATGAATAAAAGGTTACTCTGCTAAATGAAGCATGAACAAAGCCAGGGTGCAAACATTATGCAATATTAGTAGAACAGAATACCAAAGCCAGTACCGTGAATCATGCTCTGTGTGTGTGGTTCATTTATGACCTTTAGTCACAAATGTATGAGGAATCAAATAATATTACTCTGAATGAGTGATAATGGTGCTACCCAGCTGTAGGGCATCTTGAATGTTGTTCCTGTGCCCTTTAAACACTGCAGAAGACTTATTCCTGCCTCTCTTCCTTGCTGCTACATTCCCTCTTGAAACCATTGACCCATGATACCAATCTCAATTTCTTGATTAGATCATCTTTAAAAATTATTATATTCTTTCTTTGCAAAACAGAGATCAAATAATCTTTGCAGTACAAGGAAAGGGTATTACATAAATAAGCGACCTCCTATGCCCCATCTCTGCCCAAAAATATCAGTATTTAAATAACCATCACGCAGCTCTCTGTAAAAGACTTGAGTAGTCATCCAATTGCTGTAAAAAAAAACTGAATAAATAAAAATGCCCCTACAAAAGAAATTCTAAATGTTAGCAAAATAGCCTAAGTGCTTTATAATGTAGATGTAGAACAGGGGCAAAACTGGGGTTTTGTCAACTCTTTTTATCTGTGACTTGATGAAGCCTGCAAAAAAATGAAGAAAGGTGTAAGTGAATTGAAGCAGAAAGGAAGGAGAAAAGTAGAGAAAAGCTTCCCTACTTGCAGCAGATCTTTCTCTTGCACACACATTTCTGGTTGTGGCTCTTGTTTTGCAAGAGATCATGGAAAAGACAGGTGAGTTGACTGCCTATCTCTGTGGCAGTCTCAGGGAAACATGAGAAGGGAAATAGAGGAGCCACAGCATAACAAAGGACTGTGAATCTCACTATCACAGCTAGGAATGAAATCTTGCACCAGACTGGGAGGAGTGTAAGTGTATCAGTCTTACAGAGATAATGGACACCAAAAAAATAGGAGTTTGGGGCTGGTATTCACGTAAAAGAAATAGTCCTTAGGAATACAAAAACCACACAGAGAATGACAAGATTCATTAAGTGTAGTTTAAGATACTGTCTGACTGTAATGAATAGTCTGTGGGTGAATGAAGAAAAGTGGATGTGAATGCACACTGAGTCCCTGAGTGCTTTCATGTTGCTGTGCTGTCAGCTGAGCAGTACTGTAAAGGACCTTACAAGATGGTCTGTATGGAGAGTGCCACTGCTAAAACCATGTCTTAGAAATTAAATTAAACAAGCCTGTTAGAGGTTCTACCTGTTCTTTGGGGTGGTTATCTGGTCTCAAGTTTGTACAACTAGCTGTGGATTTCAAGTGCCCTGTAAGATCAGCTTTGATTTTTGCATTTCAGCAATCTGGCTTCCCTAAGCAATGGCAAATACTCAAAACTCGTGGTGATAAGCCTGTGGTATTTTGATCTATTTCTGTTATAAAAAACTTTTAACATTTCAGTTCTTGTTTCTTAACACAGAAAACTGGGGGGCAAATCCCTAGCACGCGGATTCTGAGTGGACTAGCACAACCACACCTGCTGTGCTTTCCTCACCGTTGATTATTCTGTCAATCATAGAATGATTTAGGTTAGAAAGGAGCTTAAAGGTCATCCAGTTCCACCCCCTGGGCCATGGGCAGGGGCACCTTCCACTAGACAAGATTGCTCGGAGTCCCATCCAACCTGGTCTTGAAAGCTGCCAAGGATGTGGCATCCACAATTTCTGTGGGCAACAAGATACATGTGCATAAAAGAGCTCCTACTTTTTTTTTTTTTTTTTTCCCCTCCCAAGTAAGATGGGAGAAAAGCCGAGCACTTGGATTTCTTCAAAACATTCTGCAGCTTCTCTGGGCAGCCAACATTGTATGTTATTCTCAACTGAGACTGAAATAACAAATAAAGGCACAGATTTGGCTGCTTAGTCTGTGCCTTACACATCAGACTCATCACTGCTGCTTTTGAGTACCTTCTGCTTGTGTGCTGGGTGCTGACAGTGGCTTCTTGGGATGTCTCAACCTTTCTGTAGTAAGAACTGACTGCAGTGGAATGTTTTGTATTGGACTCTTTCTGGAACTCACACTGACTTTTGTACACAAATGCACGCACATACTTCCCCTACATTCTGTTGGGTTTTGTTAAAGAAAGCAAGTTCAAGGAACGGCTTGTGCATTTCTGCATTTAAGGATTTGTGAGTGTCCATCTGTGAGAGTTTACTCAGGTTCTTTGGGGAACAGTCAGTGATTGTCCCTTATATATCAGAGCTGTCACATATATGATTGCTGAGTGGGTACTGGAAAAGGATCATTGATTTTTGTAAATTGAAATAAGAACAGAGAGAACAGATGAAAGCAAAAATATAGTCTAAGGCATTTGGGAGTGATGGAGGATTGAAAGTGATTTCTTCAATCTTGACTTTCTGTAAATGTTCCAACTTTTTGCTCTTGAAGGCAAGAGTTTCAAAGATTTCAAGGTTTTTTCCAGTTCTTAACAATCTTCCTTAACTTCACCAAGATATGCTTCTGTGATCCACTAGTCTGAACATGAGGCTTGCAGGCACTGGGTGTAGAAATTAGGGTTACGGAAAAGGAGAAAGAAAATAAAGTTTCAGCTGTACCAACAAGAGCTGAATGGAGAAAATGAAACTCCTACCTGAGGGAGAGATTTCTTTACTTAGAATCATAGAATTGTTGTGGTTGGAAAAGACCTCTAAAATCAGCAAGTCCAGCTGTCCAGCCATACTTGCTCTCTGTAAGCTGCAAAGATTTTGTATGAAGGGAGCAAAAAAAGGTGTGAAGAGTAGAAAAGCACACTTCTTTGATCTAGAAAAACTATTTCTGTGGAATACTGTCTTCTGTTTTTAACATAAGTGAGAGAAATCTAGATCTGTGAACTGCTACAAAACTGTTAAAACTTTGCATTGCAAGAACTACAGGGTTTGAGGACCTATGTGTTTTTTCTGGTCTAAACCAGCACCTTGCCAGATTTTTTTGACTACTATCAGTCAGAGAATCACAACAGAGAAGGCTACAGTTTTAAGGAGGAAAACTTGCTAGTGTGTGAACAACTAATAGGAAAGAAGCTTGCAAAATTATTGTGAGATACTAAGATATCCACTTGTTTGTCTCATCATCACTATAAAGTACAGCAGCATCCAGGAGAGGTCAATAACAGTCTCCTGAAGCTGTGTGTTTCAATTGGTCCAGCTGCTTCTTTAGAGTCTAAATCTATTTTGACATCCTTCCTCTGTGTCAAGCTCTTTCAAGCTCCTCAAAAAAAATGATTTGTACCTTGTGTTGCCATGACTTTGAGAAAATAAAAGAGCACCTCAAACCTTGCAGTTGGAGATGTGAGAAGCTGCAGAGCACAGGTAGTAGCAACAGAGCTCAGTGTTCCTACAGGAACGAGCTCAATAGGAGTACTTCCCAGTTTTAAGTACAGGAAGGCTTTGGAAAGGAAAAAAAATCACATACTAAAAAAGTTTGGTTTCCTGTGGATTTACTATAATTATTGATTGCAAACTATGACTGAAGCTTTTCCCTTTCTAGAGCATTTAAAGGTACTATTTCACATGTAGATGCTCTGCTGCCTAATACAAGCAGCTTGCTTTATGATTTCCCCACTGTGGAAATCCTAGTGTTTTTTGTCCTCCACCACCCACCAGTTGTTGACCTGGATTTCACATGCTGTAAGGATCAGTAAGGATTAACAGATATATACATTTTTGAGGACATAAAGAAACACATGTAACATGTGTTTTTAACCTTTATCAGGTTAAAAATAAATTTTTCAATTTTCAAAATGATTTGTGATCGTCTTTTGAAGCAAAAGAGGTTGGTAACACTGCTTATTTTATTAAAAAAAATTCTAAATACTGTACTAGATACTATTTATACTATACTAAATATAGTATATTTACATTTTGCAAAAGTATATCTATAAAACCCCCTTGATGCCAGTGATTTAAGCTGTCAAATAAAAAAGGTGTGCTGCTGTCTAGCTGAAGAAATGTATTAGCATGCAGAAAGCAAGGCTGCTTCCTTTGGGATGTTTTAATCAAGCCTCTTGTAGTGATTGAGATGCAATACTCTAAAATGAGAAAAATTATTAACAAAATAAAAAATCTAGAGTGTCTTTCACGCAAATATTCATCAGTGTATCTTATGTAATTACATAGTCAATAAATCAACACAGTGTGCAAGTGCTTTAGTCATGGTGTAAATATCTTAATGACTGAAACATCTTCACACATGAATAATTTATACCTGTATGATTCATTTTTCATCTCCATGCTTTACTTCAACATGAAAAACTAATTTTTCTTCGTCAGAGAGTGTGTGTTTGATTATTGCCTTCTGGTTCCTCTTCCTTGTGCTTCTTTTGCACTGTTAGGCACACTCCATTTCTTCTCTTCTGGTTCCTCTAATGTAGTTATCTTATTTATTCATCCTGTCTGCCTTGATTTGTGTTCCCAGTGCATTTCAACAGGCACCTGGGAAATAACACTCAGGCATAAGCTGCTTGTGCTTATGCAGTTTCCCAAGTAACTGGAAAAAGGATCAGCATCTTGAAAGATTTACACATTCTCAACAGATATTTGCATTCCTCTCCTCAAGGCAACCATTGCAGAAGGAACTTATGCAAGTTGGGCTTTGCCATTTTCTGGATCAATATGAATTAAAACCTTTGTCAAGGTACTGATGACAAACAGTATTTGAGTCTTCTTCCCACAGATTTGTAAATGTGAATCTTGCATGTAGCTCCAGAAACCACTGGAATGTTCAAGATGAAAATAATTGTGCAGGAAGGGGAATAGGGAATACTTAAATTCTGCTCTGCTGCACATGCTTATTTGGCTGTTTGTAAGGCACTGCCTTACTTAGACCTTTAACCAAGTCATCTAAGACAGGAATTTCATTGTGATAAACTCCTTTAGTTAGTAAGAGGAAGACAGGGAGCTGCTGAGGGCAGTTCATCCAGCTTTAAAGCAACTTAGTGCTTAAAGCTCCAGGCAGAAATGCTACTGGGTGGACTCTATTCTTTTGGCTCAGAATTTAAAGATCAGTTCAGGTTTGTGGAGCAGCTTATTTTGGTAGTGTCCATGAAAGTTGAGCCTTTAAAAATTCAGCCCTAGTTATGTACAGAAATTGTTCACTCAGATTTAATGACCACTTTCAAAATTGCTGAATCTTGCCTTCAAACCCTCAGATTTCAAATTTGAAAAAAAAGAAAACCAGTAGGAATATAAAAATTATTACAAGTTGTGGGGGAAAAAAAGAGTTCTGTAATAATTAACTGACACTTTTCTGGTATTGTATGTTATTTCATCCAACCTTTTTCCACTCCATTTCAATATGCAGTTTACCTACATTATGCTCAAATGAGGAAGAGCACCTTCACTGAGTGTTCATTATTCTCTTGTTTAATTTCTTGTATCATTACATAGATTGTTAGTTTTATATGCTAATACAGTTTCACTGTCTCTTCTGTGCCAATATTATATTTTTTGACTAATTTTTTAGATTTAAGACTGAGTGGAGTATCTTAATCTGTTCCCTCCCTGTACTTGGAAGCCCAGGTGCAGTTCTTATACAGCTTCAATCTTAGTGTCTTCTGAGACACATCACAATTGAATGTATCCTCACAGCTGTTTCCAGTATGTTGTGAATACCAATCTCTCCTATTTGTTGGCAGGACATTTGGTAACTTTGATCCAGCATAAGTTTTCATTTATTCAGTTTTTTCTTATTCTGATTATAACCACCTCCAAAGGCTTCTGATAGCACTTTGTTTGTCTCAGTCTTTTTATATCCTTAAAGGACATCTTCTCTTACTGTATATTACTGCACTGAGATGAGTTATTGATCAATGGGTTAGTAGGTATTCTCAGCCAGTCTCCAGAATGTACTTCACTCTGCTTACTGCCTGTTTGTTTTGGCATTTAGGAAGAAGCCTGCTGTCTTTTGCTTCTTTGTGTCTAGCACATGTTCTCTTGGGTAGTTTCTCACCACAGTCATCGATCATGACTGTTGCTCCAACTTACTTTCCTGTTTTCTGTATTCAGTGTTGATCATTTGCTATCTGTGTCCTGTTGTAAGGCAGTATTTTATCCAGTGACAGGATGTTAAAAGAATCTTCTGAACCTCTTCACATGTATTTTGTTTTAATTTCTACTACTACTAGGTGTCGTGCCTCCTACACTTTCACCATTTTCTCCTTTCATTTTGTGAAGGATTTCTTGTAGACTCTTTCTTTATCTTCTTCATTTGATTATTATAGCTGCTATCTACAGACCTTCATCTTCTTTTAATGAAAATTAATTTAGCTTCCTTCTCTAAGCTATTCATTTACTCTGGTTTTTTTCAGATAATTTTCTACTTTTTTAATTGTTTCTGTTTTTCCAGCATGTCTGTTTAAATTCCAGGTAATGTTTATCTTAAGTTGTTTAAGAGAATGATTCACTAACATCCTGTTTCTCGTCTGGTCCATCTCAGATTCTGACACACTCTGAAACTTTCATACATTCCAGATTCACAAACTTCCTCTTGCTTTTATCATTTTCAACATCAAGAGCTGATTATTGGCATCTTACATTATGCTATTCCAGTATTTTTTTGAAGTTGCGTGTTATCTGCTTAGAGAAATAGAATAGCCATGGAGATTTTGTGTGGGGAAAACATGAAAATGGCATAAATACCACATTGGTATAATACTGATCTTTTGTTTAATTTTAACAGATTCAGTAGCAACAGCTTCTGGGCCACTGCTAGTTGAAGTTGCCAAAACTCCTGGTGCTGCTCTTGGGGTTGCACTATCTACCTCGATGTGCTGCAACAAACAGGTCATTGTCATAGACAAAATCAAATCTGCAAGTATTGCAGACAGGTGAGTGTGACAGAGGACTGACACTGCAGGTCCATGCATCCACTTTACTTCTTTTTCTGTTTGGTCTGGCTTTAAAGGAACCCTTCCCTTTTCTGAGAAAATCGACTGCACCAGGTCCTCTCAAGGTTGCATGCCTTAAAACCAGCACTTTGTCAGATCACTGTTCCAGCTGCTGAGTCTAAGACTTCCAGGACACCATCTCCTTCAGCTCATTCGTGCAGTATGGGGTGACATAAGCCAGCCCCCATGTCATGTGTCACTGGCTGCTGGCACTGTGCAACACAGGAGTTTAGAGGTCTGCTCTGGCTGTTAAATGTAGCGCTGTGGCAGAGATTAGTGTTTAAAAAAAAAGCCCATAACCCACTGGAATTCTTGAAGTAAGCGCACCATATGGAACAGCTGTCAAGGGAAGTAAATTTTGAGGCTTTGCAACCTTGAAGTGTTCTTTTAGAATATATCACTCATTCTTGTGGCACAGTGAAATGGAGCTCCTTATGTCTGGATTCTTCTACTGATATTTTAGAATACAAGTGAGGTATAAGGAAGACTGGCTTCTGTATTTCTAAATTGTTTTGCTGTAATATTTCCACTTCATTTAAACCTTTAAATAAAAACATTTAAACCATTAAAATTTTAGCTAGATGCTTTTCCGCAGTGGTCTGAACCTCTGGAACAGAGTTGTGGGATCTTTTCTGGGGTGTGTGTGTGTGTGTATGTGTGTGTTTATACATATGCAATATATTTCTATATTCATTCCTCTATCTAAAATTTTCTTAAATATTACGTTTCAGCAGCAAATTCCTCCTGCATGTCCCCAGTCACCCTACCTCGTAACTCCTCTTTTGCAATGGTGCTTTTGGTAGCACCCACTAGTAGCAGTGAGTCTACAGCTCCTCTGTGGGCTTTTCCCTACAGTAGAAACTTTGAGAGTGACGGCCATTGATCCAGGGGTGTTCTCCAGTTCAATGGTGCAGGATGCTTTAATTTTCTCCCTCTGTTTTTTCCCATTTCGCAGGGGGTAACCAATTAAAGGAGCTGTCCACTTGACTGGTACGTCGGGATGCTGACTGCTGTGTTTGCATTTCTCAACTCATCCAGTAGCCAGTCTCTTGAGTGCAGCAAGATTTAGCAGATAGCCCCCCTCCCCACCCCACTCCTAGAGTCACCATGCTAGCCCTGGTTTCATTATTTGTTTGACTACTGCATAATTTCATCATCATTTACAGCTTTTGTACTAATAAATGTTTGAACTATAACTCAAAAAATGATGAACTGGGTGCTTGTGTGAGGGATATGTGACCAAGTTATTCGAGTCTTCTTAAGCTCTTGTCATTTTATCCTGCTGCCATTCACACATATTTTTAGAGTCAGCTACCCCATTGCAGTTCTGTGAGTGATGTCTTGGCATATACTGTATTAACTGAATTGTTTTTAAGGTTTGTACTAATAGAGATAAAGTCTGACCAGTGACAGTGCCTACAAAACACAAATGTCTCTCGAAAAAAAGAACACGTTCATAGTTGTCATGACCAGTTTGAAGGCAGAAGAGCTCATTGTGCAAGCAAAGAATATACCTGATCATACCAAGTTTTTTCCCTTTTATATAGATGTGGTGCATTACATGTAGGAGACCATATTCTGTCCATTGATGGCACCAGCATGGAGTACTGTACGCTGGCAGAAGCGACACAGTTTTTGGCTAATGCAGCGGATAATGTCAAACTGGAGATCCTCCCCCACCACCAGACACGGCTGGCACTGAAAGGCCCAGAGCACGGTAAGAGGATCTGTAGCACCAAATACCTCCTTCTCTTTCTTTCTTTTACTTTGCCTGCCCATGCTGAATGGTCAAAGCTATCGCCGCAGTTTTGTCTGTGAATGTTGTTTCAGCTCCCCAGGTTATGCTTCTGCAGTTTCTGAGCAGTTCTGTGTTTTCTTGGTCTTAGTGAACCCTCTGAGATCCCTGTGGCCAGAGAGGGAAATGTTTTGTTAAGAAATACCTCTACAAACCTGCAAATGTACATAAGGACGCCTGTTGACTCTACTGTTGCAGTTGTTGGGGGTGCTATGAGATACTTCATTAAATTAATCTCTACATTTTTTCTTAAATTTCGAGTGGAGAAGTAGTATCACAGCCAACTTATTTTCAGCATATTGACTTGATATTTATGGACACTTCATTAATAACACCTGTTCTCCCCTAAAATATGTAAACCCCTCCCATATTTTGTCTTGTTAATGGCATTATTATTTATTGCCATTGTCTTTTAAAGTGCTTCTGAGATTGCTCCATGGGTTCACTGTCAGTGCTTATGAAAATTGTTTGGAAACAGTTCCCTAGATTGCAGACCTTTTTACTGCAGTACTTATATAAATCAAATGTATATAAAATGTCTTAGTATTTGAAGATGGAGGCTCCCTGTCTTGTCTTCTAACTAATCATGAGAAAGTGGCTAATTCAGAGTAAATTCAGTCTAAAATAGCACATGTTGGTAGACATCAAAACAGTAATATCAAATACACAGAGAGTATGTACTTGTGTTGCAGCATGAATCAGTGGTAAAATTCTTGTGAGCCTGTGCTTCTGCCTCCTTCAGACCAAGACAAGATTTCTGAGGTCTAGAAGATGATGGTAAATGTTCTGGGACATCCATACAACATCCAGGTTATCCCTTGATAAGTGGTGTTCAGACAGTTTCTCAGAGTAGGGAATACTGAACTAGTGACAGAGGAGACATTAGTTTCTCCTAGACCAGGGGGAACAAAAAATAACCTTTGCAATTACATGTTCTCCCTGTACTCAGCTCTTTCCCTTTTCTACTTAAACTGGTTAGAGCCACAAGAAGCAGAGGAGACAAGGAGAATGAGATGGAGGCCAAATTTGCTATGTACTTCCATTCCTTTCAGATATGACAGTACACTGCAAACAGATCTTCCTTTTCTTTTTGAAGCAAAGATGCCTTGCAATTAATTTCTGGATGGTTCAAGAATTTTGAAGACTGTTACTTTTGGGAAGACAAATGCTGGGGCCAATGATTTGTGTAGATGATTGTATTGCTTGAAGCAATTGGTTTGTTAACCAACACTTATAACTGATGCTGTTAATGTTCTAGTAACTGGTATAGATGCTTAGAAAAAGCAATGCTCTTAAGAACTGTCTGTTACAAAATCATATCAAGGTGATCTGCAAAAGATGATATATAAGAGCATCTTTTGGGGGAAAGTATCCCTAAAGTAAAAAAGTTGCTTTCTTCAGTTAGGCAGAATAACTAGGATGTTTACAGCCCTTTCCAGTCCCTCACCAGGTGGTGCTACCACAATATCATGACCAATTCAAGATATAACAAGCTTTATGGAAGCAAGTCCCCTCTTAGAAACAACCTTTCATCAGGTGTAGTATGACCTAGAGGCTGCAGAGAGGGAAAATCTCCCTTGATATGTCAGGAATAAGCTGAGTCATTAGGGCTGTACCTGCTGAGCTTAGTTATTGGTCTTACGGGAATATGTTAGGAATTTAAAACAGGCAGGAAAGTCAGTATATAAAATAAACTGAAATTTTAGCCCTAAAATAAAGTGAAGAGCTCTATAAAAGATAGGATTCTTTTTCATTTTTTTTTTTTCCTTTATACTGTGCTGCTGACATTCATTTCTCTTGCTGCCCCATTAGTTTTATGTTTACTATACACAACCCTGTACTGGAATAGCTGAAATTACCACTAAATTACTATGGTTACACACAAAAGGATTTTCTTTTACAGAACTTTTGTTGAATTGGGACTATCCTTCTACAAGCTGAGCAAACTGAATTTGTGTACTTTCCCACTTTGTAGGACATTTTTATCTCTACTCTCAGCATGAAAATAAAACATTAAGAAAAAATGTCAAGGACTACCAGATAATTTCCTGCTGGAAGCAGTCTTTTTAATTAAACAAGGCTCACAGCAGCTTGAAAATAATAAAAATCCACCTGGCCACGTTGTTCTTATCAGATTTTAATTTTTTCACCGTAGTTAAAGTTAAGAAATCTCGCTGTCTATGCATGTAATTGAGGACAGTTTCATCTGAGAAGATAAGCTAAGTCTCTTAAGACACACAACGCCATTATCAGGCTGTTTATGCTGTTTCTGGGACTTTTCTGGCTTTTTCCAAAGTCCCTGAGGGTGGTGGTGCCAGTGGGTGAGGAACCCCAGGGGCGCAGACCCAGACTGATGCTGCATCCCTCCCTTGCTTTTGGTATCTGATATTGAGGCATAAAAATAATTATTTTGATTCAAGCATCTGCCAGGGCCCAGAGTGTGTTCTCAGGCAGGAATGCAAATCCAGGGCAAGCTGATTGAAGACACAGGGCCAGGTCAGGCAGTTCCAGGGCCTGCAGGGTCCCCACCACTCCACCAGGCTGCAGGGATGTGGTGAGCCCCTGTGCTCCCCTTTCCCTGTCCCTTCCATGGTGTGCACTCCATAGATCCACCCTCTAGAGACAGGCATCACTTTTGAGTCAGAAGGGGTAGTGCAGTCAGGCAATTAGCACATCAGTGCTCATGGAATACAAAGTGAAGCCAAAGGACAGCTTTCCTTCTGCCAGGGCACAGAGCTTACGTTGGTGGCTGCCCTTTTCCCCCCTCATTTTGTCTCATGGAATAAGATATGAACACAAGGTGTAGGTTCAACCTAAATGCTCAAGGTTTTGGGCTCCTGTTAAAGGCCAGCATGGGGACAGACAAGTCTGCATCCATTATAGGTATAGCAGGTAGCAGAGGGACACAGGTAATACAGCTCCTGGGTCAAAGATAGCAAATTCTTAAATATAAATATAAATATAAATATAAATATAAATATAAATATAAATATAAATATAAATATAAATATAAATATAAAT
>JAOTQP010000870.1:33029486-33062495 GCA_026413545.1 Cichladusa arquata | reverse complement strand
AATGGCTGGTTTGGGGTTAAACCTCCATCAGTGGCTGTTTTGGGGTTAAACCCGCAGCAATGGCTGGTTTGGGGTTAAACCTCCATCAGTGGCTGTTTTGGGGTTACACACCCCAAATTTGGGAAGAGCAAAGGCAGCAGCTGCCGTGGGAGATGTGCTCCAGCCTCTGGCAGGGGAACAGCAGCTCCTTGCTCCCACACTGGGAATTACCTCCATGGCACCCCAGGAACATCCTGGGGGTTACCACCCAAATCTGAGGGCAGCACTCATGGCAGCTTTGGGAACATCCCTCATGGAATGTTCCCCAAAACCCTTTTCCCAGCATTTCCCTCTCCCAAGGAAGCCCAAGCAATGGAGCAGCCAGCTCTGGCTGAGGTTTTGTTGCAGCACAGTGTGAGCCCAGGCAGAGCATTTCTGTCTGCTAAACTCGCCCAGCATTTGCACAGGAGGGTTCTGACAGCAGTGTGTGTTTTCCATGTGTTTTCCATGGATTCCCCCAGCCCTGGGGATGTTCAGGGTGTGTTTTTCCTCCTGGGCTGGGTGTGGGGACAGGCAGGGGCTCACGGGTGGCACCTTTGATCATTCCCTGGCACCTGCAGCTGCACTTGGAGCTGGAGATGTCTCAGCTCTGGGCACCACATGGAAACTCACTTTTATGTCAAAATGCCTCTTAATAAGATTTTAAGTTTGTTTAGGGAGCTGGAATGAAATATTTAACCATGGCATCACAGCAGCATTTTATTCTCATGAAAATGCTGAGGTGCCATTTGCAAATCAGAAATGTTTTCAAATTTTGCTTTGAAATCGCAGCGTCTTTGTGCAACTGTTTTGTGTGCAGGTTTTTTTATTATTATTATTATTTTTATTTTTCTTTCCAGGAAGAAACAAATCATGGGGAAAAATAGCTGAGATCTCAGGCATTTCCTCACAAATCAGGTGTCTGCTCTTGAGTCTGTCCTGGTGAGGCTTTTTGGAGCCAACATTCCCACTTGGAGCAGGGAGAAGCAGCCCCTGTTGTTGCATCCAGCATTCAAATTCCATTATCTTTGATTCTTGCACTGACAACGAGACATTTAGGTTGGAGAAATCCACTGGGCATTAGTGCTGCTCTGAAGGGTTTGCATGATTTGAGATAAATGTCATAAAAGGAATAGCAAGTTCTGCTGGAAAAGCACAGCTGTCCTACTTTTTTTTTATTATTATTGGGGCAGTTTTCCCTTTTTTTTTTGGTACAGATTATTCACTTGCAGCTCTTCATCTCCATATATATAAATTATATCTTGTTAAACACAAGAATCCAGCTTGGTTCAATCCCTCCTCAACACTTGCATACTTTCTTATCCCACTCCTTTCCCTGCTCCAGGCAGGTACCCAAATCCAAATCTCTGGGTCTGGGAATGGCTGAATTTTGAGAATTAAACTCAGGAAAAGCAGGGGGGCTTTTTAGGCAGTTCCGACCACACGTATTATTTGAGGTTCAAATTGTTCTTAAGAAAGGGTTATTCTATAATAGTGACCAAAATATTCTTGAATTCAGCATCTTAGGATCAAAAAGCCCCAAATCCCTTAAGATGTCGCCTGACTTAAAAAAAAAAAAAAAAAAAAAAAGACCTTGTGATTTGTACACAGTTTATTCACGGGGGTTTTTAATACAAAATTCAAAGAACTGCAAGGAGAAAATGCTGGCAAGCAGCACAAAAAACTACTTAAAAATAACATATGAAAGTGTCAGAAGGAATGTGTATCATTTATCCAAAACACTGAGGATCCAAAATAGCTGAGAGAGGAGGGGAATCAGAAAAATCCTTCCCAACCCAAGGCAGGTCTGAGCACAGAGGGGAGACAGGGCTTGTCCTGGCCAGTTAATGCTCAGTGAGGATGTCAGAATGCCACAAAGGTTTTAAGGCAATAAAAAAGGCAGGGCAAGGACAGAGCAGGGAATTTCCTGGTGCTGGAGAAGCTGTTGTGGTCCTGGAAGGTTCTCCTTGGATCCAGCTCTGTGCAGAACCAACTTTTAGGAAGGCAGCAAATCTGCAAACACTGCTCTTCTAAATCCTGCCTGAGATTTGGGCCAAATGAGGCACTGGGAAGGCTCTGAGGAGTTGGAAATTGCTGGAAAATCAGGAAATCAGCTCCTTTCAGCAGTACCATAAGCAGGAGCTCACGCTGGCTCCAGCTGACCTGAATTTCATCCTTTTCACCAGACCCCCAATGTTCCAGGTGCTGCTTGGCTGCTGCTCAAGTTCCCACAGCCCCTTCCACACCCCCAAACTGCCCCAGCCTCTCCTGCTGCTTCTCCTACAAATCTGGGAATGCAAGGGAATTCAGCCTGGAGAAGAAGAAAAGTAAGGAGAAGAGAAGAGGAAGAGAAGAGGAAGAGAAGAGGAAGAGAAGAGAAATTTGGGGAGATCTTGTAGCAGCATTTCAGTGCCTACAGGGAACTTCCCAAAAAGATGGAGAGGGCCTGGAGGGACAGGACACAGGGAGTGGCTCCCACTGCCAGGGGCAGGGATGGATGGGATTTGGGAAGGAATTGTTCCCTGGCAGGGAGTGAGACCCTAGAATGGATTTCCCAGAGCAGCTGTGGCTGCCCCTGGATCTCTGAAGTGCCCAAGGCCAGGCTGGACAGGGTTTGGAGCAGCCTGGGATGGTGGGAGGTGTCCCTGCCACGGGACTAATCTTTCATGTCCCTTCCAACCCAGACCATCCCATGATTCCATGAAATCTGGCTGTGATTTCTTCCCCCCTAAAAGCAGATCCTGCTCAGGGATGTTCCCACCATCCAGAGGGATCCAATGCCTGGAAATCTGCACCCAACTGGTGCCTCCCCCCCTCACCTGAGTCCTGCTCCTCCAAACAGGGAGGCAAAACTTGATTTTTGATGTTGGTTCCCACTGCAGAGGGAATTGCAGCGCTGAGGCTGCAGCTCCTGCCTGGCTCCTGGGAAGCTGCCAGGGAGAGGGAAGCACAGGCAGAAAATGAATAGCAGAAGAGATTGCAGGTAATTATGTTTCTTAAGCTGTTAACAGGATTGGCCATTTGATAAATGAGAGGATTTGGGAATGTTTTGTCACTGACAAGGCATTGTGAGATCCGGGTGGAAACGGGAACGTTTCTCTTCCAGGAGCAGGAAATTCTCCTGGGATGCTCAGGCACCGTGAAATCCATCTGAAACCTGGATGCCAACACGTGGAGGAGACAGAACAGATCCAGGACTCAGGCTGAAAAATCCCCACCAGGTCTCTCAAATATGGAATTCACTTGGGTGTGGTGCCCCTTCCGTGTCCTCAGAGGTTTCTGCTCTTTCACAGTGAGCCCCCACGTGCTTCCATATGGATTTTGGTGCCACCAGGGCCCCTCAAATCTCTCCATCTGCTTTCCAGAGCTCTGAATCCCTCTGCTTCCCTCAGCTCTGGGTTTGTTTTTGTGTTCCCTTGATGGAAAGGGAAGAGGAGAGGCAGGAGGGAGAGCCCAGAGGGACCCCAGCCCTGCTCCATCTGTGCCCCTCAGGAGGATTTGGGCACTCCTGGAGCCCCTCTGTTTCTTTTGCAGCGCCCTCAGAGGCCTTGATGTGATTTTTCAGGGTGTCCCAGTGCTCTCAAGCTGATTTTCCCTGGAAATCTGGGCTTTGGTGCTCTCAGAGTCTCAGTCCCAGCCCACAGCAAAGGCTGGGGCAGGACCCAAAATTTGTTTTTGCACAGTTTGTGTGCAAAAGCAAAGGAAACAGGGATAGTTCTCCCAAAGCTCCCCCTCAGCTTTTCATTTCTTTGCTTTGGATGTCTTTTAGCAGCCAGGCTGATGCAGGAGCTGTGGGACAGGCTGAGGATGAGGAGCAGGAGGGCAAGACCTGCTCCAGAGATCTGTTACAAGTGAACAACACATTAAATAAACCAAAAAAATCATCTTGTCTCTGCTTGTGGCTCGCTCCACTTTTTATTTCCAAGAGGAAAACCTATCCCAGCATGATTGGCTCCTGCTCAGGCCTCCCTGAGTGTGAATCCCCAGCCAGGAGCTGCTCAAGGGGTAAATGAAGGCAAAGCCCAGTTCCTGTTCCTTCCAGCAAGGTCTCTGGAGAACAAGGTCACTCACTCTGTGCAGCTCCAGCTCAAGTCCAAAATGCTGGCCCCAAGCAGCTTGGAGGGCAGGCAGGAGGTGAAGGAGCAGTTTATTCTTAGCAATAAACACCCAGCAAAAGGGAAATAACAGCAAAGGCACTCTGGGCACTTTTCCTTTACAAACAATAGGAGTGGAAGCTGTGTTTTGACCCAGCCAGGGGCAGGTGTAAACACTGGATTTGTGGATTTGTGCCCCTCTGCTCCAGCACCCCCAGCCCAGTCCAGACAGAGCTCCAACCCCAAAATCTCTGCCCAAGCTCAGCCCAAAGCCCAGGGCAGCCCCAGGGGCACCGTGGCCACCTTCAGTGGTTCAAGCACAGACATGTTTGTTCCTGCCAGTTTTTTCCAGCAGTTTCCAACCCACTGCTGTGGGTGGATGGCCTGACCCACAGAGGCAGCTTTGGCCACTCATTAACACCTTGCTCCTAATTAATTGGCTGTCTTAGGAACTGGGCACCAGGTCCTGAGGCAGCTCTGAGTGATGGGCAAAATGAGATAGGAGAGAATTATAATTTCATGGAGCCATGGAATGGTTTGGGTTGGAAGGGAGCTTAAAGCCCATCCATGGCAGGGACATCTTCACTGTCCCAGGATGCTCCAGCCTGGCCTTGGGCACTGCCAGGGATCCAGGGGCAGCCACAGCTGCTCTGGGCACCCTGTGCCAGCCCTGCCCACCCTGCCAGGGGACAATTCCTGCCCAAAATCCCATCCAGCCCTGCCCTCTGGCAGTGAAGCCATTCCCTGTGTCCTGTCCCTCCATGCCTTGTCCCCAGTCCCTCTGCAGCTCTCCTGGAGCCCCTCTAGGAGCCCCCCCAGGAGCCCCCCCAGCTGTCCCAGTCTGGCTCCAGAGCAGAACTCTCCAAACTCCAGCCCCACTCTCCAGCCCAGGCTGGGAAGGACAGGACCATCCTTGGGCACCACAGCACTTGACAGAACAACTGAGAATTCCTCGTTAATCTACTGGAAAGAATTTTGGAGCAAGGGGAAGGAAGGCACATGAATATGCAGCAAATGCAGTGGGAAGCTGCTGGCTGCTGCAATGGCTCATTAGAGCTGCACAGCCCCAGCTCCCTCTGAACGTGGCAGGATGTGCCACCCCAGATGGGCTTGCCTGGAGAGGCTGTTCCACTGGAATTTCCATGGAATTTCCATATTCCCCAGCAGCCAGCTCGTGTGAACCAGCACAATGCAGGGGGCTCACAATTAAAAGTGGATTACAGGGAAATGATTTTCGAGTTCCAATTTGGAGAAGAAAGATGCCTGAAATGTTCTCATTGGAGTCAGGTTAGAGCATCTTAACTTTCCACAAGATTTTTTAATGCTGAGTGTCACTCACAAGATAATTTTATGTACCTACATAAAATTAATCAAAACCAGTGGAAGAAAAGCAGCGCAAGATTAAATATCCAGAAAATAAACCAGAGACCTCTTGGCAGGAAGGATGGGAGGGAAGGACTGGGACTCACACTCCATCTGCTAATAATGAAAATGAAGAGACACAGTGGTGGGAGAACAAGGAGAGGTTCACTAAGGAAAAGCCCTGCAGATTGGAAGTGCTGCAAGTGGAGCTGTAAGAAAAGAAAGCTGAGGATTTTCAGGTGCAAAAAACACAAAAATCACCCTGGGCTCTCCCTGCTCACATCTTGTGGCCTGCAGTGAGTACTGTGGGAAAGCCCAACAGAGAGGACAAATAAACACACTTTTCCTGGTTAATTGTCTGATTATCAGCTCCTGGCCTGTGGCCACCAACATTTCCAGTCCAAAGCAAACAGCAGTGGAGTGAGGAGGAGGACACAGGGCTGGAGGAGCACACATGGATCTCTCCAGGCAGGAATTCTGCCCTTCTACTCTCAAGGATCAGCCAGGCCAGGGGGGACAGGGCTTGGAGCAGCCTGGGCTAGGGAAGATGTCCTGCCCATGGCAGAGGGTGGGAATGGATGGGCTTTAATCCCAAATTCTGGGATTCTGTGACTCTGTGGGGAGGAGATAACAGCTCTGATAAAGGAATGGGATTTGATAAAGGGTCTCTGCCAGCTGGGGATGGAGCACAAGGCACAGGAGAGCCTGGGGAACATGGAAGGTTTGGAAAGGGATCACCTGAACTTCAGGGATGATCTCCTGTCCCTGCAGCCCTGCTGGGGATGGATCAGGATGCCAGGGGCAGAGCACAGGTAGCCCTGAGCTCTTCCCCACACCACACTCCTGAGGAGGAAAACAGCATTGCAGTGTCCTCAGCCCCTTCTGTGGCCTGGGATCTACAAATAAAGGGGGCTCTGAGATCAACAGGATGTTGTCACCCTTGATAAAGACTCGAATTTGGCCAAATCTGGAGGCACAGGGTGGTGCTGGGCTCCATCTCACACTCACAACAGGCATCACACGTGGAAAAGCACCAATTTTCCACCTCTATGCTGCAGATTTTCCCAGTCCCACCTGTGCCTCTCCAGCTATTTCTGTTTCTCTTCCTACCTTACATCTGTTTGTCTTCTGAATCCTCCCTCCTGCCTTGGCTGTGGGCTCTGCTCACATCCCAGCTCTCTGCTCTGCCCTGCAGGGCAATCCTGCTCCTGCCTCCAGCCAGGAACGGGGCTGCTGCTGCACAGGGGCTCTGTGGATCCAGAGCTCAGCATCACAGACTGAATGGAAAGAGCCTCAGAACACGGCAGATTTCAGAGGAAAAGGAAAAAAAAAAAAAAACTCACCTTTTTCACTGGGGTTATTCCTTTCCTAAATTTCAAGCCTTTCATTCAAATGTTAAGACTCTGGCTTGGCAAATTTGGCATTGCTATTGGGGGGGTTTATTTTCAAATATAAATATAAATATAAATATAAATATAAATATAAATATAAATATAAATATAAATATAAATATAAATATAAATATTTTATAGGAACATATTTAGAAGCAGGTTTAGATTAGATATTAGAAAGAAATTCTTCACTGCAAGGGTGATAAGGCACTGGGACAGGTTGCCCAGGGAAGTTTTGGCTGTCTCATCCCTGGAAGTGTTGAAGGCTGGGTAGGATGGGGCCCTGAGCCACATGCTCAAGTGAAAGATGTCCCTTCCTATGGCAGCAGGGTTTGAACAAGGTGGTCTTTAAGGTCCCTCCAAACCCAAACCATTCCATGATTCTGTAGTATGGGTGAATCCCTTGGTGTTTCAAGACAAAACATTCAGTGAATACTTCTCAGTTTGAACTATGCCTTTATGGTTCAGCAAGGACACAGACATGCTTAATTTAATCATGAATGTACTGTATTTAATCAAGGGAGACTTCAATCCTTTCCTTTAAGATTTGACGACTGAAGTGCTTCCCATTCTCTTAGTAAGTACCTCGTGAAAATCTTCACTTTCAGCACATCCCAGATTCCACGTATGTAGAACCCCCAATTAAATAATCAAATACAGTCTCAAATTTCCTCCAGTGAAGGATCATTTTAAAGTTTTGGAGATCAAATTAAAAAAAAGAAAAAACCACAAAGCAAAAACATAAAATTGCACATCCAGCTAATCAATAAGACCTCTTTTCTTTATTAACCAGGTTTCAGGATAGAGTTTTCCTGCTGCTGGCATTGGGAAGTCATTTACTGCATAGAATAGCAAAATGCCAGTTATAGATTGTGGCAAAATTAAAATGTCAATACAGTAAATTGAAATGCCAGGGAAGCATCTCCATTCAAGGCAATGCCATGTAAAGTATCTGGTTGATCTTTTTAAAATAGATTAATGCAAGCAGAGAGTTATTAACCTTCAGTTAGTGGTCATATGTAGTATCTTAGTATTTTCTGAGAAAGTTTGTAGTCTTAGCCCCTAAGCCAGAGGGAGATCAGAAAGTGGTTCAGTAATCATTTTTCAAACAAATACAAAAAAGCAAAAAAACTCAGAAACATTTTTTCTGAGAAAAAATATTATTTCTGCTCCTCAAGTTAGAACCCCTTGATAAGAAGACGAGAGCAGATTATTTATCACTTTTTTTTTTATTTTATTTTATTTTTATTTTATTTTCAATTTATTTTCTTTCTTTTACTTCTGCTTTATGGTTTTGTTTTGTTGGTTTTGTTTGTGCAATTCAGTTATTTTTACCTCTTCTCTGGTCCTTTTTTTTCTGATTTTCCATCATCCCTTCATGCGGGCAGTGAAGGTTGAAAGAAGCAACAGGCAACTTACCTGGGATTCGTGTGCCAACAGCCACAGCAGCCTCCTCACCTACCACCATTATAACACCTACCACCCTGACCATTGCAGGATGCCAGCCTTGAAATTCCAGAAAACGCCTCCTCAAAACAGCCTTCGTAATGTTCCACACTTCTTCCTGCTGACATACTCTCTTCTCCTTCTCTTCTTCCTCCTCCTCCTCCTCCCTCCCTTCTTCCTTCACTCATACTTTTCCCATTTCAGGCTCTAAAACCTTTTCAGTTTTATGAATGCTACACTTTTTCATAGCCATGCCAAGGTTATTTCTGACATTTTGCACCTTTTCCTCTGTAACAAAGCAGCCTTTGTAGACAGGAAAAGGCTTGAAAATTCTGAATGAATCAGCTCTTCTATGTATGAGTGGACCATTGGATTGGAGAAGTGTATATAAAGCATGATTTTTGAAGGCAAAGCATTGCTTACAAATCTTTGTCAGAAATTACCTATTTTTTTTAGAAAAGGCATTTCTAAAATCAGTGTATCAGATATATTGATGTACATTAGTTTGGGGATATGTGTTGAAAAATTTAATTTAACATACTTTGCTTAAAGTAAGTTGTGTACTACGAATATACCTTTTATATCTACATTATCTCTGTTAGCTTCCAGCATGTGTTGTCATGAAATGCTGGCTTTCCCTTTTCCTAGGGTCACCTGTGTGGTTTAATGTGTTTGTTATTGGAAATGCACAAACCACTCCTGTGCATCATTCCTGTGCCTATACATACAATGTTTGATTCATTGATGAGTTACAGGCACATGCTGCACTCTTCTGTGAAGACTGAGTGCTGTATGCCAAGTGTTTGATTTCTTACAGCAGCTCTGGTGTCTTCATCCTTCTCTCCTACCTCCATGAGTGCATACAGCCTGAGTTCCCTGAACATGGGGACCTTACCTCGCAGCCTCTACTCCACCAGCCCACGTGGGACAATGATGAGGCGGAGGATGAAAAAGAAGGACTTCAAAAGCTCCTGTAGGTGGTAACAGCATTTGCTCAAAAACGTGCAGTGAATGAACGGGTGGAGGAGGGGGAAGATGCAGAAAAAAAGTTGCACGGTACCTTAATATACATATATTCTAGACAGAATAGAGATTTTCTGGTAGATGTAGAGGAACATAAAGATATTTGTCCAATGCTGAAATGAGATGAGTAGATGCTAAGCAGCATAACTATCTCATCTGAAATTTATAAAGGAATGTTTTCTTCATTCAGTGCTGGAAGAGTTTGTTACACTGTTACTGAAGTGATTTTCAAATTCCTTTTTCAACTCTTCCAGTGTCCATTAGGGAATAGAATTCATAGCTAAATAGTGAAAAACAGGTTGCTGGTAACCACAACCAGTTGTCACATTAGGGAAGGCAGAGCTTGCCACAGCACCTCCTAGACAGTTCTAATGTTTACATCTACACCATGACCTGTGCAGTTATTTTAGTTAGGGGGATCAACAAGTTGCAGTGAAGACTAAAGAGCCTCATTTGAGCACTGTCTGGGATTCAAAGCATGGATTGCCTATGAGTCAGTCATTTCCCAAGCCGGAGTAGATCTGTTCAGGCTGTTCCACTTTGCATATTGCCAAGCATTCACTGGGCTGGAAAGAGTGTCAGTGCATTTTTTCCAGTCTCCATGCAAGTCCCACCTCTCTTTTGGCTTGTCCATCTTTGTGCAATCCACAGCAGCTCAGTTCCTCCAGGGCAGGGAGGTGAGAACTGCTCTGTAAATCATGTGCTCTAGATAGCAATGCTCAAAAGTCCACTCTGAAAGAGCTGAGCTGCTGCACATTGCAGCACTGCTGCTGTGTTTTAAAGATTCCCCATGGTCATAGTAAAACCAGAGCAAACCAGCAGCTTCTAAGCCAGTCACTATGGAATTGTGAGAATATATTAGAGAGGAACTGAGGTTTTGCTTTCTTGCAGTTTTTGTTGCTTGCTTGTAATTTCTTCTGTAAAGCACGTGTTTTTGCATAACATTTGCCTGTAAGTGCATTTTTTATTTTTGATCCAATCAGCCATTTTTCACTGCTCATCTATTGACATGTTAGCTTCTAATGCATTCTTTTGGGTCACGGGGGAAACTGGGTCTGTCATGCTGTGGTATCAGTAGAGGTACATATCCAGCTCTTATGTGTTCTCTACACATAAAACAGTAGAAAGAAACAGTAGTAGTGTTACACTATTACAATAATTGATTTGAGTAGTAAAATCAATGCAAAAAATAGTTCATCAATAATGCTATGTTTTAGCTGTTCAACAGAGGGTGAAATCCTCAAAGCTAATCCTGTTATGGATCTTGGACACAGCTGTAACTTGCGTTGTTAAATTTTTTAGATATTTTTCTTCAAGGAAGCCTTTTCTGTGTTATCTTGCAAAGACTCTAAATAAGGCCAGTGATGTGGCATTTAAGTGGGACAGTCACATAAGCACTGCAGCCCACCTAAAAGATTCTTCAATTCAGAGGGCCCTGGGGATGACAAGCTGCTATGAGTAAGCAAATATCCAGACAGGAGAAGTTAGGACAAGGCTTTGTTGTACAGTAGTTTATTACACATTCACAGTTCCTCACTCTGTTAGTAGATTTGCACCCATACTTGTGACAGCAGTAACAGCGAGCTTAAGAGACCCACACTGCTATGAATGTCCTACAGTGGACCAGGATAGGGAATGTCCAGTCCTACACCTTTCCACTATCCACTGACAAGACTTGGAAAACCTGTCCCTTTGTGGGAGACTCATGAGAACCAGGTAGATTGACTGCTGTGCTTTTCATGGAAAAAGAGTAGCACACTCTTCTTAATTTTAGTGGGGTTTTTTTTTTTCTTTAATCCAATTGGATCATTTGAGGGTTTTATTTAGGTAAATTTTAATAAATCTTTTAGGATGTCACTTGGGAATAAAAATATGTAGGTTGCTATAAAGTTTACATTGCCAGTTATTTAAAAATGCTTGCAAAACATAATGTGATCATGGCATAATTCATGAAGATGAAGTGTGATGGATGAGGGGTTACAAGACTTTTATGGTCATGATTTAACAATCATTGCATTAGTTACACAGATCTTTCTAAATATGTGGCTGCAAAAATTGAGGGCATGCCCTGCTGCCACAAGCTTTTTTTATGCCACTTGTTTTCAGTTTTTATTCTTCCTCTGCTTTTGTTTGTTTGTTCAAGGCGTGGGATTCATTATGGAAACACTTAGATTGTTATTTCATTAAAGTTTAAATCCTGAAATATCTTGTAATAGGTCCCTGTTAGTAGTTGGAAGCGACACATAATTTATACCAATTTGCATTCCTAGGGTTGCATATCTGGTAGAAATTAGAGAGGATTTTAGACATGCATGGATGCTCTTTTCTCAACAGCTATCAGGAGGAATTGCAAACATTTTTCAATTTCTTGTGGGTCAGAGTGGGAGACTGGAGGCATAATAATCCATATATGCACCTGGAAACACATCTTGTTCTGCGTCTCCTATAACTGCAGGCATAAAAGTAATAAGTACATAATCTTCAAATGCAAGATCATTATTTACATAATAGCAGAGTGTATAACAAGCCAGCCCCCAGGAATGTGGCTTGGTTAGACAAGAACTACACAAGCATGCTGGAATGTACCCCTAGCAATAGCAACCAGTGTTCACTGGAACTGCAAACATACCCATCCATGTCCCCTTTTTAAATCAACAGTGCTGCTTCCTGGCCTGTCAAAATTCTAATCCATCAAGGAGCCAAAAATTGTCAGTGTTTCTTGCTACAGTTACTGTTGAGTTGCGAACCCCAACATGCTCTAAGTTAGGGGTTTGGGTACCTGTGACATTTTACAGAGTCTTAGGAGATAGCTATTGTTACATGATTAGGAAAGGATATTTTCATCTCAGGGTTTGGGGTTTTTTTTGTTCCTGTTTCTCTTTCATTTTTTTTCAGAGTGGAAGGAGTTCCTAATTGTCATACTTAAGTGTTGACATCATCAAAATGTTTCTCAGAGTGTTTTAAATCCCACAGATAGTCTCTTAACTTCCCAGTGTAAGTTAAAACTTTTACTGTCCTGAAAGTTGAAATAAATTTTATGAGACATTTAGGTTCCTGGTAGGATGTTATAAAAAGAGTAAGAAGGTTACAGAGTCAGCTAGATACCTGCTGAATGGGAGGAATAGAGATATCAATGATGGGAAATAGAGATGAAGTTAACAAGTCATTGTTATATGACCTTTAAGAAAGGGAAAATTGAACATTTCTGAGCTTGGATGCCCTAAATTAAAGTGTTTCTAGAAGGTGTCTTAGGTATAATATTAATTTATTTGGTTTCATTATATTTTAGCCTTTGCAGCAGTGAGGGGTGAGAAACCTATTTCTCACATGAAGTAAATGCTAAAGTGGAAGGAAGTTTCTAAGAACAGATTTTTGGTATTTCCATTTGTGAATAAGCATGTCTTATTGAGGGCAGATAAAAGAAACAGTAAGAAGAAAGCTATTGAGCATCTGAAATAATGCACAATTCTTACCAAGGAAACTTAAAACAAGTTATGAGGAAGAATTCACAGTAATTTGGAAAAGGCGGTTTTAGCGTGGCAAGGAGCTTTTCTGGGAGAAAACAGAAACTTCTGAGGTTTTTGGCAAGTGAAAATTTGCAAAGAACTGTCATTGCCAACTGTGCCACATCAATCAGATTGATACTAACTGATATAGAACGAAAGTCTAATGCTTGCAACCCCACAGTGTGGGAAAATACTTACATAACCTCCGACATCTTTGTACAGTTGTGCTAATAATATCTATAATGTCAAAAATTTTTTCCCACATCTAAGAGAAACAAGAATGCACAGGTAAACGATCCCTCAAATAAACCATGAAATTTTACCTAATTCTTAGCAGCTACTGCTGGCAGAAAAGGGTTTTGGAGGAAATTAGAGGTCGAGAGATAATGGCATAGACTTAACACAAAACCATTCCAAATCCTTGGCCTTGGAGGGATTATCTTTACTGAACAGGAATTGAAAAACTCCAGCTTTCTGTGTATGGCATAATGGAAGGCAATAGTTTGTTGCTGAGGGAATTCAAACAGTAATACAATAGACATTTAGACAGAGATCCAGGAAGCAAAGGTGCAGTCTCCTCCTTTCACAATACATAATTGTATTGAATCTCAATGTTGTTTTTGTCTTGATTTGTTCTGTACTGCAGCCTTTCAGAAAAAGTGTGAGTAAAGCAGGAGAACAGAAGTAACTGCCTGATTTTCTCATAAAAAGGTCCCCCAGTGGCTTTGAGAAGACCCCACAGAACTTTTTCTCTCACAATCCCTTGATATATAGTGGTTGCCAAAATAGAGTGGTTTGTTCACCTTCCTTACATTACCCAGTTAGCCTAACAAATTGCTGACTTACACTAAACATGAACAAGAGGAAGGCATCCTTAGTTCTTGCAAGCAAGCCTGGTCCATGTGCTTTGTTGCCAACAACAGGGCATTTCTGTGAGATGTTCAGCAGAGGAATCTGCCTGAATTACAGCTGGTCTTGTGCCTCCAGTTGCCTTAGTTCCTGTTAAAGTTCTGTTTATCCGTGCCTCAAACCTAAGGCAAGCAATTCAAGGATATCCTGAGATTTTTGGAGGGGGAACATATCAAACATGTTTATTTTACTCAGAACAAGAACTATCTTTTTGCATTCCAGCATACTACCAGATGTGTTCTATTATTTTATATGCCATAACTGTTTATCCATAATTTATGAACTTTAACCTAAATTGACTTTAAAAGAGATGCTTCATTGACTAGATTCATTGTAAAGATCAATTTTCTCAAAAAGCAGTGGAAGTTCTGCGGTATATGAATGTGTTTCCTCCTGGTCTGCTCTGTTTTGTAGTGTCTTTAGCCTCTAGCACTGTTGGTTTGGCTGGGCAGGTTGTGCACACAGAAACCACAGAAGTGGTGCTGACAGCTGACCCCGTAGTGGGGTTTGGGATCCAGCTCCAGGGCAGCGTGTTCGCTACAGAGACCCTGTCTTCTCCACCTCTCATCTCCTATATCGAGGCTGACAGCCCAGCAGAAAGGTGAGGCTCTTTAATTGACTGCTAAATGCATTTGGTGAGCGTTCCTCAGGTCCTTTGGGCTCCTTGCTTTCTTTCAGTTTGTGATTTTGTGTTACTTTCTTTGAGTTTGTGAATTGCAGGGCCTTGCTCAATGGAGTGGGGCAAGTAATACACTTTCTGTTCTGACAGTGGTGCTTCATGCACTTGGCAGCTATGAATGAATGACAAGCACCAGTGTTCTGACCATGCAGAGTCCTCCAGAAGAAGACTGGAAGCTATATTCCTGTGAAACAAAGAAAAATTATCAGAAAAATCAGTGAAGTCAAAATAGTGATAATTGAGCATGCCAGGGGAAAGCTATATCCAGCTCTGTTCAGTTTTGGTACAGAATCAAATCCTAGGGAATACAGAATTTTGACTTACTAATAATTTCAATTACATTTTTATGCTTATATATGTATTTAATCATGTAGTGAGAATGATAGCAGTTGCACAGACAAGCACCAGCTGCCATTTCACCTGCAGCCCAGGGTCAGAGGCACAGATGATGTTCCTCGGTGGGGTGGAAGCATGAAGACCCTTTTTCCTGGGTCCCAGCACCTAGAGGGCACAACCTATCCTTGGAGTGCTTGTACAAAGGGGCAGCAGCTTCTGTGCCTAGGTAGATTGTTGAGCTGCTGTGCCACAATTGTCCTTCAAGGTCTGGTTGAATGTGTTTGATCAGTTTTATATCAGAAACTGTGTGGCCAGCCAGACCAGGACAGTGATCATGTCCAGTGGTGAGGCTGCACCTTAAGTCTTGTGTTCAATTCTGGGCCCTCTTTATATGAAGGACATTGAGGGGCTGGAGTGTGTCCAGAGAAGGGCAGTACAGCTGGGGAAGGGGATGGAGCACAACTCTAACAGGGAGCAGCTGAGGGAGCTGGGGGTGCTTAATCTGGAGGAAAGGAGGCTCAAGGGGAACCTTATAGCTCCCCACAACTATCTGAAAACAGGATGTAGCCAGGTGGAGATTGGTCTCTTCTCCCAGATAGCACGCAGCAGGACAAGAGGAAGTGGCCTCAAGTTGTGCCAAGGGAGGTTTAGATTGGATTTTATGAAACAGTTCTTCTCTGAAAAAGGTTGTCAAGGACTGGAACAGACTGCCCAGGGAAATCATTCAGACTCAATGCCTTTAGGTATTTAAAACACATGTAAATATGGCAATTCCACATAGAAAGAGTGGACTTGTCAGTGCTGGGTTAATGGTAGGGCTCAGTGATCTTAAAGCATTTTCCCAACCTAAATGATTCCGTGATTTTCTGAGACTGCTGGTTCTGGTACCATGCACATCTGGTGATTGTTTTGTATCGTTTTCTACCAAGGTGTGGGGTGCTGCAAATAGGAGACAGAATAGTGTCAATAAATGGCATCCCAACAGAAGACAGCACATTTGATGAGGCCAATCAACTGCTCAGAGACTCCTCTATCACCAACAAGGTCACTTTGGAAATAGAATTTGATGTTGCAGGTATGAATGTCCTGTTATTCTGTCTTGCAAGAAAAATGAAGGAATAAATCCCAAGTATATTACAAGTGTTAGGCATCTGAGGGAGAGGTTTTCTTCTCACATCTACACCATTCAGTTTTCAAGTGACTTATTTGAAACGTGGTTTTTTGTACAGCTTTCTCATTTCACACAGTCCTACTGCAGTCTACTTCAGAAAGCAAAGAGAAATGACAGGTCCTGTAGTAAGATCTGGTGACTGTCTGTCCTCTGAGTTATTTCCAGACATTTTTCTGGCCTGAGATAGAAATGTTCTGCTAAACAGACACAAATCTACAGGTCAAATAATAAAATGTTTTGCAAGACAGAAAAGTATTATAAAGGCTGGATAAACAAAAAAACAAAACCCCTCTTGAGGTGTTTCGCTTACAGTATCTTTAAATAAAATAATAGAAATCGAATTAATAAAGCCCAGAAGAATCATTGTTAGTTTTTGTGGTGGATATTATTACTAATATCATTCTTTTATTCTGTAATGTGTTTAAGCACACAGAATATACCCATGAGATCACAAACTGTGTATATTAAACAAATACACATCATGTGTATGCACCACTGGATTCCTTTTCTTCCCACTAGATGTTAAACCCATGGCAGTTACCTTAGTGGACAGTTAAAAATAAGTGTTAGTCCTACAGTAACAAAGGTCGGAAATCCTTATGACTCAATCTCCTGTCCTTTTAATTAAAAGCTGTCTGCCACCAGTAAAATTCTCTCAAGAGCTCACAGAACTTGCATATGAGCTAAAAACCTGCAGTCTCAGCTGGCTGCTGGCCCATGCAATCTCCACAAATTCAGTTAAACCTTAAAAAAAAATTGAGTTACCGTGAAATTACCAGTAGAGTTATAAATCATACCTCCTTCATTTTAGCACCCGTGTTTCATCCCTGCCTTGTGACTCTGATGTGATTTCATCAACTTACATGTATAGTTCCATGCTCGTGGAGCTGCTGCACCTTATAAATTACCTAACACTTTAAATACTTTTTTATAGAATCAGTTATACCAAGCAGTGGAACATTTCATGTGAAACTACCAAAGAAGCATAATGTGGAACTCGGCATCACCATAAGTTGTAAGTAAAAGTGCTTATTTTTCAGAGCACGTTTATGGGATAATCTGCAGGTAGTAGATCTTGTAGCTGCAGACTCACATTTCTTTTGGTATAAACTTCTTTTTCCTTTTTCTAGCATCTTTTGCTGCTTTTTCTCTTTTGAAATACTGCTCTGTAACATATTTATACTCGCCTTCAGGTTGTTAACAAAGCCAGAACTTTCCCAAATCTAATATTTGACGTACTCCTTCATGCATAGTACATATTTAACTCCTATTAAAATTACTTATTTAAAAAGAAATCAGGTGCATGCAAAGGTATTTCTATAGCTGTGAAGTTTAAAGCAGATTCTGTCATGGTCTGTTACGGGCTCTTGAACAGAACCCCGCTGAACACAAGGGTCTCACAGATATGAGGATCCACATGTGTAGGGTTATTTTCTGCTTCAGAACCCAGATACATCCTCAGTCTCTAGAACCAGTAGGCAGTCCTGAATGTGTGGGTCACAGGAAAACACCTGTTCACTAGGGATTGCAGAGATGGCTGAAGAAGGTCACAAGGGCCTGCATCAGTCTTTTTCTCGAAAAGTATTTGTTGCTGTGGTTTGAAATTCAGAGTGTTTCTGTGCTTATTTTGTGAGGAGACAGTACAACAATGTGTTAAAACTGGATTTTGACCAGGTAAACTCTGGCGTGCTGAGTTCAGCTCTTGATGGAAGGAAGAACAATCCATATCAAAGTTAATGGGCTTGACACTGCAGGATCTGGTGTCATCAGAATTAGCATTCTTTTATGGCTGTGGCCTTTCTTAGGCTATTAGTCTTTCTTTGGAGTTATTCATGTGTCTTGGGGGAAAACTGTGCTTTGACTTTTATGCTCAAAGCTTTTGCCAGCACAGTGGAATGTGGTTAATCAAAAGTACAGCAGGGATCTCAGTGCTAAGGATTATATCTGAGGAACAAGGGAGAGACACTGCAGGCCTGTTTGCTTGTGTTGCATACTTGAATGAGTAACTTTTAGACTCTGTAAGATGTGATGTGATGCTTGAAGCAAAATAATAGGTCTACATGTATCTGTGCAAATGAAAATATTGGGAAATGAGAAAAATTGGAGTGAGGTTGTTCTATTTAAATCTTATTCTTAGGATTGATAAAGGTTTCTAAGTTTATTGAAAAAATATGATCTTCCTAGTTATTTGATTTGTGTTGTTTTTTTGGAATGCAGACATCTACTTTTTTTGTCTGTGGGAATAAACTTTTAATGGAAAGGTAATGTTCTTGGAATTTAGTATTTAGCACTCCTCTTCCAAACTTTGCATGCCTTATTGATCTGGAATTTAATTCCAAAACTTAGTGCTTTGTAAAATTAGTGCTTTATATTATCAGAGTAACATGTGGTTGGTCTTAGCTCTGCTTAGCTCTGCAGTATCTTTAATATTTAAATAAAATTATCTGTTATATACAATCTCATTATTTAATGCATATGAAATTTATCTAGGATTAATTATTTTACATGGTTTTAAAGGATTTATATTAATAACTGGTAGAAGTCTTGAATTGCTGCATTTCATGCTTGCTTTTCAGTGTTTTGCTCTGTTTTACCTAATTAACTCCTAAATAAGGCAGTATGTTTTGAAGAATATAAGCGTTTTATATTCATTTTGTCAAATTTCTGTCAGGACCCTTTAGCACATTAGCATGCCATTTATTACTGATATTTTCAGAAAGCTATATGATTTCTTTTAAGAAACAAATACTAAGGGGAACCTGGCAGAGTTGGTATGTCTTAAGCAGGGGGGATGGTGGTGATCAGATTTACTCACTTGTGGGCTTGATCTATTGAAAGTGCTAGAGAGCTGTTTCATGCTCTTCCTTCTCAAGTTAGTGGAGTTAATGGTGAATGAGAAAGTGTTATTAAAACATTACAGAGAAACACCTTTCTTACTTTCCATATCCCCCATTAGTTTGGGATTTGTATGAGAAAGTCAGGAAATTGTCTAATCTGACAGACAAGACAGGCTTTTTGTCAGATGGTGAATGCGACTTCATTTCAGGCTGGCATGTGAGCATTTGTCTATTTTAAGTCCAGCAGTTCTTCTAGGTCAGCTGTTAGAATCCTAGAAGAGGAGTTTATTTCTCTTTCTTGGAATTGTTTTCCTCGGTAATGAACACCAGGAGTGCTTGCATGGAGTTACAACCAGGTGCTTTATTGAAGACATGTTTGAGGTGACGCACAACACTAAAGACAATTAAGCTAATTCATGGTCTTTGAAAAACAAGACTTGTAACAGGATAGACTTTTCTTAGTTTCAGATTTATCAATGCAAGAGAAAAAGAACAGAAAAAAAATTTAAAATCCCCTTAGAAAGCATAACCCTTAAAAGCAGGACAGAAGAAAGTTTCATGAGCATCATTGTTAATATTAATGCAGGGCTCTGAGTTTTGGATAGCTCATGTCAGTTACCTCCCAGTATATTGGTCTTGCCCACTGCTGCCTTCATACACATTGCAGTCCTATCATTAGTCCCTTATCTCTGCAATAGCTGTCTAATTTTACCAATTACAGATACTTACACTCAGTAAAGACCTTAGTTCATATTTTGCAAATACACGTGACTATATATTTAATGCTTCACATATCACTAGTTTCACAGCCAGTTGCCTGATTAGAGCAAATAGAAGGTCTCAGTTCTTAAAATTATATCATCTAAATAAAGCACAGGAGTGTTCCTGTGCATGTGATTATGCTTTTATGACAGAATCTTGCCCTAGGAGAAGGAACACTTACAAGTAGTGCTGGTAGGACTCAAAGCTGTTTCAATTTATTTGCCATTGACATTGACTTCAGACTATGTAACAAATACAGATTTTTCTTTTTAAAGTCAAAAACCTTTTTTAAAGATTTTTGAGGCAACTGGCTACTTTATCATAGACTAATTATTTTTTTTGTCAAATACATTGACTGATGTCCAGTAAAATGACTTACTAGTGGGTTCTGGTAATTGTAGTTAACAACTTTTGTTTTTCTTTCCTTTTTTTCTTTCTTATGTAAGATTCTGATATCCTTACTGGTAATGAACTGCAGCACCTTGCTTCATAAATAATCTCTCTGAAGCTAATGGGACTACTGAAGGAATAAGAAGCTGCAAAGCTGGTAAGAATATCAGAATCTCACCCAAACTATCATCAGTTTCTCTGAGTCACTTTGACTAGAAGCTATCCTGTAGTCTGCTTTATTGTTTTTATATTTCATCAGAAACAAGCTTAGTAAATATCTACAGATACATTGACTATTAAAATTTATTTTCTAAAGCATGCTTCTATATATTTTGGGATTTCACCTGGCAAGCTCTACTTAATTTTGAAACATTACAAGTAATTCTTTTCAAGACAGAAAAATGTCGACAGATTTTACAGCTGCACCACATGAACCAATACCTAAGGAACAAAAGGGCTGCATCAGTGTAGTTTTTAAAAGTTTCTTCATCTATTTATTAATCACACTATTCTTAAAAATGTCTAGTAGCTGTAAAGCAGCATTGTGGATAAATTGACTGATTAAGTATAAAAAGTATTTTTCCATCACATTAGCATTTTCCTTTGCTTGTCCAGTTTGTTCAGAGCTTGATCAGACTCCAAAGTTTGAAGCCAGGCTGAGAGTAGTGAGTTTTATCTGGGTGATGGGTGCGATGTCCTCCCCAAAATCTGTTGAAGTCACTTTTGGGGTGTGGGGGAGGGTTTCAATTAGCAGTGAAATAAGAAAGGAGCATTGTTTGAGAGGTTTTTTTTACATAATGGAACAGCTGATACACAGAACTGACAACATTTTATTGAACTTATTTTGAAGTGGCCAGGAAAGTGTAGCAGCATAAGGTGGAGACCTGGGATGGAGACCTAGGATCATAGAGTAATTTAAAGGGAGAGAACAAACAACTTGCTTAGGAGCAGCCATTTAGCTGCAACATTAAATTTAGTACCTGCACAACTTTATGCACTCTTCAGTCCACTTGTAGTTATTCATACAGACTCTTAAGGTGTCTACAAAAGCTGAACATTAGACTAACAGCTGGAACAGGGAGGAGAAAAGATGAGATCTTCATTGGACAAGCAGAATGGGACCAGGAGAGGAAACAAGTGGAAAGCTGTAACAGAGAGGCAGCAGATGAGAGGAGAAACTGAGCTGTGATCAGGATTAGGGACAGCTGGGACTTGAACAAGAAGGCTGGACATGGGTGAGTGGTAAGATGCTTCATTTTTAACAACCTCTTAAAACCAGAAATAATTCTGAAGTGGAGACTTGAAGCTGTACAGTGTCACTTCAAGCTTGCATTAATTGGTGTGGATATATTAACTGGCCAAATACTGCTTTCCCACTGGAACTCTGCTTTCTCTGCTCTCTGGGGAGAGATGAAACAGTGGTGTGTAACAAAGGGGATGGAGGCTGCATAATGAATGAAATGGAGGATTGCAGAAAGACAAAGGAGGCGATCTCATGGTCTAGGTGGTTTAATGCTACTCTGGAGAAATCAGGGTGGTTTTTCTTCTCTCTGCAGAAGACTTGTGCTGAGACAAGTCATTCTGGGGGTGGGGGTGGAGATTTTCCACAGGTGGCTGTTTGATTTTATGCATAAACGTTGAGATCATGGGGTTGCACTCACAGAAATGCTGCTCCTCTGCAGCTGTTGCTGGAAATGCCAGTAGTTGTGTTTTGGACATAGAAGCTGTTATATTCTACAAACTATTGTGAGATATAAAGGCATGGATATCTCAAATTGCTCTCTGAAAACTGTCATACTTTGACCTAAATTTTCCTATGTTTCCTTTCCTCATTTGTAAAATCAGGAGAATAGTACTCAATCTTCTTGCTGGAGTATCTGTTCACCAGTGTGTGAGAGGCAATCTTAGGCTACAGTAATGTCCAGAAAGGTACAAAAGTTCAGGAGGAAATTAATGATTTTATCTCTGCAACACAACTTGAATAATTTGTAGGAAGTATGCCATGAGCATTGAACAATAACAAAATGAAGTGTGGTGTATCTGCTTCTCAGTGTGGGAGGATTCATTTCACACAGAGGTGTGTTTGGTGCCTAGAAAAAGGCTTTCATTGTCCAGACCAAATAATAGACCAGGAGAACTCGTAAGATACTGCTGGTTCACACTTCCTCAGTTTGAAATTGTGGTAACTTTGTGTGCAGCATCAGACTCTTTTCATCCACATGTACTTTGTGGCTCTGCTCTTTGAGCTGTGCTCTTTCCCTCATTTTGGTTCCTCCTCTCTTCTTTTTATAACAATAATGGACTGTTTTCTTAAGTTCTGGTAATTTTGTAAGACAGTTTCATAAAAAGTATTTCAAGACTCAAACCCTTGTCTGCAGTGGGTAGCATAATACCTCAGAGTGAGGCAACCCAGAGGGTAAAAACATAGAATTAAAAAAATCACCAGAGTGATACTCTAAAATTTTAACAAGATACTAATTCATAAAACAAGTCCAAAAGATTCAAGTAAATTATGGGGTTGTAATATATTTGACCCATGACATGTAAGTATGAGATACAAGCTATGAAAATTACATATCTTGCAAAAAGTTAATTACTGTTATCTTAATTGCAACATAATCATTTCCTGAAAGCATGCTGTTTTAAACAAATTTCTAAAAATTCTTCAAAGTCCTAGTATGTCTGTCTTCTGGACTTTCAAGACATTGCATTTGAAATATAGCTGTTTAGCAGTTCTTGAGCAGTTCCTTTGGACATTCAAAGGCTGTCTCAGCCAGGGCAGTTAAGGTTAACAAGACCTGTTAGCATATTGTGTTGGAAATGTCATTATTAATTTACCATGGGGTTGCTGTAGGTGAAGATCTGTCATTTTGCATCAAAGAGGAGATTCATGAGCTGCTAAAGTAACTGACATCAGGATTTTGTAGGTGATCCTCCAATATGGGCAGTTTTTTGGGTGATTGTCAGTTCAGGCGTGGGAACCTAATGGAAATGTGCCTTCTGTGAAAGAATGCAGAGGGCTCAGTAAACAGAGCAGAAATGGTGTGGGGCAGTTGAAGAACCCTAAATGTACAAAACTAATTAGTGCTTTCAGAAGAGCTGAGAGCATTGTACCACATGGCAATGCTTTAATACCATCACACTCTGTTAACAGTCCCAAAAGTCAGTCTGTGTTCGCCACGTGGAGCACCTCCTGGACAGAGAAGCTGTAGGAGAGACTCTTCCCAAAGGTAGACAGCATGTGCCACACTGTTGTGTAACTGTGTCTTCATCACCCTCAAATTCTAAGCTGACTGCTTGCCATATCAGATCTTCAGTGCAGTCAGCAAATGGATAAACCCTCCAAAACAGTGCATTCAGTGAAGCCACTCCAAGAAGCAGTCTTCTGGAAGTAGATAATGATCACTGTTGTCCTCCTCTGGCGTATTTAACTACTTTCTAGGCAACTAAAGGTCAAACAAAATTGCAGAACAAATTTCCTGGCCAAGGGAAACTTGTCAAATACTTTCACACAAGTTGGTAAAGAATTGCAATGCCTGGCGTTGAAGAGCAGAGCATGTTTTTAACCATGAGGGACAGATAGAAAAATTGACCAATAATGTCAGATTCTTCCAAAAAGAGATAAATGTGCAAGGAGAGGAGTGGTGGGAGTTTTATTAACTGGCTGGAATTGCAGTGCTTCTTGTAGGTATCCCCAGTACAAAGTTGGGAAAAGTCCACAATTCTTAAGCACTGCAGGGAGGCAAGGTTACTCACTGAAAGAGGCACAGGTTGCTTCAGAGGAAGCAGTGAGTTACAGTGAAGCAAACATCACTGTGATGTAAGCTACACCTGTGCAAACATGGTAATAGTGTCTCAGCCCAATGGGGTGTGTGGCCACTGTCCACAGCACCTCATTTACTGGGGAGTGGATTCCTCCTTCTCACCCAGGACACATTACCTTCGTACCTCTGCCTTAAGCACTGGATGGGACAGAAGTGGATGGAAAGAACGTGGCCTAGCCCACTCTAGATATTTTGCCAGAGCAGGTCTTTTGGTCAGAGGTGTAGTATAACAGGATTTATTCTGGCAAAAGATCATCATTAGTAGTAGCACTGAAAGACTGTGATGACAGAAAGTCTTCCTTGTGTGTTACAGCTAGGCAGCATTTTATGATAGATCACTGGAGCTATACTGAGATGTCTTCACATGGCTCAGTCCTGGTCTAACCCAGAACTCAGACATATTAGGCTACGTTTACTTTGTACCAGTCACCACAATTCTGAAATTTTCTAATTTTTGAGGAGTATCTAGTCTTGCCAATATACTGCTGGTGTTTGTTTGTATCTGAAGTTCAGATAATTATGGCGTAGGGGAGAAATATAATACAAGTAAAAATGTGTATGAAGAATGTGTTTATGGTCAAAAGTAGTCCATCTGCATATCTAGAAACAAAACCAAATCTCTGTATATATTCTTTATTACAGCTCCATCAAGTAGAAAACCAGGGGACCCTCTGGTTATTTCTGATATCAAGAAAGGAAGTGTTGCTCACAGGTAAGACATTAGAGACCCCAATAAAAATCTGTTTATGTGTGTAACCAGCCAAATTCAAGTTTAACAGAGAGAGCTTGTAAGAGACTGTGAGCTTTTTTATTTTTAAATAAAATCGTCTGTGAAAAATCAGAAAATAGAAGGCATATTAAGAAATAATTGTTGTAAAAATCCATCTTGTTTCTCTAATAATGTTTAGACCTTTAAGGATACCTTTCTTTTAATGTTGCTAGAGTTTCATGTAAGCTCATTTGCTTTTTTACAGAACTGGGACGCTTGAACTGGGTGATAAGTTGCTGGCAATAGATAATATCCGACTTGACAACTGCTCAATGGAAGATGCTGTCCAGATCCTTCAGCACTGTGAGGACCTTGTGAAGTTAAAGATCCGCAAAGATGAAGATAATTCCGGTATTAGCAATGACTGTTGCAGATTCATTTGTATTTTCAGGATTTCTAGAGCACAGGGAATTCCTTTTCAATTTTAGTGAAATGTTTTTTTCTAAATGTGTCTCATTTATGCTAATGATAATCGGAAAATGTCACCTAAAAAGAATTTTAGGGGTATATAAAGTGTTGAATTTTCTCACTGCTGTATTGCTTGCAGGAACTGCACTGCAGAATTAGGTCTTCAGTTCACTGAAAAGACAATTGGCCCTTAGGTGCAGTCATATAAAGTTGATCTGTTTCTTATCAGAGTATTGGGATTTTCTCTGCTTTTAAGATTGGAATCATTGTTAGCAAAGCATGGATCCCTAGGCTTCAGTTCTCCAGCAAAGTGGAGTAGTGCATGTTTTGTCCTTAAACTTAAAAATTTGACTTCAGTACAACTGTTCACATGCTCAAAGGTAAGTAGTACTTTGCACACTGTGCTGGATATCTGATGGAGGAGCTATGTCTGATCAGCAGAGTGGAATAATGGACCTGCCATGATTTTCTACACCTACACCTATTAATAATCTTGTGTCTTCCCCACTGTGGATTCCATAAGAGCAGAATTTCTACCTGGAGATAATGAAGTGAGTTCTGTTGTGCATTGTAGTGCAAATGAAGTAAGACAGTTATAACTACGGTTACTGCTGGTGTTTATATTACTGTGTCACACAAAATCACTCCTCTTCAGCTCTATACAATCTCACAGCAAAAAGGCGAAACCTGCCACACTTTATTATTTGAAATTAAGTGCAACAGTTGAAGTGGTGTTTAGAGTTGCACTAGAATACTCTTTCCCTTTTTCTTCCTCCCTCCTTATTGATTTTGAAAGCAAACAAAGTATCTTCTCAGTATTATAGTACAAAGCAAAGGCAGTTGCAAATTGTTGCTGTATTTGAAATGTGGATTTCAGTCTTCACCCATGGAAAATAAGATCTCTGCTCTCTTAGGTATGGCACACCATGGTATCTGGTACAGATTTCAGTCTCAGTGTGATTCTTATAACCACAGTTTTCTTTTACACACTCACATTGCTTGTTTTACAGTTAGATGATATATCAATATCAAGATTCTCACACGGCTATAGTGTTTTATCCAGACATGATTGGTATAGCTGAACAGATTCAAATGTAACTGGGCAGCTACTCAGAAACCTTCTGAAAAAAACTTCTTTATACAAATTGTTCTTGTAAGAGATGACTAAATGTCAAAGCATAAATGAAAGTATTTATAGCAGATTTCAAGTACTTTGAAATGTAAAATGAGTGTCTCCTGAAATGTTAAAGAAAAAATATTTAGGAAACAGTGGCATAACAGTAGCAAAGGTGTAACAAAAAGTATCTCAGTTAAAATAATTCTTTGTGCATTTGTCATTCATTTACTTATGAAAGGGTTTTTTTTTTTCCCTCGCAAAGGAAGAAATGTGCTGATGAAACTCAACAGAGGAATATAATAAATTCCCTCAGAAAATAAAAGCCTGATGCTAATTGATGTGTAGGCATAGAGCACTCCAGAACATTTTATAAAACAGAGAATAAGATTAAGACTTAAACTTCTTTTTATCTTTCACTGCATGCTTTTTGAGGAAGGTGAGGCAGGGAGTGGGGGTCTCAGAGCTGTGTTCCTCTGAGCCACGCTGCAGCTGAGGCCACAGCAGGATGATGCAGGGCAGGTGCTCCCCACACCCTGCTGCTCTTTGCCCTTGTCACTCTACTGGTCACATGTCATTCTGATGAGCAAGAGGCCAGTGGGCAGAGCAGAGGCACTGCAGCACAGAGGATCTACTTTCATTAAATGTGGATACCAAGAATTACCCACAGTTGCATCACAGGAAAAGAAAGATGGAAAATCTCAAAAACATGAGACCCATAACCATAGTACTTCAGTTATATCTTCTCCTCAGATGGAGCTATGTTTCCAGCAATTTTTCTCTTCCTTTTTTTCTTACCAGCTTCCCAAACTGAGGGCAATTTTAAATCCTGATTAACCTAATGGCTACCTTCCTTTCTTGAATGTCACTGTTTTTTGCTTTCATGGCAGAACTGGCCTGCGTGGTGAATTCAGGCCACATGTATGCCCTGTTCTTGGATAGCTCCAGCATTCTTTTCAGCATAACATTCTGCCAATTATTTTCTAACCAACTGCTAACCAGAAAACAAACATAATGGACCAGTCTTTTTTCCAGTCATTCACTGAGATCTATAGACTTCCAACTCTCATGTGGAAGAGCTGCTGCTGATACTACTAACTTTTTATTCACTTTGTGCTTATAGCAGAGAAATGTTAGTGTTATATCAACCCTTGGCAAGTGCTGGCTATTACATTTTCAGTTAGCTTGGCGTGTTACTTTCCATCCTTCAGTTGAAGTCTTGCCCCATGTTGGTGCCACAGCTGCTAAACCATATCATCATTAGATCCCAGGGGTTTGTGGTTGTTCCATAAATGCCACTGTTGTGCTGTGCAGTGGCAGCTTCCATGCTATCCCACTGTGTGCCAGGCAGGGGCTTCCAGTGACATCTGGGGAGCTGGCTGCTTCTGGAAAGAGCACATCAGATAAAGTGCAGTTGGTGTGAACTGTACCAGAACTGTTGGCAATGCCCCAAGCAGGCACAAAAACCCCAGTGTTCTTTGCTGAATAAACAGCACTAATTCTTCTCCTCTTTGATTCTCTGTGTGTAGAATTTTCTGTACATGGATAGCAAGAAGGAAATAGGACAGAGTGTAGCAGGGGGTTGCTGGAGATCTAAATTTTCTGAAGATTGGGAAAAAACTAAGTAGCTTCAACAATATAGTGTTCCTCCAGCTCTGCCTAAGGTGCAATGTTCAGTGTTAGAAGGCAACTCTTTGAGCCTTTGCTAGTGATTGGTTTTCTTCCCTTTTTAAGCTTTTCTGTCTACAGGAACAGAAATGGTAACATCTGAATTTTCTGAGTTGTTTTAGTTGATTTTAGTAACATTTATGAAATGTGCATCCTAGACATTTTCCACATTCACTGAACTGCTCAAAATGTCATTACCCACAGATCTAGGAAAATTTGCCCACCAGACCAGTCGTCCTGGCTGAACACCAACATCAGAAGATGTTATTTTGATTTGAGGAGAACTCTGGCATTTTAAATTTTAAAATATTACTTCACAACTCAAATATGTTGCAGTTAATTGCTCTCTTGCTGTGATTGGAGTTTTTTTGATAATATGTAAAGAGCATTGTGTAAATACAGGCACATTTCTTGTTGATGCAATACCTGTTGGATATTGTTTAAGGAAATACATTGTATTTAAGTTTACTCAATGATGGACTCTTTACCAGTTCTGATAATTGTTTGGTGAGATAAAATTTCAAAATAATGCAAATGACTTCATGCAATATCATGAAATAATATCTAATGGACTTACTATTCCGTTTAGTTAATAATTCAGTATAGAGAAGATATTTTTGATTCTGTTACAAAAAGCTCAAAACATGTCCATCAAAAACATGGACTGTTTTACAAATACAGCTGCTCATCTTATAATGACTTTTGACTTTCCCCAGAATTCTTTTAAGGAAGTTTTGGTTTAAAACTTTCTAATTGCCTTTAATTTTAAATGCTGTCCATTCAGTTCAAGAAACAGATGGGTATCAGTATTTACACCACAGTAGTAACTTGCCTTTTCTCTAATAACCTGATGCTGTGGCAAATAAGGACAACATTCTCCTGGTCTGCAAGAGGCAGAGCTTAGCCAGCAGGTCAAAAGAAGTGATCCCTCTCTCCTGCTCAGCACTGCAGAGAGATTTCTGGAGTGCTGGATCCAGTCCTTGGGCTCCCCAGACATGGACATACACTGGAGGAGGTCCAGCAAAGGGTCACAAAGGTAATGAAGAGGCCAGAGCATCTCTTCTCTGAGAAAAGGCTGGGGGAGATAGGACCACTCAGCCTGGAGAAGAGAAAGCTCAAAGGGGGAATCTTATTAGGGTATATAAATATCTGAAGGGAGGGTATAAAGCAGACAGAGCCAGGCTCTCCAGTGATCCCCAGTGGCAGGACCAGAGGCAGTGAACACAAACTGAAACACAAGAGGTTCTGTTAGAGTGTCAGGAAACACTTCCTTACTTTGAGAGTGACCAAACACTGGCACTGGTTGTTCAGAGAGGGTGTGGAGTTTCTACCCATGTGGATATTCAAGAGCCAGCTGGACACAGCCATGGGCAAGCAACTATAGTTGGCCCTGCTTGTCCAAGGAGATTGGACAAGGTGGCATCCAGAGACCCTTTTCTACTTCAATCTGTGATTCTGTAACAAAATGGCCTGAAGTTACAGTTTAATAGGAAAGGAGATCTAAAGATTTTAAAGAGAGTAAAATTTAGCCCTGACAGAATGAGGCGAGTTTTTCTGTTGACTTGTATCCAGGTTTTGGCAATAAAAAATTGTGGAATAGGTAATTTATTTTTTTAAAAAATAATCCAGTAGATTATGATTAAGAATTGTATCTGAAATGTGATCCTTTGATAAGGTTGTTTGATTACCAGTCACTAGACTGAATATGCTATTTTTTTCATTCCTTCTTTCATAAGAAACCAATTGCATCCCCTTGGCATTTATTGCAGATGAACAGGAGAGCTCTGGAGCAATTATTTATACTGTTGAGCTCAAGCGCTATGGTGGGCCTCTTGGAATTACAATCTCTGGGACTGAAGAGCCCTTTGATCCCATAATCATTTCCAGCCTTACAAAAGGAGGATTAGCTGAGAGGTAAGTTGGAAAGAAAATTATTTTTAAATGCTCTCTTCGTCAAGGTAGAGGTTCATTTTGTTTACCTAAACCCCTTAATTTTCATGGGTTAGCCATTGCTTTTTTTATAATTATCCAAATCTGAGTTTATAATCTTTTTGCTGCTGTTTTTTGATCATTGACAAGCTCTATGAGCAGGATGTACATACTATACAAGGCAGAGGATTGTGGTCCTTTATTATAGATCACCAAGGAAAACCTAGTCAATCAAACTGCTCATCAGAGGAACATTTTAGCAGCCTTTTAAAACCAATAGCCTTGTGTAGTACAATAAGTAAAGAAAGCACTTCATGTGTCCAAGTTTATCTGAACTCATCATACACTTATCTGCCTCTGCATCTGTGTATGCACATATATATACCACAGGAAGCATTATCAGAGGAGCAGAAATGCTCCTCATGGTAAGTGATAAAGAATAATGAAAAGATAAGGGTTTCTGTCAGCTGTTATTTCTTGGATTGGTTGAGTCATTGAAACTTGTACCTTTGGTGGTGGTTTCAGAGAGAACTTATAGCTCACAAAACATGATACTGTGCAAAGCCAGAACCAACAGTGCATTTACACAAAAATATTTTCTTTTCTTGATTGACCCATCCTGAAGGCCAGGTTTGTGAAATAGCTAGTTACTTGCTCACACTGCTTTTTTTAATGTTGTGAGATTTCTAGAAATTTGACTCATTTTAGGACTTACTAAGCTGTCTGAGATGGCTCTTGAGCAGGTGGGCTGCAGTGAATGTCATCCACAGGTGATTAACTCAGCTGTCACAGTACCACAGAAATCCACATCATGCCTCAGCTCTGCTATTGTCACTACAACAAAGGTGACTTGCTTTAAGCATTTCTATCAAAAGAAATACTCTGTGACACAGCAATAAAAGCAAAATAAAAGAAAGAAAGGGAGATGAGACTTCCATGCTCCAAAATGCAAAGAAATTGCCTTTGTTGCCTTTTACACTCTTCTCAACGTTTTACTTCTCTCTCTTATTGTAGGACTGGGGCAATTCACATAGGAGACAGAATCCTAGCAATAAATAGTAGCAGTCTGAAAGGAAAACCTTTGAGTGAAGCCATTCATTTATTACAGATGGCAGGAGAAACTGTCACCTTGAAAATCAAGAAGCAAACAGATGGTGAGTGTGGCCAAGGGCACCATCCATGGTCCTTAATGCATGTGTAATTGCAGATTAACAAGCATTCAGGCCATCCATGGAAAAGCTGTGTGTCAGGAGTAAAAAGCAGATTCTCAAAACTGCAGTAAAGCAAGGATCAACACCTTTTTTTATATAATCCTATTCAGCTACCAGTCCCAAGAAATTTTCAGTGCCTGTGGGTCACGTGAGTGAGCTGAGCGATGCTGAAGATGAAAGCTCTGCTGCACAGAAATCTGGCAAGCTCTCAGACATCTATTCCACTACAGTGCCAAGTGTTGACAGCGCAGTGGAGTCATGGGATGGCTCTGGTATTGATACCAGCTTTGGAAATCAAGGTACTGTCAAAAATAAATCGACATGTAAAGCAGGAATTATTGCCTTCATGGTTGACCTTCCTTTGCCCTGAGTAGAACTTTTTACTGCACTAACTTTTAACCCTGTACTTCGTAATGTGTTGCTGTCTCATTATGACCACACACCTCGGCAGGCAGGATGATTTCTTGCACTTGGCTGGCCTCAGATTCATTCTTTCATGAGGATGTGATGTGTTACAAAGCATTTATCAATACATTAACAGGCTTTTGTTAGCTTTACTGACATCTGAATAGCTTGGTCCATAGCTCATCCACAACTAAATGAGTTTATCCTTCAAGTACAGATCAATGCAAGGCACAGAACACTCAGGAGACGTTCACGAGTTTGATGCCCATCAGCATTAATTTTTAAATGACAACAGATTTATTATAAACTGCTGAAGGGCAGGGCAACATTAGTCATTTCCTATGATTTGTAAATCTTTTGCTTCTTCCTCATTCCTGCAGTATTAACGTCCAACTCTCAGCTGTCAAAAACAATCATTCTATTTAAAGACATGATTTTCCATAATGATAATTGTTTTCACCTTTCTCTGACTGTTGTTTTATATAGGATTTTCAAGTAATTTCAGTTTGTAACATGTTTATTTAGACAGTGAAGGATATAGACATTCTGTAATATTCTTGATAATAAGAAAAATAGCTTACACACAACTTCAGTGTTTTATTTAACTCTTTTAAAAATGTTTATTTCTATAATAAAGCATGTATTCCCATTACCTGGCAGGTATTTGGACAGATAGATCCTTACCTCAAATAATATTTTTACTAGAGTTAGAATTTGGATTAATTTGATGCCTTTTCTTAACTGTGTTGATCAGTTTATTAAAATAAGTTATATTAGATTTTCTTCTGATATTTTAAAGTTCTAAGTAGAATTATTGCTGAAAAAGTGCCAGAATGGTAATTCTCATTTTCTGGATGAATTGAAAATATTTGGAGCAAAATGTTCAGCTGTGGAAAGGATTGAGGCCCAGGATGCTTTCCAAAGTTCTGATGATTTGGATGCTGTGCCTAAGCTGAACCAGTATCTCAAAGCAGATTTTCTTTTTAACTCTCTTGAAAAGATCAGCCCAGACTTGGCTGGATACATGGCACCTCTGTTAAACAGCCTGAATGCAAACTGATTTGTGCCTTTATCCCTTGGTGTTGTGGTGGCCCCCGTTTCTATTAAAGTTCATTCTGTCTTGCCCCATCAAGCCGAGTTTGGCTTTTCTCCAAACCTTCCTTGGCAATAAGCACAGACTAAGTAAGTTGAGGAGTTTGGGGGATGTTTCTGGAGCACCAGATAGTGCTTTATCCTATTAATTAACAATTTAATGCTGGTGAGCTGTCTTTTTTCTCCATGAATTAATACCCCATTTTGTACCTTTGTTTTATGTGTCTGCATTACTAATCCAGAGCCTTCACCACACAGCAGTCACATCTTCCCAACCAATACCTTTTCTAGAATCTGGGACTGTGTTAATATCTGCCCATTTGCTGGAAAATGCTCACAGCCCTGTAGTTACACAGCATTTGAGGGAGATAGGTCTAGACTGATTTCTGCTCTCAGAGCCCTGGCAAAAGGGCACATGAAGAGCTAAATTCATGGGATATTTTAATGCATCTTTGGAAACTTTTTTCAATACATCTGAAGCAGTTTTCTTAATAACTTAGCTTTAATTTTGAGCATGTTGCATATGACCATGTTAACACATGTTTAACACATCCATAACACGTGATTTATTCACTACTGTTCAATCTGGGTGTCCTGGTTTGAAGGACAGGTGTCTGCCAGTAGAGGCAGAAGTTTCCTCTGAAATAGAGGCTTTAATTCCACTC
>JAOTQP010000870.1:32997477-33029386 GCA_026413545.1 Cichladusa arquata | reverse complement strand
AGCTCCATTGGCATGATAATGGGAAAAATTCTTCAAATTGACACAGTAACAGAAAAAACACTCAACCCCCAACACTGGGATGTCAAATTGGAAATTGATCTAGAATTAAATGTAGAAGCAGCTGAGACATAAACAGTAAGAGAAGAGTGTTAGATGTATTTAAGATTTTGCTTTTAGTGGACTTTGACAAGAGGAGCTCTAGAGCACACCTAATTCCAGGCATAATCTAGGTCAAATAATCTGGCTACAGAAAAATACAAGGCAACAATGACAAATCCAACAATTCTTGAGAACCCAGCTTCAGAGGGGTGCTTTCCTGTCATTTCAGCGTATGCATTGCTGTGAATTAGTAATTCATCTCTTTAGGACACACCTACCAGGCTTCAGGATACAGCTTCAATGCCTATGAGTGGAGGAGCCCCAAGCAGGCCAGTTTGTCCCCTCCGGGCAAAGCGCGGAGCCACGCGCTCCACGACGCAGGGCTGAGCGACGACGACTGGGACCGACCTGCAGCCAGCACGTGAGTTCCCATCCCAGACCCTGCTCTCTCCTGGCAGCTGCAGCAGAGCCTCAAAAATGACCACTCACTGCCTGGGGTGAAATCATGCTTTTCTAATGGAGTTATAGCAGCTCTTCCTTTAAATATAGTACAGAACAAACCATTCAGTGCAATATGCAAAACAACAACCTAGTGCAGTGCAACAGAATGAGATGCAGTATGCTTCATGAAATTTATTGGGGTGGATTAGTGGTCTTTATGGAGGAGTATGATGCCAAAACCAAGACATATATTTATTTCAAGTTACTTCAGCCAATAAAACACAGCATTTATCCCTTAAGAATAAACAAACAAAAAAAATTAGGGCATTTCCCTGGGCAAGTTTCAGAAAAAAATCTGATCTGTTTTCTACTCCACAAAAATAAACCTACAGATAATGTGGCTAAAGACAACTGGTGTGTCAATCTTTTGTCTTCTATGAAAATTCTTTTTGGTTTGGGCAAAGAAGCACAAATTACAGTCTTCATCCATAAATACTTGAGACATTCCCATTCAGTAGGAGTAAAAAGTGATCAAGGTCCAAACTATTGGTATTTTGCCGTGCATTTATTCCTCCTCTCCTGAGAAGTAAATCTCATTTTCAGTTAATTTCTCTGCAGACAAAAGAACTTCTGAGGAAAAACTTTTTACTTCACAATTCCTGGAGATAGTGAAAGACTCAAAAATCTCTTATCTTCTATTCTGAATTTTCTTTTCTTTTGGATTTCTTTGTGGATCTGCTGCAGAGACTTGGGTAATTTCTGCCAATGAACAGTTCTTCAGATGTGGGAAGACAGGCATCACAGTAAAAGAGATTTCTGTGCTCTTTGCATCCACCCTCAGGATCTGCAGACATGCATGTCCTTCATGAGAAATACACTTTCTTAGTGTGCCAGCACAGTGAGCCTGAAATCCCTTGAAAAATTCAAGTTTAGTACTAAAAAACCTTCCTGGTGCTTGAATAAACCTACTGGGTAAGGAAATCCATGAGGTCCAGTCTGTAACCTTTGAAATACAAATCAAGGCAAAGTTTAGATGCTGCTTTCTGAATTTGAACGACAAACCCTCTGGTACAGCCTATGGCTTTGTGGCATTTTGTCTGGAGACAAGCCTGGCAAGATGACAGCTATGATATGAGCAAGTGTGAATTCTCAGTCCATATCCAGCTCCTTTGGTCCCTACTGCAGAAGCACACAGTTTTCATAGGCTAGTAGTGGACAGTGTTTAATAAAGGAAATCAGATAGTTTTCCTTATAGTGCCTATTCTCGGCAGCCTAATATTCTTACTTTATAGGGTCTTTATCCACAGTTACAGCCTATATTTTGCTTCTCAAATGAGATGCAGCCATTCCAGAGCACCTACTGTTTTGCAGCTATGTAAGTAGGGGCTGAAAAAGTTGACGAGCAGTGAATCAGGGAGCTGGACTGTAAAACACAGAATCCTCTAAATGAAAAGCACATGCTCTGTTACCAATTTAAACCACTGTTCAGCAGAAAGTATGCACTTTAAAGAGTCTTGTTCTGCCTGTCAGTGTGACTTACACCTGAGAGATATAGTACAAATTAAAATAATGATTACTTTAATGCTGTAGCTGTAAAATGGATGGTGCCACATCTGATGGTGTTGCTATCCCAAGTGCTGGAGTATTTGAGAAGGCTACATCTGTTCTTCAAGCCTGTTACAGGAATCCTCAGGAAAGCCCCTCTTCTCTTGTAGTTCTAGCTTAACAACTTCTCTTCTTCTCTAGATCTAGAAAGTAATTTTTTCTTACCTTTATTTTGTGTAGCACAGCTTCCAAGAATATGTGGCAACAGAAGGAGACTGAAACATTGGGAGAGAATCACGAAAACCATTTAAAGCAAACATCTGTAGAAAAATCAGGTGGAGAGAGCATCAGGAGCGTGAAGAAAGAGGGAAAGATGTGGAAAGGTGCCTCTGGAGGGCAAAGGAAAGGTGGGGGACAGCTGGAAGAGTGGAATACTTCCAGGTAGGAAACCAAAAAGTGCACAAAAGTGAGATCCAGTTGGGCTGAGGCAGAGGTGGGGAGGGCAGAGGATGTGAGAAGACAAGGGAAGAAAGGAAGAACAGTTGAAATGAGGGTAAAAAAAACAGGGTAAAAGTAGAAAACACTACATTAACTTGCTGTTGATTGACAAGGAAATTTCAGTGGGCAAGCAAATGAAACCACTCCAGCCTGATGTCTACTTTTCACTGGTAGGTAGGACAAGTCTGTTATAGTTCCTGCTCCAGAGAAAATGTTTAACACACTAGAACATCAATGCTTACAGGAATGTCTGCCAGATCCAAGAACCTCCTGATTAAAAAAACTAAAAAATGCAAAGATTTTGTCTCATATGGCAGTAAGAACCAAATCATAGACACGCATATCTTCATTATCTGTCCTACTGCCTTTCCTTCAGACTTTTTATGCATCTGAGTTTCTGACGGCTCTTTAAATAAGCATCAGAAAACCAAATATGTTCATTATAGGTCAAACAATATTTCATATGACTTAAAAAATCAGTCCCTCAGGTTTTAGATAAAAAAAGACATCTAGATAAATTATTTTGTTACCTCTTTTGGTTTTTTGGTGTAGTAGCTCAGCTACAAATTACTCATGTGGCTGTAATGAAGATGCAAAAGTTGAGATTTCACACACCAGGAGACAAGACTCAGAGAAAGAGCAAAAGAGGAGAGGAGAAGTGAAAAAGAAATTGCTTCAACTAAAAAGTCCAGACATAGAGGCATTATGATTTTATATTTCACAGAAGTCAGAGAAGAAATGGACCTCCAGTTCTAGGAAATCCAGGTTTTGCTGCCGCAGACAATTGCCTCAAATTATCCTGTTCATTAGCTTAAGTTCCATTTGATATCATTAATATGAAATGTAGCAAGAGATAATGTAATGGATAAATTAGTCTACATTCAACATTGGCTGTTGAAAGAACTACATAGATTTTTTGAAAAAGCTCATTTCAAAAGTCAAGGATCTTTCTAAAATCATGTTTTAAACACTTTCTTGTCTTGCCTGGGAGGAATTGCATCTGTGATCTGAGTAGGTATTCTTGCCATTGCTGTATCTATTGCAATATCTTAGAAGAGACACTGATGCTAGGTGGAGAATCATTGCAATAAGAGATTGAAATGGCTGACCATTGTCTGCTTGACTGATTGTAGCTGTAAGAAAGCATCTCTGAGGCAGAGTATCATGTGTGTGAAGCATTCAAGCTGTCTTCCCTTGTGTTGGGCAATTCTCCTATTTAAAAGCTATTCTGTAAACAGAATTACATTCATGCTATTCTCAGTAATACATTGTTTGTCAAGCAAGGCCTCAGATGCTTCCATAATAGTGTTTGCTCTGTTTATGTGCTGTTAAGCACCACTAGCTGCAGTCCATGGGCAGCTGCTCCAAAGTAACAGCTTGCTGCCACCAAAAGGGCAAATTGTCACTTTCCTTCCTCATCCTTCTTCCCCTGTGCCTTTCACATAATCAGCCCTCTCCCATGCAGCAGCTCTGATGCTTGTGTGAACCTGTATTGAGCTGCTTCCCCTTGCTAAGATAGAAAAGCCTCCTGCTCCCCTCCCTGTATACACCCATACACTGTAAAGGTGTTGCTTTGGGCTGTGCCACGCAGCCCAGAGTTGTGGTTCTTATCAGACCTCACTTCCTGAGCAACTTCCCTAAACATCACTGTCACCAACATCTGCTCAAGAGTGCTTTTAAAAAGGCTTTGGTGCATTTATGAAACACCAGAGACCTAAGCTTCTATGCAAGATAATGGCATCCCTGAAAGTTTCTCTGTGTTTATGTATGAAATGATTGGAGCAGTTTATATTATGGCGATCAGGTGGGCCTAAATTGATAAATGCAGCTTAGGCTGAAGGAATCAGGTAAAAAGCACCACCAAGCCTCTTTTGCAAAACATTGATTGCAAAAAAAGAGTACTCTTTCCATATTGCCTGGGAGAAGTCTGTGAGGTTGAAAGGTTTTATTGCAAATATTTGTTGCACGGAGCAGCTCCGCACACAGCTACTGGTTGATTCATCAGTTTTCATAGGGAGGTCCCAGTTTCAATGCAGTAAAAAACGTGTATTGAATTGTTCTTGGAATCCATTTATCTCCTTACTGAACAACTCGCTGCTCAGATCCTGCCAGCTGCTAGTGACTGCCAGGTTATGAGAAGGCTTGTCTGTCATGTGCTCTGCATGTCCATCCGGCCTCTCCTGATCAGCGACTTCCCCACTCTCCTGCATAACCTTCTGTCATTCAACTTGCAGTCTGTGGCAAGGCACGTGTGTAATATATATTTTTAGAGGGGGGAAAGAAAGTCCACATTTTTTTTAACTTCTCATTGTAAATCTAGCTTCACAGGTACCCATGATAACACCGAGGCTGACCAGGAGGAAAATTTCTGGTCTCAGGCTCTGGAGGATTTAGAGACCTGTGGCCAGTCAGGAATTCTAAGGGAACTAGAGGTAGAACAATCTTAACCTTTCTTTCCAATTATAGAGAAATATAATGGTTTTGGTTTGGTTTACATTCATTTTATTTTCTCCTTTTTTCTTTTAAGTTGCACTAATCACACCAATTCATTTAAAAGCTTTAACCCCTCTCCACAGGACAAGGCTGACAGGCGTCTGTGTTTGAGAAACATGACTCTCTTGGTACCTACCCTTTACCTTTATATTTTTGCTTGTGCAGCTGCCTCCCCTGCCCCTAACCAGAGCTGTTTTCTTTTGTGCAATGCAATCAAAATTCTATAAACATGTTCACCCCAGTGCTTTTGACTTGCAGCTTCTGCTGTGTATAACCATCGATGCTGTCTGTACAGGCAGCAAATGGCACAGAACTTCTAAGTGGGCATAATCTTCCTGCAGCAATACATTCCATTCTCTGACAGACGCTTCATGCAGCTTTTCTGAGCATGTTGTAGGTTGTCTTTTAAATTGAAACTTAATTTGATTAAGATGAACATAAAAGAAAATCGGCTTTTCAAAATGTTTACCTATAATCGCTCCACTCTGAAAGAAAAAGAAGCTGCCAATGTGAGAAATGTTCATTATACAGCAATTTCTTCACCATGTAACAAATTTTCATATTTTATCCTTAAGTTTATTGCAAATCTAACTATCTTTTGTGTTAGATTGTGCTAAGGGCATCAGGGGAAGAAAACAGAGACAGGGTAACTTGGGAGTCTTTAATTTTCTAATCACCTTTTCTCTAAGTTATCTAATCAGAACAATTACCGTTATATTGGCAATTAAAGCTACAGAATGAAAGGCCCTAAAATATTTTCTTTTATGTTCTTTTAAATTCCTGGAGCTGCAAAACTGGCAGAATCTCATTTTCATTTTTATGTTATATAAAGTCCTTTAGCAGCCAGGAGGAATGTGAATGGCGTAAGTGGGTGAAAGTTTTTCAGTTCAGATTAATTTACTTCCTCAGATTTATGGCTTTTGTATTGCATGTATGGGTAGCAAAATGTATTTCTCATATATTTGTTGTTGAAAACCAGAGAAATGTAGGAGAAAATGTTATACAGGTTTAATTCCATAGTTGGATATGTTTCAGTACTGCAGGCTTCTCTTGCAGTTTTCAGTATTCAGAGCATAATAAAAGGATATGGAAATAGATAATTCCAAAAGGGAAATAGGCCATCCGTGCTGACCAGAATTCAGTTACTTCAACACACTGAATTTTCCTCAGCCTTTCACAAAAGTGAAATTCAGAACTGTAGATGTACCATTTGTAGCATCACCTCGTTGCACAAGCCCCAGCTCTGAAAAGAAAGTCATTCTCATTCAGTGTGACAAGATGCTGAGAGTGGCCATGCCTCTACTTTATGAAGTGCCATGGTGTAGTCAAGGACTCCTTATCATTTTTCATTTCAAGGTCTTCAGCCAAAGAGCAAAGAAGGCTGTTGTTTGCCAGTCCTCTGGCTGCTTTTGCTCCATCAGGCAGTAATATCAGTTATTACTGAGCAAAAAAAAGAGTGTTATGGCTACAGTCCATTATCTCATAGTGAAAGTAGTGCTGGAGCTGTGAGAAGGAAGGGTGACAGACATTCTCACCAGAGTTATAGACAAACATTTATTTGTCTGTTTTGCCCTTATTTTTTACTTCTCCCATTCAAGCAGCCTGTCTGCATCCAGTCCCAGTCAGAGTTCAGGTTATGGTCTTTAAATTTCCCTTTCCAGTTGTCCATCAGAAGAGATAATAAATAGGAAATTCAGCACACCCTGTCCCTGGCAGTGGCTGCCAAAGTGGATGTGGCTCTCATTCCCCAGAGCAGAAAATCTTTCCTAAGGGAGAGGACTCCTTGCTGTGCATGGATGCTTTTCAAGTTCAGTCTGTTCCACCCAGTGGGCGAGGTGATTCCCATCATCATCTTTCATGATTTCATCCTTCATGTATTCTTGCATCTGAAACAAAAGGCTGTCTTTTACTGAGATTAAAACCAGCAGTGAGACCAGGGCCAGTATTAGTGCTGAGCTAAGGCAGTCACTCTTGCAGTGTGCATGTCATGCAAAGTTTCTTTCCAGGTAGTGAGCTCACCTGTGCTGAGTTTTCCCTGATCCTGGGGTAGTATCCAGGCACTCTGCCCATGCTGGCTCAAGAGCTACCTGCATATTCTGCTGACTCAGTTTTTTACTTTGCACACACAGTCTGAATTTTAAATGCCTTCCTCTAGTTCCAATTCCAACAAATGCAATTATGCTACAACTTAGATGTTGTTTTATTTATGTGTAAAATATTTTTAAAATAAGCAATTGCACTACATACTCTTCAGTCTGCCAGGGGACTGGCTTACAAGCATAGCCATTCTAGTGCTCAGTATTTTAGTTTGAAATGCCATCTGAGAACTTCTGCCCATAGGGTTCATATATTGTTATTGTGTTTTGTTGTGGTCCATTATTTTATAGTGACTTGCAAGCAGATTGAACATCTATCCTCTTGCCTTTTGCTGTGCCCTGAGTGATTGTGTTCTAACAAAGAATAGAGGTGTTTTTCCTACTGCTATGAATTAACCGCTTACTTAACCCCCATTCTCTGTTACAAATTAACCTGTTCATTAATGCTCTAGGCCACAATCATGTCAGGAAGTACAATGAGTTTGAATCATGAAAACCCACAACCTCGTAACCAGCTGGGAAGACAAGCCAGCTTCCAGGAAAGAAGTTCTGTCAGGCCACATTACAGTCAAGCTACTCGTAGCAACACATTGCCGTCAGATGTGGGGAGAAAGTCCATGGTTCTGAGAAAATTTAAGCAAGAAATGAAAGAAATCATGTCACCAACTCCTGTGGAGTTACACAAGGTCTGTAATTTTTCTTCTGACAGCTTTGAAATAATATATTCAGCACAGGAACTCTAATTATATGGCAACACAGTAAGCACTTTTTATAATGACTCCACAGATGTAATTTGGGGGCCATGCATATTAGTTCTTACAAACACATTAATGATAGATCCTTGTGGGGGAAAACAAATGAATAAGATGCATCCTTGTCTACTATTTCATTTTACAATAAATCCTCAAAAGGCACTGCTCTTTTGAAAGGAGCATCCACTGATAATTTGAATTGACAGGACCAATAACTCTTCTCTGCAAAATGTGTTCATTAAGAAAGCAAAGTTTAATTTCTAGAAAATACATTTCTTCAGGAAATTACTCAGGAGGGTTTGGGGCTCTCATAGGTCCTTTTTTAAATTAACACTCATTTTGAATCAAATACAAGAGATTCAATGTACATAATATAGAATGTTTTTTCAAATTAGGTATTGCTTCTTTTTATAATTCCTTTGCTCTAAAAAGGATAAATAATCTTCAGACTATGCAACTTTTCACTGCTCAAGATGGTTGAAATCACTTGAGGATATGGAGGTGGCACTGCACTCCTACCAAGTACTGGATAAAGTGTCTTTGGATATGCACAGCAAACACCTGGCCACTTTGGTCTCAAATCCAGTGAGGCCATAAGAGCAGCCAGTTTCCAAAACTTTGTAATGCTGTTCTCCCTGATAGCCATGAGCATCCCATTTCCTGCACCCATCTTCCTCTTAAAGGTCTGCCATCTTTCCAGAAAGGAGGCAGAACACAGGGAATATTGTCACCTGGTCACTCTCACGAGATTTGGGTTGGTTTCTGATCCCTGTAGTTCAGTTGAGTTCAGCAATGTAAGGACTAGCTGAGTGTGGGCTAAATGAATGTTTATAGAGGATAGTAGAGAATTGATCTCATATATGGTAAATTAATTCATTGCCAGTGTATCTGATCAATTAGGATGTGTTGTGATGGTCTTAAACTATTCCTGTTTCCAGCTTGATGTGATCAGTGGAATTAGGTACTGTGCTCAGTTTTTCTGAGTGGTGAATAAATGTGAACTATAAAACCAAAGTATGCCAGCAGGCATTTCACAGTGTGCTCACATTCAGCAAAGGCACAGTTCTGGATCACAAAGCCAGCCTCTCATGTTAAAATAAATCGTTACCTGGAAAGGAGTTATCAGATTTTTGTTAATGAGTCAGTGGTATTCTGTGATAGTAACTAGCTGTTAGAGTCCTGGGCAGTGCAAAAAACCTGCAGCTTTCTCTTGCTTCAGCTGACTGTTTTTAAGACTGCTTTGACCTTCCTTTTGAGTAATTTCCAGATTTTATTCAGACCATATACCCAGTTTTCCCCTGCTGAAGTGTTGCTGAGTTTGCTTTTACTGTCTGTTCTGTCACCCAGAAAAGAGTCATTTCCTCTCTAAAAATCTAAACATTGAACCTGTACTGAGGATTTTCCAAATCCTTACAGTCATTCAAGAAAAATAGAAACTAGAGACTGGATCTTAAGGCCTGATTCCCTAAAGTGAGGTTATACCCCTATGACACATGCAGGTTAGCCCAGGCAGCAGGGACTGCTTTTTTTATCTGAGCAAGTTCTTGTTAGTTTTCCTACTGGATCTTGTGTAGCAGTATGCCTGCTACTTTCTCTCATGTATACCTGTCCATTTTTGTATTAGACCTCCAGTTTAACACTAATAACCTCTTTCTTTGGACAGCTTGTTTGATTAGTTTTCCAAAAGACCTGCAATGCCATGGGAATGAGGTCACTGCCAGGGAAATGCCTTGGTTGAAGTATTTTTCATGTATCCTCTTTCTGGCAATGTGTTCTGCCCCGTGCAGGCAAATATCTTAATTAGCTGGGCCACTGAAAAATAGGGAGATTTGGAAAACTGAGATGGTATGGGCAGTTTAGAGATACAAGCTAAGACACAGCTTGTCTATGACCTCCCTCTGCAGATTCTCAAGCATGTACTTGACCAGGTGCTGCTGAGCTTTCCTAGTTCCATGGGCAGGGCAGGGCAGACACTGACAGACACTCTGTTCTGTGTCAGAGTGATGAATCTGCATCCTGTGAGGCAGGGCCTGAGTGCCCACAGGTCAGAGTTCACTTTGCAGCAAGGTAACCTGAATTCTTCCTCTCTGTGTTGCATTCACCATTTGTGCACTTGAACTGTCTTTGTCCTAAGGAAACCAGGATTGAGATAAGTGTCCTACAAATCTCTTCAAACATTTGTTCTAGATGGTTTAATAACATTTAATTAGCAGGATAGTGTATTGCTACATCAGTACCCAAATTTAATGAATGCCTTTAATGATTTTATCTACTTAGGTAATAATATAGATTAATATTTTTCTAAAAATCATAGCAGACCATTTTTTAGAAGTTTCATAGAGCACACATTCCTCTGAGAGCAAAAATATGCACTAGGATCAGATAATTTTTCAATATTATTATTGCAAGTAGTCATTAACCTAAAATTACAGTCAGTTAAAATATCTCAATAGCTGATCTGTGCAAGATGTATGAATTTAAATTAAGCATTTTCCCATAGATTTGAGAGGGAGAACAGGCATAGGCACAGACTCAAAATGTATAAGCTTGTGTTTTAAATTTGTAACTAATTAATTGCTTATGAAATATGAATTAAATTTCCAAATCCACACTCTTTTTCCCTTCAGCTCCTGATGTAAATTTAAAAGTCTAACAAATCACCCAAATGGAGATTTTGCTATTGAGATCAGACCTTCCAAAGAGTTGTGATCAGCAGTACAGATAAACCAGCATGATTTAGGTGTTGTGTGAATTGTCTGCAGTTTTATTCCCTTCAGACGGGGCTGCTGCAAGTCAAAATGAGGAACCTGTGATAGGGCTTTGTCCATCCCCATTATTAAATAGAAATGGAGTATTTCAGATAGCAGGGCTTTTATCAGAGAATATCTTTGAAGAATATACGTTGCCCTAGGAAGAATTAGCCTCATAATTATAACCTCTAATACAAAAGTTTTCTGCAGATGACTTCCATCTGAAAAATGTGACAGCCATCAAACATGCAGCAAAGTTAAATTGCTGCCTCATCCCCGAAGCAAGCATCAGTTTATTTAAGTTCAAAGCTCCTGTTAAACACAGGAAAAGTCAAGAGAAGCAAGTAAGGGAAGCAGTTTGTAACAATCTAGGATCTGTAGATCCTAGGTCACTGTCATAGAATGGGACCAGCATCTGTGGTGAGTTATTCTCCACTCCAGTTTGACTTTGAGAAGATCTTGACTGAAATAGTGTCCAGTTTGGGATCTGAAACTTAAAGAAAGATGTTTACCATATGGACAAGGTCCAGAGAAAAGCAAGCCTTATTTCACATCACTGCAGAGAAAGACAGAATAAAGTGATCTTGTTCTCTGTGGATAGCAACAGGCTTAAGCCTCAGCAAGGGTGATTTAGTTTAGACCAAAGGGAAACATCTGAAGGACTGGAAGGGATTACTTTAACAGACTATGGAGTCTTAATCACTAGAGATTTGAAAAAGCAGGGCAGATAAATGTATCTCTGAAATTGCTTAGGTGCAGTTGATCCTGTCTTAGGACAAGAATACAGTCTAGATGACTTCAGACAGTCCCCTGTTTCATGTGCCTGAAGAAGGGGAAAAGAAAAGGAGTAAGTGGAAAAGGGAAGTTCCTTTTTAAAATCATGCCACCTGTGCTAGAACAGACAGAGTATTTCAAGTCTTCTCTTAGGCATGATATCCCATTTTTACAATTAACTTTTCAAGGCTTCTTTAAGAAGCAGTTAACTTGAAGCACTTCTTTGTGATGATTAGGATAAAAAAGTTACTTTGCTAGAAGAGAATTTGGGTCTTGGTCCAGAGCTAGCTATTTTTAATTTCTATCAGGAAATATATCTTCTTGCCTTTTTTTTTTTTTTTCAGTCTTGCAGAATGGTAGTCTTACAGCACTTTTGTAGCAGCTTCAAACACACTTTTCATCAAAGCCATGTTAAACATGCTATGATATCACAAACAAAAGCCTCTGTTCATAGCAAATTATTAGAATTTCCCCAGAGTCCTGCTGATACAGCATCTGTTGATACAAATTAAAATCATTCTATGATGAATTATTATGAACTTGCAGATAGGTTTTTCAGTAGCTGAAATGCCCATTGACTCCTAAAGTTCATGCAGGGATGGAGGACATATGACAGGTTCAGCAAGAAGTTATCTTGGGGGAGTATGGGGGGAGAAAAAGGCAAAGACCTTGAACACCACAGTCCCTGGAAGTATGAAATGACAGCTCATACCCAAAAATGTCACTGGCAGGAAGAAAGCTTTTAGCTCAGTTAGGGGGACTTCAAGTGTGGCTTTCTGCTTTGCAGTGCTGTTCAGGTGGAGAAACACAAGGGAAGAGGATGAGCTGGGGTAAAGTAAGAGACAAACACCATGTGGGGGTGTTGGTGCTTCCCACAGCACAAGACACTGATATTTCCACAACAGCCCTGCAATGCACCATCCACATCTAGAGAGAAAATGGTGCTGCTGCTGCAGCTTGTATCCAGCTTCTCTCAACTGCTGCCCAGGGCAGATACCAAACTTACTAGTGAGTGTGATTTCATTCTGGTGAAAGCAGGGCTGATACACCCCTAAACCCAAGTCAAGAAAGAGAGCAGGAAACAAACCCAAACCCCAAATCCTTTACTCTTGTTTTCAGACAACCTGGTCTGTTCTGGCACACCTTTTCACACTGGCAATTAAGATGGGAGCTCAGCAGCTTTCTGGAGGCAGCACCAACCAGTGCTGTGCCCCAGCACTGCTGTACCTTGGCATCCTTCTGTGAAATACTGACCACGTCCTCAGCCTTTGAGCAGGACACTGAGCTACAGACTTCCCAAAGTCCCCTTCAATTCAAATGATTCTGCAGTTCAGAAACAACAGGAAGGAATTCAGTGGCTGGTGCATAAAACAAGGATACGTTATGCAGAACATTATTTGCACCAAGCTGTTACAAAATTTTGGATGTCGTAATTTTTATCAGCTAAGATATGATGAAACCAGTGCATTTTAAATTCAAGGTGATATATGCTACAGCACTAAAACCACAGGTTTGACTGTGCAAGTGTATCTGTGCACAGTGGCACACCACTCACACAATTTACTTGCATAGGTCAGCACCCCTGATGTGAGGACCAAGAAAAAATTAAAACCTAAGCATGCCACTTACCCACAAAGAAGTCTCTATCTTTATCTGTCAAACAGCCGAATTCACAAAACTATCTGTGATTACTTGTCTTCTGAACACCTGAAAAACCTTCTCCTAACTGTTTTATTATCTTCTATTTCCTGCTTTCGAATGACCACTTCATGGTTATGTGACTGTAAGAACACTGCCTGCAAGCTCTTTCAGAAGGAGCCTTATTTGTACTTCCTTAAAAGATTGCATTATAACTCTTATACTGAGCACTTCTGAGGTTAGGCTTTACAGGGCGGACCATTGCCTGGCCAAAACCAGGCAGTCCAGAGCTTACACTGACAATGGTCTTTATTCCCTTGATTGCAAGACACAACACCACTTCTTGTGGCCACAGATTGAGGCCAGGTCTTCATATTTGAAGCAAAACTAAGCCTTATCTTGTACTCAGATCCTGGCAGTTAGAGAACAGAGAAACAAAACACTGAGAATCAAAAAGTGACATCAGAAAAGGTGGCCTAAATCCCACAAATTTCCAGCTGACAAGCAGAAGTGAAAAGGGCTGTTTATTTACAGAAGAATAAGGTGGCTTCTGAGAATATTAACATAATGTCAAAATGGGGACGACTTTACTACTGTAAGTACCAAATAGTAGGTAAGTGATCTAATAGAAAAAAAAAAATGACCAAAAACATCCTAGGAAGAAAACCTGCCTCATGCTTGTAGAAATGGGGACAAAGTTTTCTTCTTTCTCATGGCATCTCCTCTCCTCCACAGGTAACTTTGTACAAGGACTCTGATGGAGAAGACTTTGGGTTCAGTGTCTCAGATGGTTTATTGGAAAAAGGAGTGTATGTGAAAAACATTCGACCAGCTGGCCCTGGTGATCTGGGAGGTTTAAAACCATATGACAGACTTTTACAGGTAATGTTTCTGGCACTGTGCAGGTTTAGCATGAAGGGACATGACATACAGATTACTTTGTTAAAAGGTTTATAACCTCACTGGGGGTTATTTGAGCATGTATCTTTGGAGATGTGATTATAGAAAACTGCAGTTTTGCAGTTCTGTTACTTGGAACAGCCCTGTAATCTACATTGCTTATTATATTTGAAATAATGAGCACCACTGTTTGTTTGTATTTCTGCTGGGAAGGGATGTGTGTAGGGGGACCAGAAAGGATAAATGACCACAATTGCTCTGCACCATAAGCTTTGCTGTGCAGATTTCTTAGATTTCTTTTCTTGGCAGGAAAAGGTAGCACTTCATAGAGCTTTGGACTTTTATGCAGTGGCACTAAAGCTGGATTTTCCTGTGCAGTCAGGTTTATAGAAACAAATTCTTTCAGAATGCTAGGTATTTTAGAACTCCAAAGGAGACATACAAATGCTCACTAGGAAGCTGGATTTCCAGACAGAGTTTTCTTTTTTGCTTTTCTTGATACAGACCTGAGAATTATTTGTGTTTAATTCAAGTGTTGACTGACATAGTTGGAATAATGTAATACTCACTCAGCACCACACTTACCACAGAGCCAAGCTGGACTGTGATGAAAAAGCCAAATTATTTCTCAACTAGCCTCATAAAATACTTAATAAAAATTTATATATATTAGGTAAAACCAGAGAATTGAAATTTCAGATGTGTTCTACTGCATTTAAATTGATGAACACCGTGAAAGACAGAAAAACTACGTGCAGTTAGATGTCATTATTGGAGTGAGTATTGTGAAAGCTGCCAACAGCCAGCACCAGTGTAAATATCCCCACTTCAGCTACATTCTGCTTAAAAGTGAGTAGAAAACTTACCTGATGTCTTCAGACCAGACATCACAGTTAAATAGTCTTATATTGGGCGATTCTCTACTTAAGAATAGTAAATCAAGGTCCATGGTCTCAAGGATAAATTTGTTTCTCTTGTGATCTTTTTTTTTTCCCCTAAAACGGTAACAAAAATCAACCTTCTCATCCATCAGGTAAACCATGTTCGCACCAGAGACTTTGACTGCTGTTTGGTCGTGCCCCTCATCGCAGAATCCGGCAATAAGCTGGAACTGGTCATTAGCAGAAACCCACTGGCATCTCAGAAAGGGAGCTCAGAACACCCTTCAGGGAGTGGGGAGTGGAGCGACCCCAACGCTGCGTTCCTTCAGCAGAGCGGGCACAGCAGTGTTAGCACGGAGACACGGGACCCTACAAACACCTTATAGCAGAAACCACTGCAGTGGGACACTCGGGAACTCCAAGACATTATGGTGCTAAATCCATTCGAGATTCCTCTGAGATCGAGGCTTAGATGCTGTACAGCACTGAAAAGCACAGGAGGGCAGTTGGTCTGTCTCAAGGCTTCTATTAATCCACAGTTACTTTGGAAATAGTTTCATTCTTCATTAAGTCAAGTCATTCCATTTTAAAACAATCTAGGATTAGTAACAGTAAAAAAATACATAAGGGCCTTTTTTTTCCCCAAATAAGAAACAGGGGAGATGTTCTAAACATGATCTAAATGTTCTTCTCCCTTCAGCAGCAGCAGCAGCTGTTTGAGGGAAAAACACGGAGTTAACCTCTGCTAACAAACAGTAGTGTCCAGGTTACATGGTTTTTAAAAATCCTTTTATCAGGAAGGTGCTGCTGTCTGATGGACAAGGCAGAGTGGTTACTGCACTGGCTTCTCCTGGGAGATGGCAACAACTCTGATTTTGGAAACCTTTATTCGCTGGCGAGAAGGGTACACTCTTTAGACAAAGCAGAGTTTAGATGTTACAATAAAATGCTTGCAGGAAGCTGCAGTTTGCATTGAACATTACTCCCCTCTTCAGCAAACTTTGTTAGAACATATGTTATTCCCTATGCAATGAAGTATTTAATGGTATGTCTTGCAACCTGTGGGGATTTTTAAGCAGAGACTTTTTTAGTGGGATAAAACCTCGGACTGGGGCTTACTGAAAAGAGTGAAACTGAAATGAGTTCAGACAAATTAGAAAGTTTTTTTTTTAAAGAAAATGTCTTTTTTAAAATTATGTCAGTGGAGATTGATACAAAAGCTCTCTAATGATCCATAAACCTGTAAACTTGTACTGTCACACATGAGCTTTTTAAGTCAATCAGTTTCTTGAAGGAAGAAAGGTCCTATTTAAAATGCTTTGTTTTCAGCCTTCTTTATGATAAACATTACCCCCTGCAACACATTTTTAGAATTTAAAATTGTAAATATATTTTACAAACACATCACACAAATTTCTCCTCTCCCCTCTTCCCCCAAGCAATAAAATACTGCCAGTTGCTTTATATGCTCACCAGCAGCTGCATTGGTTTATTCTGGTATTCAAGTTGTTATTGGTAATCATTGTTATTGGTGAATATAAAGATACTGGATTTGTACATTTGTAGAGTCTCCATATCTAAGCAATCACCTTACAGAGTTGTTTCTGGTCAATTTAAACTGTTTAATGTATCCCTGTTGCTGTTTCCAATACATAAATAAGCTCACTTGCCCTGCACACACAAGTATCTCTGATTTCTATTTCAGCACTGCCAGAAAAGGTCAGAATGACATTCAAGGCTGAATCATGTTAGAAAAAAAAAAACAAAAAACAAAAACTCCAAGGTTCATGAGTCACTTAAATATGTATTTTTATTTGTAACAAATAAGTATTAAACTGTAAAGTATTTTTGTACAAATTTAATACTTTAATAGCATGATATTTATCGTCTATGTTATGTTTTTTGAAATTAAAACTGTTGCAAATATTTGTATGGAAAAACTGTATAAATTGAAATAAACAGTGATTTAAAGACATTAAACACAAGGTAGAGTTGACTTTATATTTTTCCCACAGTTTTAGAAAAAATATGACTTTTATATTTGTGGTATACTTTTTTCTACCCTATGTGAAAAGAAAAAATTGTTAAAGGTAAGCAGGTTCTCCACATTTTAGTATAATGTGTCTGATGTTTGATTTAACATTCAATTTATTAATCTCAAAACTGCAATACAGCAAGTCCTATAGTACACATGAGAAAGTTGAAAGTGGAATGTTATTGGAACTCTGATTTGAAGTTTTGCTTTTCTTACCAAGATTGTCATCAGCATAGAATTATTAGCTAAAACAGCAATGGCAAGTTCTACATCATAGAAAAAGTTTTCTATGTCACTGATTGCAACTTTCTTGTTATGCCTGTAACAAGATTAAAAATCCGTAATGGATGAAAGCTTCGTGGCCACAAATCTGCCACTTCAGAAAAACCCAGACCCCTTTGTAAACTGTTTTTTTTACTCAAGGAAACTATAGTTTTGGCTCATCAGTAGAAGCATCTCATCAATACCGCAGCATTTAGAGATGGATAAATCTTGGAGGTAGATAAATGGTATGGACAGTTAGGCATCTGTAAATCAAAATACATCCTTGTGTATTTTTAAGGGAACATCTGGATCCTCAAAAACCTGTAAGTTCATTCTTCAGCAAAACAGAAGAATTACGTGATTTTTGATGACCAGTACACCAATGAATCTACTAAAAAGGGATCACTGAAAATGCAAGAGGCTCAGCATAAAACAAGCTGTTCTTCACAGAACATGCAAAACCAAGAAAGCCTTTGAAAGGCACCTGCATATTCAGCTTCTCCATCCCAAAAATCTTGAACAGGTTCAGTAAAGGTTCATACCAGGAACAACTAACAATTGTCTGTTAGCTTTTGAAAAGCTTCCTAGGAGTCTGTCCCAAAGTTAGATTCTTCAGTCTGGAAGATCCAAGGGGGGATTCTTCTACTGTTGTCTGTCAAAACAAAACAAAAATGTTACCCAACTTTGAAACAGACCTACAATATATTAGCTTCTTCAAAAAATGCTCTTTCTCTGTGAGCTCAGAAACTAGATGTAAAAAAAAAAAAAAAAAAATCATCTGTTAGCAAGCTTGACTTTAAAAAAATCAATTTCAATTATTAAATTTTATATACATCGCTCACAGCATGTCACCTAAAAAAATTACATTTGTGCACAAACCATAAGGTGATACAGGTTAAGCTGGTCAACAGATCTCTCTGAGAGTAAAAACATGTATAAGTTTACTTGTAAGTGTATATGTACTACTGACATTTAATCTTTATTTTATGTATTAGCCATATATTGCTCTGCAAAGACATCTGCCAAATTTGACTGCATCACCAATTACTGGTCAACTTGAAAATTATTAAATAAATGTTAATAAAACAATTGTAACAGTGTCCAGGCGACTTCTGGTGGTCAAAGAGCAGGAAGTTTAAAATAAACTTTCTCAGCAAGGAGATACTTACAGGGATTATTTTTGTAGCATCCTCAGATGCAGGAATTTGTCTTTTACATGGACTTAGCTGCAAACTGCCCGTCTTCTTTTCACTGAGAACTGATGACCCTTCCTGTATCATGAGGTCGCTTTCAAGTTCAAGTGGGTCAGGAGCACCTTGAGTAACAGAAACAGACTGAGCCTCGAGCTCTTGACTTTGCCAGCGCTTCACCAGGGGAGAGGACATTTGTCTGGGACAGCTGTTTGTTTCAGCAATTGCCTCTCTCAGGAATCTCTGCAAGCGCGTTTTCCTGGTTATCTCCTTGTTCTTGACTGCTCTCCTGAGGTGCAGCTCCTCCGCCACGATGTAGACGCGGCAGCGTCCCCTGGTCACGGCCGTGTACACGTGCTGCCAGTGCTGCCGGCCGGCATTGCCAACCACGTACACAACCGTCCTTTCCTCGGAGCCCTGGAACGTGGGAGAACGCTCATCAAGGCTCATCTCCAGCAAACATTACAGAAGAGACAACACTGAGGAACTTGGAGGCAACTGGGGACACTCAGGAATATTTTCTATCCTGCACTCAAGGAATTAGAGCTGCAAGGAAAGTTTCTGATTCTTTCATGAGAAAATACAGTGCATTAGCTCAGCTCACAGCTGCTGTGTTTTTACCTGGAATGTGTGAATAGTTCTGGCCCAGGCATGCTTGATGTGACACAGCTTCCTCAGTGCCTTGTAGTTGACAGTGAACGTGGAGCCGTACGTGCTGCTGATGGTCAGCAAGCGCTGCTTATCAATTTCTGTGTCCTAAAGGAATAGCACAACATTCAGCAGTGAGCCTGGATCAGTAGCTGGAGCAACATCTGTACTTCCCCATTCTAGCTTTCCCTGAAATTACAACCACTGCAATGTCAACCAGCTGGAAGTTTCAGAAGATGCTTAACCCAATAAATTGCTGTCTTTCACTGGAAAGGAAAGGAAAGGAAAGCAGTTTTCACTGTTCAGGGCCTACCCTAACTACTGATACTTTCACTGCTCAACTCACTGAAACCAGAAAAAAAAAATCAGTTTTTTGTTGCTGTTATTTTTAGGCCAGCTTGGTTTTCTGCTAGGGAAAACATAAGCTGTAACATTACTCTTTACTTCAGACTATGTTAAACATTATCTATTTCAATTACAACACATTTGAGTGTTTACAGAATCTATTTACACTGAACACAATCAGTCCAACTGAAACACATTGTACAAAAAAGCCCAGAATTGAGGGATTTTTTTTATTCTCTATCGTACCTTGCCTCTTTCATGCTTTTTACATGATTATTCAGCAGAACCAAGTAGATATTATGGGCTAAGCTTAAAAAGTGTGAATTGTTTTGTTTTGGGTGCTGAATCGTTTCCCACCAGGTTTTCTTTGTGCAAGCTGTTGCAGCAAGGACTTACCCCTGTTATGAAAAATATATCTCCATTGCAGAGTCGTTTGCCCTCCTCATCAGCCTCTGCAGAGAGTGTGATTTCTCCACTTCTGCATTCCTGGCCACTGGGACCCTCTCTGACACCAGAGACTGCCAAGAGATCCTTGAGATACACATTGCGTGTGCTGGCAATCTTGTCCCCCATCTGAAACAGATGTCGGTTCCTATGGTCTCTAGGTCACAGAAAGAAAAAGGGGAAAGTGTATTTACAAAGTGTGCATGTACCATCTCTCAGTATTTTTTCTTTTTTCTTTCCCTATATTTGACCCAGATTAAAAACTTTAATAATATGCAAAATAATTAGGGTAACACTTATGTGTCTTGAACTTTTGTGAAACCATTTGGTAAAAAACAGTAATATAGGGTAGCACAGAAATATTTCAGAATCTATTTAGAAATTACATAATAGCAAAAAAAAATTAACCTTGAGGGTTTTTCTATATTGCTTTTATATGAATTTTGAATATTCAATAGTAACTTAAAATCTCAGAATTCACATAGTGAATTTAAATGAAAAGCAGTTTACCACTGTTCAAAATGAGATTAAAGAACCCATCAAATAAAGTTTATTGTACAAATGATTTATAACATAATCAGATCTAGATGAAACATTGGAAGCTTTACAATCTTATTTTACGGTGTTGGTCCAGCTACAACCCTTTCAAAAACAAAATTAGATTGGTCACAGGAAAAATATGGAACACTGGCTTACCTGGTTAAATGATTTGAATAGTGTTGGCAACAAAGTTCATTTATTAGATCACAATCTTGCCTAAATCATACAAAAGAAGAACAAAATCATTATATATAAAACATACAATTACAAGCAACGTCACATTAGCATTATTTTATAAATAATGGAAAAAGCCCCTTTTCTCTCTGATGATCTTCCAGCACCTATTAAGAACAATTACTTATTCAGAGTTTAGAAGACAGTGCAGTACAGGAACAATTTTGTCTAAATACCACAGAAAGTTTTTGTACTGTACACCTAGATTAGCTAGATTTGTTTTTAAGATAAAGAAGAAAACTAAAACCTGGACAGATTATTTTCTGTCTGTGCATATATTAAAAACAGCAAGAAGATTTTTTGCTTTTAAAGACCTGGAATTTTAACTTTTAAATGCAGCTTAAGTACCTATAAATATATTCTAGAAGAATCATACACAAAAATCACTAATAACATTATTGCACTGAATGCAGACTGGAGAAAAAAACTTGACATCAGAGTTACTCAGCATTCACAAATCACTTATTAGATCGCTGGGAACCTGTAAGTAGTGGGTGTTTTTTACTCACTAAGAAAAAGTTCTTTACAATTAAAGGTGGAGGAGTTTTTTTCCTAAGTACCCTTTTGTGCAGAACTCAAGGTTATGGACTATTGGTACTAGTGCACATTACCCCTTTTATCCCTTCAGTGCATACTATTCATGCTCCTGTGATTACTAACACCCAGTCTTTCTTCAAAGTGTGTTAGAGCCCTACATCCCACCCTTCTTAAGTGATGACTATTCCAAGTGTCTAGTAGTTTTATGCTATTGCCACTAGTCTCTCCAGCTCAACACACTCAGCTATTTTTAGACTGTGGCTGCTAGCAAGGATTTTTTCAACATGTGCCTGCACACTGCATTACCTTCTGAAAGCAATGAATTGTGATTGTTTGGAATCCTCCAATCCTGGCCCTTTTTTAAGTAAAATCTTTATTGCAGTTTGTAAATCTGTTTTAAAAGACATAAAAATACTCAGAATTTAAAAAAGAAAAATGTAATTCAACATGAAATTGCCTTTGCTTATTTCTTGCTTTAATGACATCTCAACTTACTTAAAATGAAACAAAGAAACAAAAACACCCCCAAAAAACTCCCACACAAGATGACACACCTCTCAAAGAAACAGAAATACATCACAAAATACCCAAGAAAAAATCATGCAGTTAATCCAGTATTAAAATCTGAGAAACAAGTGTGGTATGAGAAGAAACAAATTCTTATTTCTGTGTTAAATAGCAGCTGCATAGAACATACTTCATGCAAAATAAGGTTTGATACAACACATTGAAGAGGTAAAGATCAAATATTTTCAAACCACAGACCTACACACTTGGATTTCACAGAAGAAATCTACTTTCAGTATTCTGTTTGCTGAGTATTTTGCTAGAGTAAGATAAGGTGATAATGTTTGTGTTATTTTTTTTCCACATTCTCCTTGACGCTTTTTGATGCATATAAAAGAGAGGCCACTCAATCCACTTATACCCAATAAATGTCAAAAAACCCCAGTAAACAATGTCTCTAGCTCTGACCCAAAACATTTTAAAAGAAATACTGGCATCCCTTCTCAGAATTTTCCTAACTCAATCCTACAGCTGGGAGCACATTCCTGTCCAGCACACCATACTGTTACAGTCAGTTTTTACTCAAATGATTCACCTCTGAATCAATTCTGAAAATCTCTTACGGTTTGACAGCTCCAGCTACAATACAAAAAGACAACCACATCCGATTACAGTGGTGGAAGCTGTCCCCCATTTCAAAGTCTAACTGGTAAGCTGGAGCTCTACAGCCCATTCCTTGCACTTATAGGTCTTGCTGTGTGCACTTACAGAATTAAAAGATAAACTATGAATGTAGCATTTAAATTTATACCACAAAGCCAGACTAAAATATTCTCAGAACTTTTGTTCCAGACAATAGTCTATGCTTTACCAAATGGAAAATCAAGATCACAAACTGACTGTACACACATACTCTCACAATTCCCACCAGCAGGCAAAGCAATCAAAATAAATTTCTTCTCTGGGGTTGGCATTGTCATTTCCTCATTCCAAGCAGAAACTTTCAGCACCTCATCAAATTCAGGAAGCTGCCGGTGAGAGATTCTGGACCAGAGCATTGGAGGGAAACCGAAAAGTTATTTTCAGTCAAAGAATTCCAGCATATCATCATCTGCATCAGCCTGAAGTTCACCACTTCGAAATTTTTTGTCATCTACACTACATGCCTTGAAAACTCCATCTTCAGAGCGTGACTTAATTTCACATTGAAAAAATTGGTAGTTCATTCTCTAAACCCCCCATCACTGCATAATAGGTAATACTTTGTATTATCTATACAGTTCTTCCCATGGGAGCAAAATGCAGCAAAACAGAAGTATTATCAAATAGTAAGTAAAAATGTTTGTAAAACACTTAGTAGTTCTGGACATCTCGCAAATGTTCAGAATATTCTCAAATTCAATTAACATCAAAACCTAGATTTTGTTCTTAGAGGTTTAAAAAAGAAGTCAAGCACTGATAGGATTATTTCCAAAACAAAAGTAATGCAAATGTTGGAAACATTTAGACTCCTTAGGTATTGATACAGAAAAAAAATAGAAAGAAACTGGATGCAATGGCCCTTTACATCTAGACTCTCCAAGTGAGAGTCAATATGTCGACTCTCAATATGTTTTAGTTGTCACACTTACCAGCAAAGTCCTTAAAACTTCCTTTCTAGAGGAGCAATTGTAAGCCATTTTAGAAGGCATTAAGTAAGTTGTGCATTTACAATTCATTTGAAAACAACAGAGTATCTGATAGCATAATAGATACATCCCATAAAATTCAAGAGTATTCCAGCACACACATTTTTTTGTGCAATATATACTTCTGAAAAAATCTGTAGGGTTTTGTTGCTGTTGTTTTGGGAGTTTGTTTGTTTTTAAAACCAATGTAACAGATTTGGACTAAAAATACCTAACAGAAGCAGTACTACAGAGTGAAATCTGGATGCACTGCTATTTGCAGGTAAAAGGCCAGGCAAGAATTACCAGAATTCTTCACACACACATCTGGATATCCTACCTTGATGCGTTATCTACAATTAGTTGTGATTCAGCTCTGTGGTTAGTTCGCAGTTCCACAGCAAAGCCTCTTGATTTTAGACCCTCAAAGATATCAGCTAGCATGTTTCCTGGGTCTATGCTCGGTAGCTGCCTGGTATCACCTGAACAGAATTCACACTAGTTTTTGTGAGAAGGAATAACATACCATCTGTTGAAAATTGTCTTTAAAAAAAACCAACACTGGAATGAATAAATACTCAAGCCTCTACACAGTAACATCCATCCTTAATAAATTCACATGAAATAAAACTGTCAAGAATCTAAGAAACTTTGGGAATAATGTTGTCATGTAGTTTAAGTTTTTTTACATTCCTCACTCAGTAATGCTTTACTAGCAAGTGCAAATCCCTTTGCTTGATGAGCACCGACAGAGATCACATCTTATTCAAAAACACTTTGAAAGCTACATATTTAAAAACAAATGCCATAAACGGCATGTCAAAAAGGAAACCTCTAAGAAAGCATAAAAATTTGACTTTACATTTCTTTGCTTTCCTTTTTAAATTACAACAAGATAATGGGGTGAAAACTCCCTTCTAACATACGATTCATATGCTAACAATAGCTCCTTCAGATTTAACGAAATCAGAGAAGTTTCCCAGTTGTAAGATGTAATAACCCACCACATGGAAGTCAGAATAAGACAAAACACTGCTATAAACAGATAATGGAGATACTGATACTTTCATACTGACATTTGGGAAACTTCTATCTCATCTGAACTTAAGAAATAGCGCAAGTACCCAAGTACAGAACAGTGTAACATTCTGAGGTTAGGAGACTCAGTGGGAGCATTATTAAACATTGTATAATGCTGAATTTGTTGTTTCACTTACCTAGAATAATAAGTTTAGCAAGCTGAGCATGCTCACACAAGAGTTTTAGAACTAAACTAAGAATGTGCACAGACACCAAGCTTCCTTCATCCACAATGAGAACCGTAACTGCAGAAAACTTCCATGGCAGTTCTTGCTCACTCCGCCTCCACGACTTAAAACTATAGATAATCTAGAAACAAATAAAAATAAAGCAAGCTCTGACACCAATCAACTGTAAACTATGTTATAAAAGTAGACAGTGTGGTATCATCTAACATATGTAGAGCTATTACCTAAAATTCTGAACTTACACCTGCAAAGACTCAGAAGACTCAACCATTCAGTCTTATTTTCTGCATCAGTGAATACATTTCTAGCTCAGATTAGCAACACTGATTTACATAAAAGCAGAGTCTCTTTTTTCCTGCAGGAGCTGTTGAAGACACAAGGTCAGCCATTAGGTTGCTCAGTAACAGAACACCTCCCACTGCAACTTGCTGTCATTAATAATATCCAAAATTGCATGGGGAAGGGGAATAGGCAACTAACTATCCAATCCCCAAAGATAAAATAAGCCAACAGTACTTTTTATGTTATAATTTCTATTTTTATGGGTTATTCCACAACTCCAATGTCTTCTTGGCACCTTTTTCTACCTAGAACTGCAACCAAACTTAGGCCTAAATTTATTAACAAAGAGTTTGCTTTCTACTTTTTTATAAAAAAAATTTCATAATACCTAACATTAATTAAGAAAACACTGTGCAAATGAAATATCTCTCATTATTCAACCCCAGGCTACTGATCTTTTCATGTATGTGCTGCTATGATTGCTAGGCAACAGGATCCTAGAAAAAAGCTCTACCACCTAGAAGATATTTTTGTCTTCATTAAAAGAAAATGCAAAACTGAGAAAACTGCAAAAATCAGATGCCCTAGAGAAGCAGAAGTTTCAGATGTATATAAATAGTAAAGAAATCAAAGTTACCAAATAATGTATTTCAAATGACTGATTTATGATTCCCCAAAACATAATGCTGACTTTCAGATGCCGATAAGCTGTACCCAAAAATTAACATTAATAATGATAATAGGCTACACGTTTCTTAAGGGGAAGTTCAATAACAAGCTTTTTTTTTTCCAAAACAAGAATGGACAGTGCCAAAAGGTGTTTCAGAACCTAATTAAAAAAAAAAAAAAAAAACTAGAAACAAAACCCAAAACAAATCTTACCTGATGCAGTGTATATGCAGGAAGCTGCGTTTTTTCTCTCAAAAGACTTGTTGCCCTCCCTGTAGGTGCAGTGAATAGTACATTCAAAAATTTTTTTGCATATATATTCTCTGATTCCCAGTGGTGATCAAATGTATTCCATTCCTCAGATGCATCCAAGTCTGTTTCAAAGTCCTTAGAAGCAGCTTCCACTTCTATTTCCATCTGCTTTAAATGACGAAAAAGGGAGCTAACTATGGTACTCTTTCCACAGCCTCCTTTTCCACTTATGATTGTGACAGGATTAGAACAAATTTTTTTTATAGCAATCACCTGATCTTTATCTACCTCTGCTTCACTTTGAATACCAGACATAGAGCCCACCTCCTTTTCAGGGAAGTGATTTTCACCATTATGATTGTCTGGATTATTTTCCTCCATTCCACCTGCCTGGGTAATATTTATTTTGTTATCTACTGTTTCTCTTGGTGACTCAGAAATGCTAAGTATCTTTTTCACATCCACATCCAGTTTCCATGTGTCATTTGACAGAAGGTCACCTACATACATTGCAATATCTTTTTCAGATTTGTAAAGATGAGGCAGAAACACCAGCTTTTTTTCCCTAATCACTACATTCTGATCTTTCAAAAATTCAAGAGATTGCCAAACATCCTCAATGGACATGTGTTTGGATACAAAACGAGCTAATTCATCTTGATCTTCGTATGTGTGTCCCATTTGTCTACAGTGTGTCTTGAGCTGATCATACAGAATTAATGCATTCCTCTGCAGGTCAGGAATCTTCCAGAGGAGATGTTCACACTGACAGAAGGCGGCCCACGTTGCCTCACAGTGAGGAAGGTTCAGCTCCTTATACAAAATCTTCTCCCCAGAAAGAGTAAGAGCAAACATAGATTTAGTTCAGAAGACGTTAGCCTCTTGCTGAATCACATTTCTCCTAGTAAATACAAATTGCAATTCAGAGGGTAGAAGTTTGCAAAAATGTACGTATTTTTCATAAAGCAAAATACTTAAAAGGAAACTGGAATAATTCCTCTTTAGTCACCCTTCTGTATTACACAGAAATTTTAAAAATAAAAAGCTGGCACAGAAATCGGGTATTAGGGAGAACTCGTGCACACCAAGTAACACATTTTCATGCAAAGATACATAAACTGTAGAAACAGACTACAGGAAAGCCACTGGCCAGAATACTGTACCCAACTCTGAACACGTTCAAGAAATATGCCACCTGTACAGACACTACCACAAAATAGTGAAAGATTGAGATGTGCAAAACAGATGAACTATTGAGAGCAAAAAAAATTAATTGTCCTTGCTCAGTTGTAAGAGAAAAAGATAAAGAAAGTCTTCAAGCAATAAAAAACTGCAGTGATAATGCAGGTCCTTGAAGCAAGAGAGCAACAAGTCCATACTGCATCAAGGAATGGTCAAATTGGACATCAGGAAAATCTTCTAAAAGGAAATTATGTGAAACACTGGAATATATTGGCAATCCTGCTGAATCTCTCAAATTAGAGCTCTTAAAGACAAGTAAGAACATCCACCAGTAAAGCACTGGGGGCTAAAGCAGAGGGAAAACCTACCACATTTGTGAACAACTAAAGCTGTAGCTCCCTTGGGAAGTACACAACTGCTAAGGTCAGGTGCAGAAGCAAAGCTCACAGCAAGCATAGCAAAGGAAAACAGGAAGGTAAGCAACTTCTGCAAATTCCATTACAAAAACAAACTACATTACAAAAACAAACTACTGGACCAGATACCTCCTACAGAGAAACTTACCAACCTTACTATGAAAGCATAGATACTGTTCTACACATTATGAACAGAAAGTCTCACCAGTATAAAACTGAAAAGAACAGTTGAGGATTTTAAATTAGCTGTCTCACTTTTGGCCCAATTACCTCAAGCATTTAGTTTTCTGACCCTTACAGAAAATACTAAACAAATGGTTGTAGCAAAACTACTTTCCAAAATCTTATGAGATTAATTTATTTTAGACCAACTGGAAAAACAAAACCCTTTGCTAAAACTGAGTCCAGTACATCACTCATTTCCAAATGAAATATGCTTAGCCCCAACAAATGCCCACTGACTCAAGTGAACCCAACTAAAACAGCACTGTAGTCTAATGCACCTCAAATGCAACAAATACCGTATTTTTACCATACATAACATTACTTACCCTGCTGAACCCAAGTTTCCATGGCTCATCCTTTAGTATCTCATCCAGTTTTGTTACCATCTCATCAGCTACCTCCTCACCATCCATATCAGCCTTTCTTTGCCAACACATCTTATCTAACAGACAGCAAAAGTGGCGTGGCAGAAGAATCGGCAAGAACTCCAGGATCCTTGGAAAAGCCAGAGCTCCCAATACCGCCTTTCCTGCAACTGCATGCACCATAAACACAGCAAGTTTTATGCCATATACAAAGATTGCTGCAAAATTTTTTATACTGACTCTGGCTTCATCCTTCTGCCTCTCCTATATACAGGACATCACAAATTTCTCTCTTTTTTTACTTTTCGAAACCCTTTTCAAATTTTTTTAAAGTCTGTTTTCCCTGAACTGCCTTAGGAAAAAAACAGTGTAAACAGATGACATAAAACCAGCAACGAAATGTACTCACTTGGAAAATACATATCATGCACTTGGTTTAAACTGCATACTCAAGAGCATTTTGTAGAAAGTCAGTTCAGACTTCACCACATCTGCCTCTTACCTAGAAGTAATTTTCATACAGGTGTACAGAAGAACCCTTCAAATGCAAAGTAAGGAAAGAGGCTTCTAAATTTGTAGCATCAGATCAGTAGAGGAACTTACAAAAAAAGTGCTCTCCACTGGCTTTCTCAATGACCCCAAAATTAAGCTATCACTTCCTTGTTCACATCAGTCATGGGCTGAGAGGAATAATGAAACTGATCTGTTCTGTATTTTGCTCTTAAAAAGTAATTTCAGAAGAAAGAGAAACTAATTTAAGAAGAAAGTGAGACTTTCAGAAGATTTATCTCTTGGAAAAAGTAAGCTATTTTTAGGTAAGTGCTACAGAAAATTTAAAATGCTAATTTTTCTCACTTAAGTACTTTTTCTGATCACTGTCTTACTCTCATAAAAACAAAGATAAAACCTTTTCTCTTTCAAGCAAGTACTTAATTTACACGTAAATCATCGCTATACACTATTTCCACACACAAAAAAATACTATGAAGGCCAAAAGAACAAACTACTTGAGTCCATAACAATTAATGACAACAAGAAAAATCTATAATACTAACAGTAACTACTGAGGTAGGAGAATGGTCTATATTGCTCAATGATAAGAGAAAAATTAAAGCTTAAAATGTAGCAAATTAATTTAAGCTAGATAGTAGAACAAAATCATCATTATAGGAAGGATGAAGAGTACACAGGCACACTGTGCAATCTTTTCTATCATTACAGAAGAGAACAAAAATCCTGAAAGCCTACAGGACTCTGAGCATTTTCTTCTTCTTACACATGGGATTTGAAGTGAAGTCAGTTCAAGTCTAGCAGAGGCTGTGAACTTCCTGTTACATATAATTTGACATCCAAAAGCGCCACCTCCATCATGTGACCTAACACTGCCCACTAAACCAGGTACTGGAAAACTTTGCTTGCTTACACGTAATAGTAGGTAACCTGTCTGCACAGTTATGGAAACAGATCATCAGAGCAAAACAAGAGCTCTAACACTGAGGGCACACCTCAGACATCCTAACTTTCTCTGCATTTCAGCATTTTGCTTCAGACCAGCCTGGTGCCACAGACTGAACGCCCTTTATGGATCAGAGAACCTCAGGAATGCAAGGGGAACACACTGTTTGGGTTTCACCCAGCAGGAACACAGTCAGTACTTTCAGAGACTGCATCACAGGTGGGGACAAGTCTGCTTCAAAAGCACACTCCTGATCCAATCTTGAACACGCAGGTCACCACGCTCATGTAATCACACCAACACTGCCCACAACAGCATCTGCAGAAGTCTGAACTATCTCCATGTGGACACACTCCAGTGCTTCCACAGTCTGCTCCCAGCCATATCAATCTGCTGACAGGATTCAAACATACCTAGATAATCCATTTAGGGCAGCTAGTTTAGATTAGGACTAGGCTGAACTCCTTCACTGATCCCTGCACTACAGAGAAGCACCTATAGTACTTCTGAACATGTGCCAGCCCTAAAAAGCCATCACCACCATGCTTAAGTGGTGCTGAACCCATTTTTCAATAAGCCTTGTCATAGCTGAATAAACTACACGAAGCACCACTGTCTTTGCATCATAGAATCCCAGAAGTATAAAATGGTTTGGGTTGGAAGTGACCTTAAAGACCAACTAGTTCCAAACCCTTGCCACTGGTAGGGACACTTTCCACTAGACCAGGTTGCTCTGAGCCCCATCCCACCAGGCCTTAAGCACTTCCAGGGATGGAGCATCCCTAGCACAGACAACTCTACTTAGCCTACAGGATTCAGCAAAGTCCTTCTGTATGCCTGTCTTTAACTGATCAGTTGTTCTACTGTGTTGAAATATTTAAAAATAAAAGAATAATTTGAATATACATTTCAAATTAATACATGTTAGTTTGAATGCAGTATATGAGATAGGACTCCTTAGCTTATAAAACAATTAGAACAGGATATACCCACATGATTTTGAAACATAATAGAAGATGTCATAATCCTTGGTATCTCTTTGGATCCTCCTTGGCTGTAGCTGTGAAACTTGGAACTGCTTTAGTTTTTCTTCAAGATTGCTAAAACTCAGCACAGACTCTATAGGAAGCCAAGCAAAAAATTTTTCTTTCCAATTTTCAGGAACACTACATTCCTTAAGAAAGAGTGAAAATACTTGTCTGTTGTTTTCTTCTACATCAGTCTGCAGAAAATACGACGGATATCCTTGCACAAAGTACTTTGACCCCATTTTTTTAGCTTTAACATTAACTTTCCACCAAGGGTCAACTAATGGAAAACGTCCAACTACTTCATACTCCTTTTTGGTGCCGCATTCCTGTATAATAACTGAAACATTAAAAAGAAAAACAAATCCAGAGTTAATTGACAGTCATAAAAATTAAAACTTTGAGTTGACTAAAGGAGTTTTGCTGGTTCAATGCTTTTGTCTTTTCTGTAAGTTGCAGTAGAAAAAGTAAAGCAGGGGTTTTTATAGACTCCTGGTGCCAGTCTCTCCACGAACATTTAAAAAAAAATGAAACAAACTCAGAAACAAGCACTAAAACTCCTTTTCTAAGGATAAGGAATAAATCTTGCCTATGAATTTATTAAGCTAATTAAATACACATGATTTAATATTATGGTTTATTTATTCCAAGTCAAGTTTACAACTGGATTTTAAACAGTTTTATCCCAAAATATTCTATCACAATGCCTGCATAATCTTCAGACATGTTTGTAGACCAAATATTTCCCATGACTGAAACCACTAAAATTATAAGGAATTAATATAATAAATTCTTGACACTTTTATGACCTGGTTTGCCTCCTCTTTGCCTTCAAAAAAACAATACACCATTCCCTGATCAACAACTGGGGACCAATTGCCATGACCAGAACAAATGCACCTATTGTTTAGCAGGGCCCCTTCCTACCAGGACAGCTCTTAGGTCTGCAATAACTTATTTATTTCTCCCTGGTTATTTAGCTCAGTTTAGCAATTTTAAGAAAAACTTGCAGATAAAATACTCTTTAGGCAGAGGATGCTCCAACTTCAACTACTTTTTTAAGTGCTAAGTAGAAAGTTGGAAATTACTAACATCAAGTAACAACACTCTCCTATGTCATAAAAGAAAAAAAAACAAAAAACAAACAAACAAAAAAAAAAAAGATGCTTTTTTTGTGTAACGTTAACTTGAATGGGAAAACCTTACGTTTCCTTACTGTAGCAACCCGTAGAAGAGCACAGATCACGCTTCCCTTCCACTACCTGTTCATCACCTACTTCGGTTCCCGGTCCCTTCGGCTGTGGCCAATTTCTGCGGGGAGGGCCGAGCAGGGCCCGTTCCCACGTGGGAAGGGAAGGGAAGGGAAGGGAAGGGAAGGGAAGGGAAGGGAAGGGAAGGGAAGGGAAGTGTCAGGGAAGTTTCAGGGAAGGGAAGGGAAGTTTCAGGGAAGGGAAGGGAAGTTTCAGGGAAGGGAAGGGAAGTTTCAGG
>JAOTQP010000870.1:32969129-32985936 GCA_026413545.1 Cichladusa arquata | reverse complement strand
AAAAACAAAATACCAAAATTTAAAAACCCAAAATAAAAGTAAACAGTAAAGTTCTAAACAACAGCCATCACACCTAAAAAACTCATACAAAACACATAAACAACATAAAAAAATCAATCAAAAAATACATAATCACATAAGCAGTAGTCTTAAAATACATAATTAAAACTAAAAATAAACAATAAATCAACTTCTACATAATCATATTAATTTATTATCCAAAAATACTTATCTCCTACAGTTGCCATGAAAGTAAATGTTGGAGCTGAGACTAAGCTGTGGTCAGATGGACTGAATGTTATCACAGCCCATTTGTTTCTCCTGCTCTTCAGGTGAAGCCACACACCCAGCTCTTCCAGCACTCATCTGCTCCTGCACACTGCTGGTCAGTTCATTTGAGCAGTTTGCAACAGCATTTTAACCTAACCTGGGTAGTTTTCCCAATGAAATGTGTGAAGGGCATTCATGCTAAACACGAGGAGGCAAGCAGACAGGTGAGTTTAGAAGCATTACCTAAATTCTTTTACCTTAAAGAGACTCTCTGATCAGTTACCTATGCTCAGGCCATTTTGGCTCTCTTCTTGACTTGTCACAGGGTTAAGAGGAGAAATCCAGATTTGTCTGAAACATCCCTGAGAACAGCAGTTAAAAGTATTTCTTGAACATACCGTATATATACATCTTCTATTACGCAAGCATTATTTTCCTTCATTCTGATATCAGAGATGTGAACTATCTTCAGAGAATGAAATACTATCTCAAGATAAATCATGTGGTTTCTTACTAATGCTGCTCTATCAGAGCATCCAAGTCAGTGCTAAGCAATCTAGCAAGTGGAGGAAAGGGTGAGTCATTATTAAATTTATGAGAAGCTGCTTCATAAATCCTATATAATCACTTTTTCTGAGCTGACTTGGGAAAATCCTTTAAAGCTGCCTCATTCTATTTGGCATCCACAGTAGCTCAGTGTGATAGAAAAGATTTACCTTTCCCCAGACAACTTCCCAGAGCCCTTGCTTTTCAGCTGACAGCGAGGAAAGAGCCTGTAGCAGTGTGTTTCAATTTAGAGTCAGATTTAAAGTCTTCGAAGGCACCTGAATTTAAGCAAAGATTAGGCACATAAAACCAAAATTACAACTCGAACCTCCTCTGTAATTCCCTCATTCTGGAATTATTGAACCACCCTGAGTACCTAGCTTATTTACTTCAAAGCTTTTCACGTCTCTGCCCAAAGCTCAGTGAGGATTCAGAGCTGGGGTGTTTCTCCTCCTAACTTACCCATGGGGTCTGCTTCAGCAGCCCTCCTGGATACCTAATGCCTTAGTAAAATCACAGATTCATAGGTGGAAAGTAAAAGAAGAGGAGCAAGATGAAAGCCTGATGTTGAGCGCTGCTCCAGGGCAGGGAGATCCCAGGGTCTCAGTGGACATTTACAGTGGTTCTTTCACGCCAGATAAGCTCCTCAAGCCTCTCCCCTGAGCTGCAGACTTCAAGCAGGTGGATGTGCTCATCTCCCAAGAGGGGCAGGATTTTGGATCCCATATAACCCTGAAGCACCCTGCTGGATGCTCCTTGCTGGCCCCCTCCTCGAGCTCTCAGCCTCCCACATGGCCCTGATACAATTCCTGGCAGCAGCATCTGCCTTGAAACAAGGGCAGGGCTCCGAGGTCACTTTCAGTGCCCAAAATCTGGAGTGTCAGAACCTAGCTCCAGCTCTCATCAGTCTGGTCCCTGAAGTGGGAGAGGAATCTGGGGCTCACAAAGCCTTGCATCTGCATCTGAGTTTCTCCTGAGCTGAAACCAGAGTCTGGAAAGCCAGAAACTGTAGTAGTGTGCCAAGAGGGCTCTTCAAAGCTGTCTAAAGCAATTATTCTATGTAACATTTTTGAAAGATTAAGATGTATTTTTCATCGTTGAATCGCTGAATGACAGTTACATTTTTTACTTCCCTTAGCTCTAGAATATTACCCAGGTCCAGAACAGAATTCATTGCCTTGCTAATTTTGAGGGGTTTGACTTTTTTGATGACCAACCCTCATGTTCCTCCTAAATCCCTTAGCTAATCAGCAGATCTATCAGGGTATGCTTCTGAAGAATACTGTGCTTGCATTTTACATCAGTGACTACTGGCACAGAATCAAAAAGCCTAATTGGGATTAAATATTCATATAAAATAGAGAACAGTGTCAACAGCAGAAGCCTCACTAGCGTGTTCCTGCTTCCTTGCCTTTGCAATAGCTGCACGTCCCTCTTTTACTCAGTTCTCATTCTTGACTTTACTGATTCCTGCTTGTCACAGAGTTTATATATAGGGTTTTTCCTTCCTCTTTGATTTAAAACAGCAGTTGTAAAAGCTCAGCAGCTGCCAGGGTTATTCTTTTATTTAAGCTATCTGACTCACTTTGTTATATTAATAAATGAGAGACCCTTTTCTTCAAAATGCTTTTCTCAGATTTCTGCCAGCTTAGAAACAATTTCTCCCAAAATTTACAGTTGCTCGTGAAGATGAACAAAGCTCACAATGGCTCAATTCTCTGTAAGCATAGCAGATCTCAGCTTGAAACAAGATATCCACCTAAACTATACATTTAATGTAGGGCAATTTTTATTATAAGGTGCTTCTTATATATTTCATGATCTTCTGCTGCAGTATTATTAAAGACAATCTAATTCATTATCATCTTCCAACAGAAGAATTTATTACCTGAGATTGTTCTTGTTTTCATTGACATGACCAAGTAATGAATAGCAATTAATGTCTGAGAAGAGTTACTAATGCAGAGATTGTTAAAATAACAGACAGAAAGCAATTTAGGAATAAATGATCAAAAACTAGCCCTGAAGTTTTTGGTTTAGTTTTTTTTTCCTTGATTGATGGAGGAAAATTGTACTGCATGTATCTTCTTATTCAACATTGGTTTTGTTTGGTTTTCTTTCAAAAAAAGAAACACTTTCTTTCAAAAGTGTATTGATTTTTATTTGTCATCATTCTTTTCCTTTTCTTTGCAGAAACTCTAAGGAGTGCACATCCTTCAAAACAACTGGCATGACACACGACCAGCAGTGTACATGTATAGATTATCAGGACCTTAAATAACTCTCATGTTGCATTCAGTGATCTGAATTTTCATGCTGCAAATGTAAATGCCATGTTCAATTTTACTTTCTGCTGCTGTAATGCAAGTATGGGTATTGCCATTTTCTGTAAACCCAAAAAGATCTGGCAAAGCAACACCGCTCCTGGGCTTGACAGTGATGGCAGTATTTCAGCTTCCATTAAACAAATGGGAAAAGACTTTAAAAATTAAACACAAAGTTGAATATTTCATAGTGACTTTGCTAAATGGGCTGGTCTGTCTCTTCCAGAGAACTCTACAGAAAGTGACCTCTTGTGGCAGATGCATGTCCAAGATGTCCACCTGCACGTGTCCAGGGACTCCTGCACCACAACACATCTCAGGCAAGCCTTTTTTCAGCCAGGGCAACGTGGCCCCAAAGATCTGAAACCCAGACTTTGGAAAAGACTGGAGAAATACTGCTGCTGCTGCTCCTAAGCACCTGGCCCTGTTTCTGTGCAACTGCAAGATCTTCAGATATCCTCCCCTTCACTCCCTAGACTGCAGAGAAGCCAAGATGGATCTTACCTGTGCATGGGTTTATATACAAGCAGAGAAAATTAACAAATAATGACTGGGTTTTCTGTTTCATTTCCATGACCAAAAAGAGATTCCCACAGTTTTCAGGTGCCCCTTGTTAATTTCTTCCCAGCACTGAGTGACACTAAATGGTTGATGCCCAGACCTCTGAAGTACTGAGCTCTTGTGGTACTTTGGATGTGTCTGAAAGGTGGAGGGGTGGCTGTGGATTGCAGGTGTGCAGGGGCTGGCAGCACAGGACGTGCTCTGCCTAGTACTGGAGGACACACAAATAATCACAGTGAGAAGAGTCAGAGCTGCAAATGCACCTGAACAGTCAGGCCACCAGAGGCTGTGTCAGTTGTTCATGAGACCTGGAAACAAAGACACTGCTTGTTCAAGGAAGCCAAGGGGAGCATGGAGGAATAAGGTGATGCTATTCAGCCCATCATTCCTCCTCTGCAGTGAATGAACTGAGGCATCTCAGCTTTGTAAACCTAAACAGCAAAGCAGTTGCTGTGCATTATATCCCATTTTAGTTTCTCTGTCAAGTGTACAAGCTCCATTACAAAATAAACAGCCCAGCAAACATCTTCTAGAAAGTTTGCTCAAAAATGCTCAAAACAGCATTTTGAGGATGTTCACATTTTCCCTGTGCACTTTCACATGTATGCAAGCTTGTACTGGAATTGATCCCCTAAATAAGGGCTTATGGCTAAAATATTCTACATAACATTTGATAAAATTTTATAGAATGCAGCTCATAAAATCCTGCAGAATATCTTGTATGGTACAAAGCTGTGAAGTGCATCTCATAAAATACTCTGAAACCTGTATCTTGAAGCAGAGGATAGATCAAACGCTGCAGCAAATGAATTTGGATGACACCTGGCTTTCACAGTGATGGGTTTATTATTGGAATCTGCTGTGCTGGAAGAGATGCGAGGAGGGAGGGGAGAAGGTAGGGGGAAGGGAAGCATGGACTGCCCTCTTGTGTGATGAGCAGCCTCAGCTAGGGAATATAGTGTTACTAGAAATGATACCTTTCTGTCCCTCCCAGCAGAAACGGCTCCTATTCCAAGCAGGCTCAAGCTTTTTCCTCCCTCACTATGATTCTTTTAAATTTTTTGTTTCTTGCTTTACTCCCACATTCCTCCCATGTATATCTCCTACTGCCCTTTTAGTGATCTTTTATTACCTTCTTCCCTCCTTTTTGGTCACATATGGTCACGTACAAGGAAATAGAAAGTGGATGACAATCTAACTTAAAGGAGACAGGAGAACTTTCAGAAAGTGCTCTGAGAGATTTAAATCAAATCAAACACATCATCAACCCTAAGTAACCCAAATTCAGCTTACACGATTATATAAAAGTATGCATCGTTTGTACGAATATACAAAACATGGATGCAAGACTTCCAGATGAGATCTGCTAAATCAGTCAGGAAAAAACACTTTCACTTTGCCAGCGGCTGACTGGCTAATGGTGTTAAGCGCAAGCGTTAACGAGCCCTTGTGACTGACAGGAAGAGGGAAGAACTGCTCAAGGCCAGGACCAGTTCCAAAAGCTATGGTGCTGCTGCCACCTGAGGTTTTCTTCTGGAAATACAACTCTTATCTGGAAGGGGCTGCACAAAAATTGAGGTAAAAGAGGAAACTTCTGCCCTCCTCGCTGCCCTTGCCAGCCTGGGCAGAAGGATTAGAGATCTCCAGAGGTCCCTGCCAGCTCATTTGTCCTGTGATCCTATGATGGTTAGGACAGTTGTGTTTTCATACAATTTTTCAGCTGTTTCAACTTCATACGCAAAAAATATTTTTATCTGCTGCTACCTTGACCTATAAAGATTGCAATGTAATCAGAAAAAGTGAAGGCATTTCTCCATTATGGTACTGGCAATCTTTAAAACCAGAATCTTGGATGATTCTTGCACAGGACAGGGTCCACATGCACTGCTCCAGAGTATTACATCATACTGGGATCTCTTCCCACTCCACACATGGCATTTGTGTTGAGCAGTACAGAGCAGTACTGGTGCCCAAATCCATACAGTCCTGATATAGCACGTGACAGGGAAAATGAATGGAGTTTTTAAAAAGCCCAGTAAATATTCTAAAAAAAAAAAAAAATTAAAAATTAATTATATACATTTCATCATCCTCTATTGTTGGTATCTGATTTTAATTGGGAAAGACCATGCTGTCATTTGTGCTTTTGATCCTGTTCCTGAATTTCTCCTATTTGTTGTAAAACACCATTTTGATCAAAAAGGTTATTCTCTCATACAGACTTCTCATGTGATGGATCTCAACTTTACACATGATGTACATTGACATACTAGACCAACCATTTGCAAGGCATGAATTTTAAAGTTAGTTTTCTCCATCATGTTCACCATCACATCTTTCTGGCTAGAAAAAGTATAACCTAGTTATATTTAAAACAATAAAATTAGAAACATAGGGTGCCATTTTGAATTGTGACTCTCATCAAGATAATGTTTTGGACTCTTTATCTCTTTTTCAAAGCCTGTCAAGACTTTCATTATGGCCTAAAGTAGTATAAAATAAAGCTACTTTTACTTTTTCTTTTGAGATTGTAAAATATTAATAAACTATGAATAACCAACTATAGCTATTAAGTATATTTAATTGGGTTTTAATTATTTTATTATTTATTGTTTGCCTACATTCCTTATAATGGTAAAATCATTGCACAATATTTAACGTCAAATCAAATAGAGAAAAAAATATTAAGACCATCTCCCCTATCAATCAGATAATTCAGGAAAAGAGAAAGATTTTATTAGTTTAGAAAGATTGATAGTTGCAGTTCCATAGTTTTAGATATAATTTTATAAGTTTGCCCTTTTTCAATAGCTTCTCTGTTTACCTCCAGAACTTATTTGTATCTGCACTCTCAGTGCAAATATGAATTAATCTTTGGGATCTCAGGCATTGCACAGAAAAATCTGATAATTTTGGTTGAATGTGGTTATGCAAAAGTATGTTTGTACTGGAATTATATATAGATGTATATATATTGCTTACATATGAAAAAAGGTGGGAAGGGAGAAAAGAGAGGGAGGGTGAAAAATCAGGCAAAGGAAATTCAATGCTTATATTTTCTTAATGCATCAAATCCTTCCTGTTTCTTATATTCGTATTTTATTGTTCATTATAGCTCCAATGAAGCAATTCTGTTTATGTATGTGCCGGAAGAAGAAGTCTATTACTTTTACTGAGATCCTTAAATATTTTCAAGATGAGCAAATGTTGAAATAAGCATACACTGGGCCAGTGTCTGACTGCACTGCTTGGTATTTATTAGCAGTAGTGCGTGGCTAATGTAATAGTTACTTCCATTCTAAATTCTCTCTTCAGCTGTTCATAACTTCCCAAACCAAATTCCTTTTAAACCTTAAATTCTAAATACTTGACCTCGTGCAAAAGATAATCTTTGTATATTGGTTCCTGTAAAATCCATCCATCTGAATTCACATTATGTGGATAAGACAGAAGTGATTACCGTGAACTCTAGCTCAATTTTTTTTTCATATAACTGAGAACAGCCATGAAGTTTCAAGCATGGTTGAAATTGCAAATTTCAGCCTCTCATTTTACAACAGCTCTTCTGCAGATGCACCATGACTCACACTCATGAGTTCACTGAACTCAACAAAAATTTGAGGAGGATCCAAGTCTCACTTGTGTGGTGTTTAGGAAAGGACTGAGCACACACAGTCGCTGCCAGGGGCAAGGAGCCGTGTGGAGCTCCCAGCCGGGGATGTCCATGAGGGTGAAGAGCCTGGGCCCATCCCAGCAGCCTGGCAAGGGAGCAGACAGGCTGGGGGGCAGCCAGAGCACCCCTCAGCCCCACTGCCACACACACCAGGTCCTGTGCTGACACACCAGGTCTGGACCCAGCTGGAAAGTCTGGCAGTCTGCTGAACAGGGTCCACAGCCAGGCAGGCAGGGGACAAGGCTGGGGACGGGGTCCCTACAATTTGGATGGGGACAGTCCCAAAGGCTGAGCTGAAATGGGGTCCACTTTAATGCCTTTCATTCTGCAAAGAGCTCTTCATAAAACTAGGCAACTGGACAACAGTAAAGTAGTTTATTATCCGAACGTTTTAAAGCTTAAAGTTTTTAAAAGAATGAAACAGTTACATTTTTTGGAACCATTGCTTTCTAAATACATCTCGTGCCACGCTGGTTCCTTTTGCTCTGTCTGTGTATGAATGCTGCACAGCATGTATGAAAATGTCATTTCTGGGACATACCTTGCAGTTCTGTTACAAATCACAGTGCAGATCTGGATAGTATGCAAATACTGAAAAACTTTGGCTGCTCCTATTAATATATTCAAACAAATTTTCTATTATAAAGAGAAACAATCATTACAAAACGAGGCATTAACTAAGTAGGTACTCTGTATAAGACAAAAGTTCTATTTTGAAAAGCACAACAATAGATGGCAATCTTTAAAAAAGCACCATATGATAATTACTATCCTTCTGGTTTTGAATGTAGACTGGATATTCACTGAAGGACTTTGATATACATATTAATCTACATTCCCTACTCCAAAGGACTCATTTGTTTTTCTTCATTAAATGTCACCCAGTTGTGTTTTGTCATCAAAATTAAGAAATAACTTGTCAACATTTTCAGAGGGGTTGAAGATCATATTACTCTTTTTCAGTAAAAAATTACACTACTCCTAAAGAAATATAGAAGTATTTGCAATATCAAGACCCTTAATATCTTCTTTTTCTATCTTTACAAAAAATAAATGCTTAAAACACACATTGAAGAGATTGGATTGGTATAAACACCAGCACAGTAACAGAGTGTTTTACATCAAGTTGTACTGGAGGCTTTCAAACTCCATTTAATCTTAAGAAAAATTTATTGCTATTGCAGGTTTCAGTTATTGGCAACAAGGGTTTCTCAGCTGATATTGACAGGGAAAACCCATTTTCAGTGCAATTATAAAAGTATTGGCAGAGACATGGGATATTATGTGCTGTCACATGTATTGAAAAGGTGCTGAAAATGTTTGTTCTATACACAGTAGGATTAAATAATTTTTTTGTCTGGCCTCTGCTGCTTCTCTTACATCAGAGTAATTAGGATAAATAAACTCACATTTGACCCTCTTCAAGCCTGTGGTACATAAACCCAACCTATAAGACAACACAAGTATTACACTTAATCCCCAGTTCAGCAGAGCACTTTTGAGACCCGATGTAAAGGTATGTTTAAAAAGCAACATTTCTTAATGGCACTGGTGAATTGGGGCCTTAACAGGCTTTCACGGTCATTGCTCGAGGAAACCATGAGTTAATGTAAATCTTTGGGGAGCCTCACACCAGCAGCACAGCTGCATTGCCCAGCATGCTCTGTCCCAGGATTCTCCACATCCAGGTATTGCTCCACAGTGTGGCGAGATGCACAGAGCACTGTAGCCACACACGGAAGCAGAAAATCCTCAACACACACCCAGATAAAATTCTCAAACAAAAGCACTCTCCAGAAAACACTGTTTTCCTTTGAAGTCTATTTTAATGTGGTGAACATCGTATAGTACAAGCAAACATTTTTATAAAGTCTGACACAAAATGGGAGTGCCAATGTTTATTTGTCAATTAAGGCTTCTGCACTATTTTTCTTAATATAAAGTAGAACAGCTCATTCCATGAGAATATTCATCTATTTTAAGTAAGCTTGGGTGAAGAAAGATAGGCTCTGGGTACCTTTAGAATCCTTGATCACTCAGTAGGAAGGAAAGGATCAGTATTTTATATATGCCAGCATGGTCTCAGGAAAGTCACTTTCACAGAAAATAGCTATATCAGCATAGCAAGGCATTGAATTAAGTAGAGTCACTTAAGTAAATGTGTTACAAATTTGAATGTAACATTGCCTGATGACAATACAGAAGGAAAAAAATCTATAAATGAAAAATTAAAATGTAATGGCTTTGAACTTTTTCTATAGCGTACCCAGTGCAAATTGGTTTTTAACCATAAATAAATGTTTGGTGGATAAAGCCTGTAAGATCTGCTGGCAAAGGCGCATAGTCAGAGCTATAAATATGTGGGAAAATCTAATAGTTCAAATTTACTCCAAAGGTCATCTGGAGTATAAATGTATTCTCAGAAAAATTATGCAGAAATTTTATCATTCTTTTCTTCACATGGGCTAAGATTGCAGGAAATAAGTAAGTCCTCACAAAATATAATGACAGGAAGAGAAAAATGCCTGTGCTGTGACTGAATCCAGTTTCTTCTAACAAATTATTATGTGCTCTGTGACATAAATTCCAACCATTAATCACTTCCATAGGCATGAAGCCAGAAGAATAGCACTGTTAAGACCGGTTTCAGCTAACCCCTGAAATATTTTTCTCTTGAAAAGGTTGCATTTTTCTAGACAAAGGAGGTTTACATGCAGCTTGGCAAGAAGTTAATGTGAAAAGCAAAAGCCAAAACAAAATCAACTTACACAACTGCAAGGCTTTGACTTCTGAATGAAGGAGTTTCCACAGTCTCTTCACATGTTTTGCCTATATATAAGCCAGGAAACATATATAATCAGTGAGTTACAGTGCATAGATGGACTTAAGTCTTGTTAATGTGGGGTGCAACTCCTCTATCATGAAAGGAAAATGTGAAGTCATTTACCTTACTGACATCCAATGCTTGGGCCATGGGGTACATGCAAGAACCACATGTGGTTGAAAATTAAAAGATTAGAATAAACCTATACCACAGAAGATACCAAAGACTTTTCCTTTTCCTTTGCTTGGAGATGGGCACAAGGTCCCAGGAGAGCTCTTGGACTGGGAATGTTTCCAGGAAGGCTATAAGAGATCCAGTTCACACTCTTGTCCATAATGAATGGGAATAAGCTAGTCTTTGTGGGAGTACATATATGCTAATTAGCACCATTTCCTCTGCAATTATATTTTAATTAAACAATCTTTAACAGAAATCAGAAAGTCCTCCCAAAACAAGCACACAAAAAAGCCCCTGCCTCTTCAGTTGCAATGGCAAGGAGCTTAGATTCTCAGTCATGGCTGCAAAATTACAAGACAACACCACATAACAAAACTCAAAAAACTATTACAGGATTTCTGTATGTACATAAAGTAAATAAAAACATGTGCAGATACTTCCTATCCTCTTATATCTCAATACCACTAGCCAATGAGTTATTCACAACATTCTTGACAGCAAGAGGCAATTTAATTTTCCCTTCTTCATTTGTTCTATTCTAAACATTTATTCCAGGGAGTGGAATTTTAAGTAGATATGGGCATGTAAGGTTTTACATAGAAAGCTGAGCATTATTTATGTTCCATTTATAGAATACTAACTGCTTTGTGGTTCTTTTCCCCTTTTTGTCACCAATATTACACACTGTTTCCACTGCTGTGTTCACAGAATTACAACTAGTAAATGAAAAGAGAATGGTACAAGGATGCTGAAGGTGAGCTTTGGGACTATGAAGCAGAGAGAACTCTGCCTCTCTGCCATGGGATTTTCCCTCTTTCCAGATACCACAGCTCAGAGCAGTGATGCCACGATGGAGCACCAGCACTGCTGCAGGTGCTGGGGACTCACCATCTGCTCCTGTGCTGAAGGCAGGAAACCAGCTGGAGACACGTCAGAAACTTCCTCTTCTGTATTCTCCACATTCTGGTGCTCTTCAATCTCTCCACTCCTTCAATCTCTCCAAACAAGGATGCAATAAAAGTCAGTAATAAGAAGAATGAAGTGGCAATGCATTTCTTAGGAAGAACCAAATGCTAAGCAGTAAAGCAATGCAAAACCAGAATTATTGCTGTTCATTTTTTTAATACTGCCAGAGGTACAGTGGTTTATTCTCTGTCCTTCGTGTGTGTAACCATGGTACTACACAAAGCCTTATATTAGCCTACCTTTTTATTTGTGTCACAAGAGTGATGTTGCTGAGCTGGTAATAGACTTATCAGGAAAAACAAAAATTTACCTTTTTTAATATTTAAAATTAATGTGATTTTTAAATATTGATTTTAAAACATTTTACATTTGAAAGCAATATTTTGATACATTAACCCAGTTTCTATATTGTCAGAAACCTGACTGGGGTTTTCTTAATCAAGAGCTTTTCACATAAAACACATCAATGTCACAGAAAACACAGTCCCAGAGTTAATTTTTAGTAATTAAAGTAGATTTATCCTTTGATACTTCAGAAGGGTGGAAACTGCTCTATCAGTTGGATGGGACACAGTGACACACATCTAGTGATGAGGCAGATGTAACCTAAGAGATGAAACTACAGCTTCACTCCAAAATAGAACTGTGCTAAAGTCAGTCTGTATATAGAAATATCATCAATGATACTACAAATGGTCTTTACATATTGGTAGATTGTTGAATTAAAACTGATAAAATCACAAAAATACAGCAATTTTATATTTGCTTTCTGTTCTGTGCAGAAGTAACAAACTATGCAGATGCAGAATGTCAGTAAGCATCTGAAGGAAAAATCTGTATTTGTATTCTGAGAACTCGAAGGCACTTAAAATGAGTTTTGTAATTTATTGCCATCATGGGAATCATAACTTTCAGGAAAGCCTGTGAGTTTCTCAAACTATATTCCCAGCATCAACCTATTTACAGAAAGAATTTCAATGAGAATTACAATTATATGTGGGGCTGATGAAAAGCATCTTTTCCCACATTGGTGCTGCTAGAAACTGTCAATCAAAGCATATTTCAGTATTTTCTATCTTAATGATGAGATTCGGGAATGCATATACACTAACTGTTTCCAAAAAGTAAAGAAAAAAAAGAAATTGCTGAGTTTTATATATTCCATTGCTTACCTTAGTGTATTAATGTCTATGCAAAATTCAGCACAGCACAGCCAATTAAAAATACGAGTTGATAAATATTTACATTGCAAATTGGCCTCCAGAAAACTCCTGTCTACCATCAGCCAGATCACCCTAAGAACTGCTACTGGTCTCTCAAACATAATGTCTATGTGCTCAAAGTCCTGCTTCTACACATTTCTTTATTTTTTCTCTAAAAAAAGATTAAAAATATTTGGGTCATTTATGCAGTTACTGTATTTCTAGAGTGCTTAGTAGACACAACAGTGGTCCCTAACATTGCCCTAAAATTCCATTAACACAAACTTCAATTAGATGAATGATACCCTCTACTTCCTAGGAACACAGATACAAAGAATGTTTAGGTAACATTTTCTAACACTGCAAATTTTACACCTGTTCTCGTATGAGAAAGATAAAACCATCATGAAGTCAGAATTTTTTGTTCCTCTTAGATCATCAATAAAATCATATCCATTTGAAAATCTTCCAGGTGTGCATTTTAGATGGAGGAGCTCTGCTTGGGATTTATTCCCCAAAAATAATAAAATCTGAAAGGACTGACACCTTCAGCTGCCTCTTAAGGGCTTCCACAGTGGAACCACAGCAGTGTAACCTCTTGGTAACATACAAATTTCACAGAAATGTGAAGAGAAAAGCAATGTGATTTCGAAGAAAGTTTAAGGGAGAATTCACCATCCAGATAGCTTCTGTCATCCATTCCACTCAGGACACAGATGCAGATACAGCAATTTTCAATGTATTTTGAGATTGAGGGTGCATGTCCATTTCTGGGCAAAAGTCCTAAGGAGCCCAATATGAAATATCATTCCAAACATGCATTTCTGAGACTGGCAGAGAAATATTCAAAGTTTTGGAACTACCACCTGGCTGGGCACCAGCTGGTCCTGCCACATACACTGAGCCACACACCTTGAGACACACATTTTTACACTGGTACCTCGCATGTAACAGAGCTCCAGCCTGCTGTTATTTTATGATATTGTCCCAAGTCTTAACACTACCAAGGGACTAATTTATGCTCCAAGTAACATTTGAATGTGATAGCCACAAAGGAAATAGTTGGGTCAAACATTAACTAAAGCTGATTCCATAATTAGCTCAAGGTGCTGGAATGCAGAAAAGCAATGCTCCCCCTGCCACCAATCCTTGTGTGCCCACTGCCTTCCTCCTGTGAGCACAAACAGCAGCCCACACAGAGTTCAGCTCATACTGGCTATGATCTACACATTGAGTTATTCAGCATGGAGTTACATGAAAATGTGATTGTCTGTCAAAGTTTCTCTTGGGAAATGTCTGCTCCTGAAGTTCTTCAGGATGAGCTGCTGCACTTCCATCCACGTTCCTTCCAATGTAGGTTAATACGCAGTTTTTATACAAATCTTTGTATAAAAAATCAAACAAGAGAACCAGTTTAGGCAACAGCAAAGTTATCAGTCAGTCCCGAGTCCATGCAAACTGCTAAAATTACTGCTCAGTGTTGGCTATCAAAGTGGGACTGTAAATCCCACCTTTTCAAGAAGAACAACTGGCTCAAGCAATCTCAAATACTGCCCTATTCCATCCACACCCTCAAAAAAGTACACAGATCTTCAAAACAATTGGTGTAGCCACATGTGTTGCAAAGTACTCCAGCAAAATAGCAGTGTGACTATTGGGCAAGGGAGGCACATTTCCCCTGCTATAATGCAAGAGACATGCTAGGCAAGGAAGACTTTCACAGAGGAACTCTCCACTGACCTGGGAAATTCAGTTTGCCCTAGCAGCCCTAGGAGTTAAAGTCCCTACTGTGTGCATTTGCTCATATTGAAGAAACAGACCCTGAGGCATGGTGTAGGGCATTTAAATATTTTTTTCCCCTTAATTTGTCAGAGAAGCTTTCTCTGAGTTTGGGGGATTTTCTGGGCTTTTAAACTGAAATTACTTGCATCCCAGCCATGTAAAGTCAGGTATTTCAGTCTTGCTTTATACTAAGGCAGACGAGTCTTCAGACTAAGGTCCAGTACTTAGAAAATACCTTGGAAGTGCTGCCCCAGAAACCAGTTGACAGATTTCTCTCTCCTTTTGACTGTTATTCTTGAAAAAGAATAAATTAATATTTGAATATAAAGGGATAGGTTCCCAAAAAATCATAAAGTTGGAAGTCTCATAAAGAACTCTAATTATGTTAATACTTTGTCACATCTATTGTTCTCTTCAGAAGCCTCACCTAGATGATTAAGCAGAATCTTGCTCCAGCTGTGATATTCAGCAAAGTGGTAGCATCTAAAACATGGCTGCTAACTTTGGACCTAGTGTTTTGAGGGAACTGCAGAACACTTGGTGAACAATTACGGGTTTTGGCCAGTAATCAAAAAACAGCATTAAAAGGGTTCAATTGCAATTACAGTTATTTTCTTGGCAGGTATTAATGAATGTGTTTAATATTTTAGTGGAGATATTAGGTTTCTAATTAGATTCGATATCTAACACTAAGTATTAGATTGAAAGAATCAATCACTTTAATGGCTGATTCATTAAGACACAGAGTCAACTATCTATGAAAATAATTTTTAAATCTATTTTTCTCAGGCAAGGATCCCTAAAAAACAACAGCAGTATTGAATAACTGGATTAGGATGCAAACAAATGCTCCTAATGATGCATGCTTCAGAATGGTCAATGAGATCTCGTACATGACAGTAGGCTAAGTTTAGTGATTTACAGTAGAAATTTACCTGAACACTCAATTTCTTAGCATAACTAACATTATTGTGTAATTCTGGTTGTCTTTCTGCATGCTCAGTATTAACTATTTCTGAAACAGGCTTAAAAGCCAACACCACTGTTAAAACAGCATCCTTTAAATTTAATCAGTGGATTTGACCTATCAATTTGATATGGCTCTGCTTTCCTGAAAAGCAAAAGGTTATGTCTCAACATGGACCTTCTCGTTCCCTTTGTTTACATCATTTAGATACATCACTCTTTGGAGGGCAAGAGCTCAAGCATAGCCGGTGCCTCAGCAGAGAACCTTTTCACAAGACCAAGACAGGCCCTAAATGGTACAGCCCACTCAGGCAGCACATACCCTAAAGCTCACTGCTATTACCAGTGTGGGTATTCTGATCCCAGGTGGTAGTGGGCTGCCAGCCACCACCAAAGATTCCAGTGAGGGCGGTGAAACACTGGCACAGGTTGCCCAGAGAGGTGAGGATGCTCCATCCCTGGAAACATTCAAGGTCAGGGGGGATAGGGCTTTGAGCAATCTGGTCTATTTGAAGCTGTCCCTGCTTATCACAGGCTGTTGGTTTAGATGCCTTTTAAGGTCCATTCCAACCATAACTATTGTATAATGATTCTGCATTTTGTAGAGGTAAAGTCACTAATAGCAATCCTTGTAGTCAAAATCCTTGTAGTCAAAACCTCTGGAGTTCAACATACAGTGAAACATGTAATTAATTTTTTTGAAATGAAGAGGGGCTGCTGAGCTGCTTTATTGCTGCAGGAGAAGCAGCAATAAAGCCACAGCATTAACTTCTGGCATTCATACATCTCAATTCTCACAGCATTGAAAACATCTAACCTAAATTCTACTTAAAAAAACCAACTTTTCACAGGAGGTTAGGTTTTTCCAAACATTTTCAACACAGGTGATGCAGACAACAGTATGGAAAAAATCCTGAATACAACAAAGATGATTGTCCAGCTCACAGTCTCTGTACAGGTACCATACACCAATTAATACTACTCTTTGTCAAAGTAAAAATCAAGTTTTAAAAGGAATATCCAGCTAAAAATTCAGTTGTGATTATCCAAATCTCTGGCTGACTAATGAACCACTGTTCTTCCTGCTAGTATCTGAAAATATCAAGATTACATGAGATTCACTGATGTTTTAAAAACGGTATTTAAATATTAACACTTGGAAACACTCAGTTGAGAGCTCTGTCTTCAACTCTTCTCTCTGTTGCTGGACAAGTGCAGTATTTAGGGAGCTGTGGCAGTCTCTTCTGCTGCTCCAGAGAGGCGCCTTGAAGCGACATGGAAGTACTTTGCTATGTCTGGAGCCATGAGCTTTGTTTCTGCCTTATGCAAAGTGAGCAGCAACAACATATCTGACATACATCTCCTGAGACTTAATGCTGAAGAAGCTGACTTCAGACAACTAAATAATTAACCTTATGAATAAGCAAAGGATTTGCTGCTGACCCACTTCCCAAAGAGCCTGCATGAGGCTGACAACCCTCTTGTTCCATCAGCACCAAAACAAACATCTCACACC
>JAOTQP010000870.1:32934678-32969029 GCA_026413545.1 Cichladusa arquata | reverse complement strand
AAATAATGGCCGTTTTCTCTGGGAAATAAAGCTCTTCACCACTTTTGTCCTTCCCTCCCTATCAGGAAGTGTCTTGAAAGCCACTCAGCTGTGGAAAAAGAGGTGTGGGAAAAACAAGGGCTGCTCAGCACTTTATGGCCCAAAGGCCCCTTAATGCCCTTGGTATTTTTGTCTAAAGATGGTAAAGGACACAAATACCTTAAGTTTCTTGTCCCAGCCCCAGGGCAGGACACTACAGGACTTGAATGCAGCCTCTGCACACTGGGGTCAACAGGTGTGTGATGGCAGCATGAGGAGATGAGGTGATTTCAGCCATGCCTTGTGCCTTTTGAAGCCCCTTTAGACAAAATCTGGGTGCAAGCAGCGCCTGAGGGTGAAGTGTGTCCTCCTCTCCCCCCAGCTCTGTTAGCACCAGTATGCTCCCAAAATAAAGAGGGCCACAGCTGTGTGGGTACTTCTGTGCTGATAAAGCTCTCCCAGCAGAGACAAGACTGCATTGACATCAGTATCATACAAGTATCTTCTTTCACAGAAATAATCAATGCCTTCAGGTTTTTCTGCCAGCTCCTCCTCCGTGATATATGTTCCACATAGGCAGGGTGCCATTGCTTAAGCATTGGAATCTGGTGCCTTTCAGGATGCTCCAAGGTACCCAAGGTACTGCTTGGCTTTTCAGATAAAACAGAAAATTTAAAGATGCTCAGTGCCTTCACAGAGGAGCAAATGGAATTGAGACTGATACCCTAAGAGCCATAAAAAGGCACCACACACTTACATTTAGGCAGCTGCATGCCACCCTTATTTCCACTGACAGTAATGACTGCTTAAGCACTTTGTACACATGTAGAGACCTATTTATAGACACTTAAGTGCAGCTGTTTTCATCTAGAGTTGAATTCTGCTCTTCAATCTCTGCAGAACAGACCTCACCATGAGCTGAAAAGCCACTATTTTAAATATTTGGGTTTTTTTTTCTCCTTTAGCAACATACATACTATTAATGTTGTTAAACATGGGAGCTCTTATCAGGATTGGACTGAACTAGACATTCAAATGGAAATAAGCATATCTGACCTCAACTTTTCAAAATGCCTGGAAATAAAGATTCAGAATTAAAAGGATCATAATGAAATAAGTTCAAATGTTGAGATAAAACTAATTTCTATGACTACACTCAGGTTTTAGATGACAGAATGACTAGCCATTACAGGTGATGTGGGCTGTTCAGTGAGGACAACTAAGACAATTAAAGCGTATTGGAATTTGTACAGAAAGAGTAGTTAAGGGTTTTATAAACAGAGCCCATATTGCACTCCCAGTACTCAAGCAGCTCTTACTGCTAAATTGAAACTGAATAAAATAATAGCAAACTCAGAGCAGAGTATACTTTGATGTTTTGTCCAGAGAAACAAATTCAAGAATGACCCACCTTCTATTTTACAAGGTAGTGCAGTTATTAAATTGGTTTAGCTTGTAACATTACTTCCATGAAAAAAAAATCCCTTGATATATAAAGAAAGGAAAAATTGCCTATATCTGGGCTGTCAGTGTAGCATTCCATATTTTCCCAGGATTCAGTCCTACACACAGAATAAAATGGTAATGCTCTTTCTTTAAACTTCAGCAGCTACTGAAATAACAAAGGTGTGATTATAAGCAAAGATAGATTCCAGACTAATCCTGACCTTAAAATATAAAATCCCTCAGCTTGTCAAAATAAAATGGCATCCTTGAAATATATGAGACTTGTATAAATGAGTAAAAACCTTGAAAGAAGACTTTTATTGTTAGGATTATTAACTACTAGTACTACTCTATTAGCTGCAGAGATATATTTCTCCTGAAGTCCTGTTTTCAAAAGAAATTATACCCACCCTGAGCCCATTCAAAATGTCTCACCCAATCACATGAATCAAACCAACGTGTCTGTTCAAGAGCTGTTCACAACCCTTAAAATAAAGGTCCAGGCTTCCACATCGTGCTCCCTGGCAGGTAAGTTTGTACCTCCCACATCAATGGACTACTGCCTAGTGACACCAGATAGCTCTGATCCTAGGCACAACCCATTTCTTATTGCATCTAGACCTCTACTGAGAATAAGATCTAAAACTAACCTGTCATATCTTATAAAAAATGCTCATGGTCTAAAAAATTTTTTTTAAAAGGAGCTAATTGAGTTACAATAGGGTGAGGTGTAATGAAATAAAATATATATAATGCAGGTGGGATTTAATAGGAAAAAGAATACACCATCATCAGGCAAAGATGTTGGCTGTAGGAAACCAAAGAAACATTGAGAGAAGCTTACTCATCCTGGAATAGCTTGGCTATATGATCTGCTTGCTAAAGGGTAGAGTATTTCTCATGAAACAGTAAGTACTAAAGAAGATAAACTCTCTTCCCTTAATCAGTGGATTTGAAAACTCACTATCAGGGATTTTACAGCAACAGATGGCACATCTGTCTCTGAGTTTCCTTGTTATTTTCCTGCCCTGTAATAACATCATGATGGTTTTGCACCTACATACTGTACACATTGAAATATAATTTGGAATAACTTTACAATTACATGATTGTCTCCAGTTCCCATGGAAAACTTTGTATTTTGAGTGTGACGGTAACTTCACAGTAAGTCGTGGAATCATGGAATGGTTTAGGTTGGAAAGGACCTTAAAGATCATCTAGTTCAAATCCCCCTGCCAAGGGCAGCAACACCTTTTACTACACCAGGTTGCTCAGAGCCCCATCCAGCCTGGCATTGAACACTTCCAGGGATGGGATGTGGATGGTATCCACAACTCCTCTGGGTAACCTGTCCCAGTGACTTATCATCCTCACAGTAAAGATTTTCTTTCTAATATCTAATCTAAAACTACTCTCTTTCATTTCAAAGCCATCACCATGCCCTTTTTAAAAAGCACATCTCTGGCTCTCTTGTAGGCCCCCCTCAGATACTAGAAAGCTGCTGAAACTCACATTTCTTCAAATTAGGATTCCTCAGGATTACACGATTAAATGACCCTTTAACTCAGCCAGCTATTTTGAAACTGAGAGACCAAAGCTCACCCAGGGATAAATGAATGGTTAATGGCCATGTGGATGCACCTACATAATCAAAGTTCTCTCCTCTGTTTTCCCACATTGCTTTGTATCCACGGGTGCTGTGCCAACCTGAGCACAAACTGCCTGGGTGTTAGCTCCTTGTGGAAAGGCTGGCAGGCAGCCACAGGGCCCCATGTGTGACTGTACTCCTGGAACCACACTCCAGCACTACTACAGCAGTTGTGCCTTATGCATTTGTATGGAGCCATGCAGAGGTCACGGACTTGGCAGTCTGGGAAGAGGAGACAGTTTAGTCCCGCCTCAACAACAGCCGTGATGATGTGAAGATACACAGATGTATATCAAAGCCATGCTGAGAGGGGTCACTCTGGGAACACTGCTCAAAGCAAGCGAAGGGCCTCCCGCACAATGATTTAAAAACAAACCTCTGGAAAGAAGCAGAATCCTGGCAACGCTCCAGCTACCTTTCCCAAGTACCTCTGAGCAACAGATGGACTTTTTCCAGCAAAGCCACCGATGATGTATAAGGCAGACAAAAGGCACAGAGGAGTTCATGGTCCTTACCCAGGCCTCCAGTGACAGCAAGCTTCCTTTCCCCATAGCAGAGCCCAGAGCAGAAGCTGGGAGAACAGAAAGCTCTTTCACCCCTGCATGCACGCACACGGAGCGGGAGCGTCTAGCCAGCCCTGAGGAGTCACTGTGGGACTGCCGTGGTTTCAAATAAAAATAGTGTGATGGAGGTATGTTTATGAAAACATCAAATACAGAAAAGAAAGGCAATGTGAAACACACTTTCCTTTTTATAAGGCATATTTAGCATTTTACAAGGTATACTTTCCCAAGTGAGGAATGGAAAATTGCAAAGACATTGGAAGCACTCAGGCAGACTCAGTGTCATTAAATGTTCATTCAGTACAGCCACTCCAAAGAACTGCATTCTGTATGTGCCTGCAAGTAACAAGAAGGACCTTAAGACAAGAATGATGCTCTCTTTTGGCATGAAAATTGCATCCTTTATCAGTGTTGCAGACATACATAATTTTCCATTCCCATCTGCAGCAACTTTGGCAGATTATTCTCAGTGGCGTCACTGGGTGATTTTGCTGCTTTGTGTCTCACCTTGCTGAATAAGCTTGTTAGTGATTCTTGGTGGCTTCCATCAAGATCTTCCACACAGGAGGTGGGTGTGTGAGAGTGTAAAGGCTCACATACTTGTTTCCTTCCTATCTCTCAGCCTGTGCCTAAACCCCAGGCTAACTATTCCACAGCTTTACCCTGATTAGTCTTAAAATTACAAGTACTCAAGTTTCCACCCTGAATATTCCCTGCTGCAGTTTGAGCCATGCTACCTCTTATGTGACACTTTCTCCAGAGCTGGAGGACTGCAACAGCCTTATAAAGAATATTTGAAGGCTACTATTCTATCTGTCCTTCATTCCCCTCAAGCCTAAAGCTATTTGCAGGAGTCAACTCTGCGGCAATGCCCTGAAATTTTCCATTTCTCACACAGAATGCCTCTAAGAGGTATTTCAAAGAAAAGAGCACTGCATGTATTTGGGAGAAGGCAACACCAGATGCTTGACCAGAACTCTAAATGCTTCTTCTGGGAGAACATCAGCCTTGTTCTTCTGCAGAGGCGGATGCAAAAAAGCAGACAACATAACTGTTTCAAAACAGTTACTATTCAGCAGAGTGAGCAAAGCTCCAAATTCAGGATTTAAACTGAAAGACCCTACTCTGCAGCAACTCAAAAATGCAAAATGATGCTAAGAAAGTCATAAATACTTCCCAGAATATAAAGTCATGCTCATAATTCTTGTCTTTGCAAGTGAAATGTAGTATCTTAACCCGGTAGAAAAGCTGCTCAAGATTATTTCATCAGGAAATCACAGAATTGATTTACTTCTCCCTTGAGAAGCTTAATACAGTTCAGGCCATTATTTTCCAATTTTCAAAAGCACTTCTAGTCAAATCTATCACGTATATTTCTATATATATGTGTCAGTTGCTTCAGCTTCTTGGCACACTTCAGATAATATTCACCAGTTTAAAAAATAACCTACTGCGCTGCCCCACCCGCATCCCCAAATCGCAGCTTTTGGGATTGCTCAGCGTGAGTGCCACCAGGCCCGGCTGTGCCGAGCGCTTTGTGACGTCTGAGGAACGCCGGGCTTTCTGTTCAGCTACACTGACTTTGAAGGACGGGACACGAAACTAGGAGAACGCCGTGGTAAAATTCTGCTTGGCACTAAAGGTTTCTGGAAGTGAAGCCCGTGTGTGGCACACATGCTGACGGGAGCATCTGCCCCGACGCCGCTTCCACCAGGCTCTGCTGAACGCAGGTACGTGTCGCAGCTGAGCAGGCAGAGTGGATCAAAGGTGAAAACCAGCCAAAACGCTGGGCTCTCCCCCTCGCTGGAACCTCCTCTCCCTCTCCAGGCCCTTCAGACCTGAACTAGACGGAGCAGGACGCAGCCCTCGCCACGAAGGCAGCGCCCGCGATCGACGCGCTCGGCGCTCGGCGCTCGGCGGGGCCCCGGCTCGGCCCAGCCCTGCGCTACGGCGGCGCCTGCGATCGATGCGCTCGGCGCTCGCCCTGCGCGGCAGCGGAGACGGGCGGCGCCATGGCGGCGGAGCAGCGCTACCCGCGGAGCTCCATCGAGGATGACTTCAACTATGGCAGCAACGTGGCCTCGGCCAGCGTCCACATCCGCATGGGTAAGGGCTGCAGATGAGTGGGAGAGCCGCACGGCCCCGCTCAGCCCTCCAGCGCTTGCGGAGAGGTGCCGTTGCCCGCACTGGCGGTGAGGGGAGGCCGCGCCCTGCGCTCCCGACAGGTGCCTGTGATAATACCCCGGCCACCTCTGGCCTGGAGCTGCAGGCGGGATCCGCGCAGCTTTAACCTGGCTAAAGGTTGTGAGTGCGGGGCAAGGGCGCTGTTCAGTCCAGCTTAGGCATCAAGAGTGACGGACCGCGGCCGGCGAAAAGCTTTATCGTTTAACCGTGAAGGGTCTTCTCCTGAGAGGGGTTATACCCGGGACCCTGTGTAGAATCAGGCTTGGTTTTGTCCAGCGTGAAGTCCAAACATGACACATGAGATGCGTAGTCCCTGCAGAGACGCCTCTCCCGGGAGGTGTTTAAGGAAAGCCTGGACGTGGCACTCGGTGCCCTGGTCTGTCCGACACGGCCCTGTTCGGGCGTAGGGTGGGCTCAGTGATCTCACAGGTCTGTTCCAGCCGTATTCATTCTGTGATTCGTAAATACTAGAATTAGTGACTGTAATTACGTAAGTTTAACCATGTGACTGAAGGATTTGAATTTCTTCTGTGAGGTATTAGAACTTCTGTCTCTTTCACCGAAGCATTCAGCATGCTGTGCGGTAATACTAATACCCATGAAATCCTGCTTTGCTGTTCATGTGCATGTCTTCAAAGCATTGAGTACTCGCACAGAATGTGTCTAATCAGTAATCCTTGCTGAAATAGTGTTACTGGACACGTTTTGGAATAAAAACGCTTCATGCTATGAAGTCTTATAGTATTTATTTCTGACAATCAGGAGACCACCTTGTAAAATACAGTTTTATCTTGTTTGAAAAATAACAGGTGTGGAATAGGAGGTATGAAACAGATAATGCCCAGCAAAATTTCTGATGCCTTTAGTAACGTGGGGGGAAGACTTTGCAAGCTAGGAGGCTGCTTCTAGGTTTGGTTAGTTCATTATGACAAAGTAGGCTCCAGTCCCTCATGGCTTACAAGTGTGTTTACACACTTACAAGCAGGTAATTCAGTTTTTCATAGTATGTGCTCTTCAACTTGTTGAAGACTGTACTATTAATGACTGATTTTTTTTTTCCCTATAAGCTTATTCTTCTTTCTACAGCATTTTGCCTAATGGACTGGGTCTCCTTCTATCCAGAACAGAGAATATCTGTATGATATATCTGTATGTCCTGAACTACACTTTTCTTTCCTTAATTCTAGAATTTAGAAGCCCTTTAATTCTAGGATTTTTTTTTCCCAGCCTGTGCCTGTGGATAACTGTTCAGTACAATGCAAGTTGTAAATGATGATAAATTGTATTTAATATTATATTTAATATGGCAATAGACATTAATGTTAAAAACTTTACGTTTTTAAACTTTTATGGCTGTTTCTGCCTTCCATGTTAATCCTCTCTCAGTTAGGTCCATTAGGCACCAGTAACATGATGGAGAAGGTATGCTGTTAATGTAGTGAAAATGGGTTTACATAGGTTTTAAACTAATCCAAAATAAATTCCTTGCAAATGTTTTCTGTATTTCTTTTGTCATCATTGTTAATGGTTAAATAATGATGTTCAGGAATAAATGTAATTTTGCTGTAATACTGTGTCAATTTTTTAAAGTAAAATGGCTTTTTTTGACTTTGTTCTGTGCTTTTTCACTATGACTTTATAATGGTTCCCTATGAAAATGAAAACTTGTATCTGATTTACAGTTGAACTTCGTAAGTCAAAAGTGGTTTCATTTTTATTTTCCTTATTGCAGCATTTCTGCGAAAGGTCTACAGCATTCTTTCTATTCAAGTTCTGTTGACCACAGTCACATCTGCAATTTTCCTATACTCTACTGGAGTGCAGGCATTTGTTCATGAAAGGTAAATTCTAAGGTGAAATGCAGCTGTTTAGCATGTGTTAGGTATAAGTTATGTAACTTGTTGCTACATTTCAGTCTTCTTAATAACTTTTATAACCTGTGTTTTGTTGCTGTAATAGATACTTTTAAATTTGGTTAGGGAGTAATTTTTCTTTGACATTTTTCTCCTTGATTTGCTATGAAAACTTTTTTTTTGTTGTTGTGTTGTTGTTGATTTGAATCCATGCTTTATTAATGGTGCTTATTCAGTATTTGTGCTATGCAAACATTTGCATGAGTTGCAGAACATCTCAGTTAGTGACATTTCTTGTTTTACAGTCTAAATACTTTTAGAATCTCTTGGGAATGCTCTCATTTATAGGTGCCTGTTCCAAAACACAGAATCATATCTTATTCATCTTCCTCCCTCTCCCATCTTCTTTTTCCCCTTATCCCCCCCTACTCCCCCAAAAGAATTGGTCTGCTTAAATTTCTGTGGGTGTGCTTCTTTTTGCCTCTCAGATTTTCATGATAAAGTAAGTCTCAGAATGAAAATGTGGTGAACAGGCCAGGGAAAAGAGCAGCTGAGAAGGGAGGAGAGCACTGAGTCTACTTGGTTTTCCTCCAAGTGCACTTTTGGACTTTTACTTTCACTTTAAAGCCTAAATTAAGAAGGAGGATTAAACACTGCATGAAAGTTTCAGTTTCTGTATAACCTATAGTGTATAAAACAGTGGTTGTAAAACTACAGTTTTCTACTTAAATCTGATAATTTAAAATTGTCCTGCTCACTTAGAACTGTTGTGATTTTGTGTTTGATGTTGGTCCTGTTTTTCCTTGGATGATTTAGCAATGCTTACTGGTCAGTACTGATTTTCTCTGGTGCAGTTAGTGCCCATGTTTGTTGCGTTTGGGTGCTTATGAAAAATAGTTCTCTGAATACGGAGTCCAGAGCAGGCAAAATAGCACATATACTTTAATACTCTTACTTTGTATGGATGGTGTTTTTTCTTTGTATGTGTTCATTTCTAGGTAATAGATTGCTGGGCAATCTTTAGCTTTAGTATGTAAAAGTTGCCTTTACTTGGGACTGTGCTGTTCTTAACTGATTATCTGCAGTAGCATGTTTTAGAACAGTTTTATTGTAAACTTGCATTACATTTACTTTGGATATCTTTTCCTAGATGATCACTTAAAAATTTAGTTTTATATAAACTGTTCCATAGTCTTACAAATATTTAAATTTGATTACTTTTTTTTAATATGGAATTTTACAGGCCTGCCTTGCTTTTGATATCTGGGTTTGGATCTCTGGCTGTAATCGTGGCACTGATTTTCTACAGTCGCCATCACCCTGTTAATTTATACCTGCTGTTTGGATTTGTAAGTGTTTTATTAAATTAAATTATTCATTGATTAATTAATTCAGTTTAATAGTGCATAGAATATCTTGCATTGTAATTAATTCCCCGAAACTAGAGGTATGTAATTTGTTTTTCTTGTATTCCTTGAAAGTTATCCTATATATTTTTAATGGTCTGAGTTACTTTTTGGAGATTCTGTCCACAGGTTGTTCCTAGATAGCAGATACTTGAGGTTTCTTTCAGCATCTTTTTAGAAAGAGTTTTAGAACTTGGAACCGGTTTGAGCAAGGATTTTTGTGTGTGTGTGTAATCTATCTGCTCCCATTGTTCTGTTGATGTCAGGGATTTTTTCTGTGGAACTGCTCAGTAGGAAAGGAGAATGCATTCCTGTTGCCTAAGTTGTTTAATGGACAGCCTCAAGCAGAGACTCAAACCAGCCATATTGTTTATTCCTCCAACTGTTTGTCTTTTCGATGCTAAATTCTGAGCATGTTTCCAGCACAGGCAGATCAGTCAGAGCTGTCCTCAAATTTCAGTCTTCTGCCTGATGTTGTTAATATGTAGATCCAGGCTAACAGTTGCTCTTCGATATTTTTGATTATGTAGCAAATCAGTCTTCTGAAAAGAAGTCATAGTAGATCAATTAAAATTTGATGCTTTAAGAGTTGCCTAAATTGTATTTGTGATAAAACAGGAAGACAGCTTTGCTGTGTAAGTAACCTGATTGTTTAAAGGATAAGTGTGGAAACTGATGTAGACACTGTTTTAGAAAGCTGTCCAACAAGATATTAAAAATGTATTAATTTTATAGGCCCTTGAATAGTTTGTAAGAAGTGTCATATAAATGCTGTTCACTTGCAGTAGAAAATGTGACGTTTTTCTATTGGGACAGTCTCTCACTCATTTTCACTTTGTATTTGTATTTGTATTACACTTTTTGTGTAACACAACTTCCAGCCCAGTAAGACAGTATTCCCATTTTCTTGTTGAAAATTAAGTAAGTATGTTTTCATACACAAAGATTTAACAGGAGAACTTATGTTTAATGGTTTGATTTTTTTTTCTCATCCTTCTATTTTTTTTGGTTTGCTTTTTGTAGACGCTACTGGAAGCACTGACAGTTGCCATTACAGGTAAATAGTAGCCATCCTATTGTCTGATTCCATAGAGAATTTGGAAACGGAATCCATTATGTTGTAGTAATTGCCATTAGGATTTTCTAGATATGACTAAAATGATAATGAATCCTGTTTGAAAATTTAAATGACAGTGATGAGTTTAGCAAACCAGGGAATCAAGGGGGAAAACTGAATTCTGATTCAAAATTGAATGATTCTGATTCAGAAATGAAACTGTATAAACTTGAAGTTTGAAATGAGTTGGGGAATCCATTCATTTGGTATAGCTAAAAATGTTCTTTTTATAATGTTCAGCTGTCGGCAGAGCTGATCTTCAAGTTGAAATAGTCCTATCTGCCCCCTCAATTTCCTCAAAGGGCATCTGAGTTTGGAGGGTTCTGTGCTTCATGGTCAGGGTTGAAGTGAGATAGTGTGCAGTCACGTCATGGCATCACCTTGAACTATACCTTACAACATAAGATGAAACCTCTTCATTGTGGCTTATGATCTCCTGATTTGGGGAAAGGAAAGATTAAGGAGGAAGGAGGGAAGAAAAAGCTTGCACTTGTTTCTGCTGTCTTTCCCCTCCTGTCCCCTAATCAAAACTTTGAGCCTTTATAGGGAATTGTTTTATTTGTCCCATTATTTCAGTACTGTGAATAATTCCCATAGTCTTTTTCCTTCAGATCTCTGTTACCTGTGCTTAAAATAGTTTTGTTTTGTTTTGTTGGTTTTCATAATTCTGACTATGGAAGGCCTGTTATTTCCATTTAAGAAGTTACATCTATAAAGTAACTGTCAAACTTACCTAGTACAAGATCCCTGAGTCCTATGATCATGAATTTGAAATGCAAAGACAAGTTCAGGCATCATTTACTTGATTTTATTCACAGTTAAGTTTAAATTTCTGTTTCCTCAAAAGATAACTCAGCAAATACATAGTGTAGTGTTCTTTAATTGACAGATTACTTTTTCTGTTTATAGTGAGTTTCTATGATGTCTCCATTGTCTTGCAAGCCTTTATTCTTACTACTGCTGTATTTCTTGGATTGACTGCATATACCTTGCAGTCAAAGAGAGACTTCAGCAAATTTGGAGCAGGGTATGTTGTCATACTGATGATTTTTAATTTATTTTTGTTATTGTTAAGGTGGGGTTTTTTCTTTCTTTCTTAAAGCAAGCTTTGGAGGTTTAATAAGGAATACAGGTCAACAGAACCTGCTTCAAGGGAATGGTGAGGGTTATTTTTTTTAAATTATTAATTTTACTCAGTTCTGATCCTTGGTAAGTTCTTTTCAGTGATAAAGAATCTTAAAACAATTGGAGAACTAGTTTACCTGGATTTTTCACTGAGAGAGAAGGCAGATGTTTCAAATCTTTAAAAAAATAGAACATAACTTTTGACAGCTTAATAAAACTTTTACTGCTGACACCAGTGAACAGTTGGCATCTAAGAATTCCAGACATTTACTTGCCAGGTATATTGTGAAGAGGTTTTACAAGAAAGGATATTTTAAGCCTAAAAGAAAGTATATTGTTGGTCACAGTGTAATTTATTTTCTTTCAGCCTCTTCACTTGTTTGTGGATTTTAATCTTGTCGGGCATCTTGAGGGTAAGATACTTCGTGCTCACAGTTAAAAGATATTCACAGGATTACAGAAGGATGTGGGTTGGGAGGGACCTTTAAGATCGTTTAGTTCCAACCCCCCTGCCATGAGTGGAAGGTTCCACTAAGATTAGCTCACTCAAAGCCTGACCTTTTACTAACTTCTAATGTAACTAAAAGGTTTGGATCAGCCCAGTATAGCTTAATGAAAGCAAATTCCTAACCAGTCCATTACTATTCTGGATCATGCTGGTGATCTTTTAGCTACACAATTTCAGTTTAGGTTTTTGTTGAGTGATGTTCTTGCCAACATAAGAGGGGTATTTGGGTTGAGTGACAAAATTTGTCAGTTGAGATCCACTGCTTGATGAAGAGAATGTGAAGGAGATTTGAGATCTAACTGTATTTTGGTTTTTTAGTTGTTCTGCTGTTAGTATTCTGGAGACCAGAGCTTCCTCCCTCTTAAGTGGAGGCACTTTCACTCAGTGTGACTGGAGAGTGTATGGAATAAGAGCATTGAAATATCACCATAATACTGTGGTTTTGTCTACATAACACTAGAAAGACTGTGCTTGAAATGTGGCATATCATTATGCAGGGATTTTAATATTAAAAAGAAAACGAAATTCACAAGTATGTTTTTCATATTTTATTTCCCTCCAGCTGTTTTTCTCTTGTGAGACGATAGAGTTGGTGTTTGCTGCTGCTGGAGCTCTTTTGTTCTGTGGATTTATTATTTATGACACTCATTTGCTGATGCACAAATTGTCCCCTGAAGAGTACATAGTGGCTGCAATCAATCTCTACTTGGACATCATAAGTCTATTCTTACACCTGCTGCGTTTTCTGGAGGCATTTAATAAAAAATAGTCAAAGCAGTATGGTTTGACTACAGCACAAATAAAGTTAAGCATTTGGATGATCTGCAAACTCAGTAGTTCTGCCTTGTAAAGACTGAATCTTTATTATGTTTGCATTCCATGAATATTGATCCCTCCTTAGGGGGAAAAATGGCTTTTTACATAGCTACAGTTCTTCTCCAGACCAAGTATTTTATGTAGTTAACATGCTGTCATCATTACAGTCACATTTTAAATCGTTTAATTTGTAGTATAATTAATTATTAACATTTTGCCAGCTCCTGATTGCTCCAGAGTAAGCTTCCCTGCTGTTCTCTAGCTGCTGAAAATGTTTCCTTTGGGATTGATCATTCATTTGTGTATCACATAAGGGTAGCATGATTTTACCATTGTGTAATGTTTTACTAAGATAATTTTTTTGTTGTTGTTTTTGTTTGGTAAAATGAAATGTTGTCTCTGATAGAGATACTCTGTCCTTGTTAAGGGCTGTTGCTGTGGAAGCTGTGAGGGTGTTAAAGCAATTAAAGGGAATGTTCTTGATTTTAGTGTTATTTATTGCCTGTCTTCAGTGTTCTGAAAAATCATTTGGAGATTGATTATGGCATTTTATCAACTTATGTATAATAAAACTCACTGTGTGTCAATAAAAATTGGAAAGCTTGTTCTTGCAACTGAGACCTGAGAACTTCATGATGCTGGGAATGAACGCTGCAGACGGGTCGGTGCTGGCAAGGGTAGAGGTGCTGTGGCTGTGGCTGCTTCCCACGCTGTGGAGATGCTGGAGGGGCAGGGAGCGTGGAAACGATTTTGAGAGGCTTCCTTCCTATTCAGTGAGGTGTTGTTACTGCTCGCCCGTCCTGTCAGTGAGAGCTGAGTGACGAGGCGAAGACGCGCGTCCTGCCTGCCCCGCTCTGGGACCGGGTGCCCTTTCCGTAAGGCTGTCGAAGTACGGCTGCGAAGGGGTTTGAGCGAGTGTGATAGTCTCTCCCTTTGCCTCAGGATTTCCTTCAGAACAGAGCTAAGAAGAACACCTTGCTTTTTACGTTCTGATGGAACCCATGCTTATCCTTTATGCCTCCCCCTCGCCCTGGCCGCGCAGCGCTGCGTGAGCACAGTCCCGCAGGGGCGGGAAGCAGGACGGGGCTGCGCGCTCGCTCGGAGAGTTACGGTAGGGCCCAGCCACCCCCGCGGGAGGGCGGGCGCCCCGGGTTGCGCATGCGCGGTTGGGCAGCGCGGCCTCGCGTGGGGGTGCGTGGCGGCCTCGTGCGCGGCCCGCGCTCCCCTCAGCCGCTCCAGCTTCCCTTCCCGCAGGACATGGCCAAGAGCCTGAGGAGCAAATGGAGGAGGAAGATGCGGGCGGAGAAGAGGAAGAAGAACGCGCCCAAGGAGCTGGAGAGGCTGAAGAAGATCCTGGGAACCAAAGCAGATGTCATCATGGAGGAGGTCAAGGAAGTGGCCACCGTGCTGCCCCCCGAGAAGGTCCTGGAGCAGAGAGGTGGGTCGGGCTCTGGCTGGTTTTTCCTGCTGCAGTCGCCCAGGTGCGGCAGGTCCTGCAATGTTGTTGCTGGTCCCCTGACTTTCACCGCCGGGATCACGCGTATGGTTGTCACAGGCTGAGGGCAGTGAGGCGAAAAGCTTGTCTTTTAAAGCTAAAAACTGAATGTGGTAATTTCGCAACACTGCCATCCATATTGCTTCCGGTCACTTGTGGAGCAAGGTTATTAACGTTTGGTTTTAGTATGTAAAGTATGTAATGTATCGTATGGAGAGACATCTCTGATTATATCAGGTGAATGCGGATTCACCACTTAGCAGTTGTTCCAGTCATAATATTATGTTTGCTGCCGAACTTTCCTAGTATGAGAAGGCTACTAAACATACAGAAGTTGGAGTAGGAGTAATACGGACCCAGTTTCTGAATACTCATTAGTGTTGCATTGCACGTGGTGCAGGAGTGGGTGGTGTTAGGTATCTACAGGTAATGCCGTCTTCCTCCTTGTGTCTGGAATCGAATGTAAACTGAAGTGGAAGTAACCCAGGAAGTGGAAACAAAGGTTTTAAATAGCTACGTACTGGATAGGAGTCAGAAAGGCACCTTCTCTTTCCAAAACTGACAGCCAAACTGCATCATAGTCTTATTTTGATTCTCCAATTTGTGCTACTTAAGATGTTTTGATACAGGAAATGGAAATAGAATGGTTTATCAAAATACTTGTCCAGTTAAGGGTAGCTTCAAATATAATTTGTAATTTTATCCATAGTTCTGATTTGTCCCCCAAACCAGGTGTAAAAGTTAATCTTTAAGGGATAGTTAGATTAGAATTTCCAAAATATTTTGGAACATTGTCAGACTTCTGATGCTGAAGTGGAAGGAGAAATCATTACCTTAAACCTGGTTTCTGAAGTAAATGCAAGACTGTTGTTCCTACACCTCTTCCCAATTCTGCTGGCAGCTTCTCTACAGGTGGCTGATTTCACTTGGCTTTTGCAGAGAGATAGCAGCCTCAGAAATACCTAAGAAAATACGTATTTCGCAAAACAGCTACAAGTTTTGTACACTGTGGAATTTTTTTTTTCAGTTTTTCCTCTTAAGAAAGAAAATAATGTAAGGTCTGCCATGCTGGATAGGCTTCTGGTTCTGCCACCAGGCCCCTGTGCTGATTCTCTGCTGATAGCAAGTATTTGCAAGTCCCTCGATTAGGGCTCCAGAAGCACATCTCTGATGCAGATTCCTGTAGACTATCAGCTTCAACTGTAAGCATTACACTGGCCTTTTCTTTGTGAGCTTTGTCTCCCAACATCAGACAAGCACGATGTAAAAGTCTTTTCCTCTCCATAGAACTTGTGGTATATGCTTGAGTTGCACACATATGGTTTGGGAGCGAGGTTGGGATGAAATTGCAGAGCACAGTTTCAGTCAGTACTTAGTGAAGTGTTCCTCTTGCACCTTGTTATCTCACGGAGACATGACGTCCGTGGGGTGTTAGCCAGCTGGTGATGCTGTTCTTGGGAGTGACCATGTCGTGGGCAGTCTTCCTCATCCTAGAGATTAACCCTCTCTTTCTGCCTGTAAATGTGTTAGACCTGATGTCATGCTCACTCCTTGAGGCAAGTGTGGCATCACTGGCTGATACTTCCTACTGTATTTCAGCTTTTCTCTTTACTATTCTTTTTAGGTGTCTTCATCTTCCACTCAGAATAAATTTTTAGAGCAGATCTTAAACATTACATCCTAAAAAGTGTGTGATTGCACATATGTTTCAGTAAGCCTATGGCTTCATGCATGTTTTCGTGATGGAATATACAATGTTCTTAGACACAGGATTGGAACAGGTTGCAGACTAAAGAATAAGATGCTTTGCCCAGACATTGCCTTTAGGAAAAAATATTGCACGTTAGCTATCAGCTGGTGAAGTTCCTGGGTTGCAGTTGCTTGGTTTGGAAAGTCCTTTTGGTTTCTAAACCCATCATTTCTCAATGTACAAATACTGTTGAGTCTAGGGATATTTTTACCATTTGGGGGAATCTAGTAACAAAATAGCTTTTATGAAGTTGATTCAGATATTTTACTCACTAAAAATGCCTTTAATTTTCAGATGACTGCAAAATGGAGCTGGATAATAAACGAAACAAAAAAACTCTTCTAGACCTGCATGGACAGTACCCAATATGGATGAATTCCAGGCAAAGAAAGAAGCTTAAGGCTCAGCGTGTTAAAGGGAAAAAAAAATCAAAATTGGCCAAAGGCCTCGTCTGGTAAAATCAGTTTTGTAAGATCATGAATATTTTGTTTAACAAAATAAATTTCTCACATAAATTAATGAGATTTTGTGTTTGGTCTCTGAGTGTAATCTATTGTGTTGAATGAATTTTTGAAGAGACTGTTTGGGCAGCAAATGATGGAAGAAATAGCAACTTGGTGTCTGTCAAACTTAAAAAGCAATCTGAGTCCCTTTGAATAAACTAATTGGCCTGTGGTTATCTGTTTTCATGGGGGCTGAGGGTCTTCATCTTTTATACTGTGAACACTGAAAACAGTAAAGGAAATCCTAAAAGTAATTAAACCAAATGTTTTTGTACTGTGGTCTTTGTCAGTGTAACTTGTCTTTTAGTAAATATAATCAAAGGATTCTGTAAACACGCTGTATCCTTTAAATCCTTCCTTTAAATCCTTCTGTAAATTTGTTTCACTGACTTGTGTTGCTTTTAACATCCGATCATTAACAAAAATATCTTTTCATATATAACTCCAAAATTTTTATGCTGAAACAACACCAGGGCCTCATGAACATTCTGCAAGTAAAATGAGAAAGTGTCAGTGTGACATAAGTTCACAACGAGAACAACAAAATATTTCATTGCTGTCTGCAACAGAAATATTGTAGGAACTAAATAAGTGAAAGTACAACTGATTCTTTTATTATTAAAATGAGAGAATGCAAATGCACAGAATGGAAATAAAATAGTTTTATTTAAGACATTTTCCAAGTTTTAGTAAGGTAAATGAGATTTTTCCTTTCCATATGTATTTTCAGTAGCCTTTTATTCCTCTTAAAATGGTACTTACCTATCCTGCTTTACAATGTGTGCATAGGATAAAATACTGCATGATTGTGTAACAGATGCCATTTATGTGATTAGCTACAGTTGGGTGCATATTACTTGGCAATAACATGTGATGACAGATGCAAAGGTTGGTTGCCCTGAAAGCTTGTGTTTTTAAAATGTCTCTCATTTCAAGGGTGGAAATAATTACAGTACCAACCCTGCAATATGTTGCCTTTTCAAGTACCAGGAATGGGTACAGAGCATAATCTTTGTCCAGCTTCATGCAAGATGAGATGCATATTCTGTAATTACCCACGAATTGTGATTTGTATCTGTTGTGATAACTTGGGCATAGGAAAGAAGATCTATTATTTTAATTGCACTAGGTTGTAGTATGCTACAATCTAGTGAGAAGAACTCAGTGTGATAGAAATTAATTCTTTCTGGAAAGATACAATGTATTTATTAGTATTGTTAGGGGAAAGGTACATAGAAAACTATGATGACATTAAAGGAAAAAACAATGTATCTTTTCACATAAATTGACAGGTAATGACTTGGTAAGATACATAGGTCGCTTATTACCAAATTATATGCCATTAATAACATTGTACTTCAGAAATATTTCCATGAAATTGATAAAAGCCCTGCTAGTTGATAAAAACAGCTGCTGCTGTCAATTTGTTTCGTCCTACTAGATAAATGGGTCTAGATTTTGGTATCAAACTTATCTGAGTGTTAGCATGTAGATTGGACTACTTTAAAATGGATTCATGTGGAGGAAAGTGTTTATGAATGTTTTTAACCAGGAATAGAACAAACGGTCAGATTTTATTTGTTTACTCTTGTAACAATGTAGGCTTTGTTTTGCTTAATACATGCTTTGGGGAGTTGAGGAGGGGAGCTTCTCAGGTTTAAGTGTGAAAAAACAATTGGTTTTTTCTATAGAGAAAGCACAGTGCTATTTTTGACATGTTGTTTGTAAATCAGATGACTTTCAAGCAGCTCCTGGTGGGAAAGCAGGCTGCTTTTCCCGAGTGGAGGTGATTAAACTGGCAAAGTACTCCTGTTCAGATGTACAGCTTCAGAGTCAGTTTATTCTTTAGGTGCACAGCCATCATCTGCCTCATCTTCCTCGAGCCTGCCACTGCTGCATTGGGCTTATGCTGTCCTCTCTCCAGAGCTGTTTCACTGCTGCCTCTGCTGCTTCCTCTATAAGAGAAAATTGCCTTCATAACTGAATAGTCTTGCTTATTTGTGCTTTTATGACCTGACCCTGAGCTTTGTTGTGTAGATTTATTAGTCAGCTGCTTTTGTGAGCAGATTAAGAATTTGAATCTTAAGTGAAAGACAGCAGATGCTGCACTGATGTTTTATTTAGAAGTTGCCTCCTTCCTGTAACAATACTGGCTGTGTGAGATATTTCCTTCATGGTATCCAGGATAAAGTCAAACACGTTCACTTAAACTACAGATATTTTAAGACATCCTGTTTGATTTTTGAAGTGAAATGGAGGATAAGGAAGGAATAAACCACCGTCTTTACTGGAATATAGCTCTTAGTCTAGTACCAGTGTATTGTGTACAATGTCATCCCTGACTCGGGTGAGGCAGAGCTTTCTGTGGGCCGGGAAACACTTTTGAGAGCTGTTGGGATCTGTGATCCAGGCAAAAAGCTTGCTTGTAGACAGACAGCAGGAGCCTGGCTAAACATGCAGTGTGGATGTAACCCCCTGAGGTTGAGTCATGGATACATCAGGGAAATTCTACTTTCTGGGATTTGACCATATACTATATGTGGATACGGTAATTCTGTATTTGTAATTTGTTTTGACCAACTCTATTTTTTGAATGGAAATACCAAATTTTTTAGTTGCCTTTGAGTGTTTGATTCATAGTGCTGAAACTGAAACATGTTTCTGTTTGAGTTGATGGAAAAAGACATGTTTCCTTCCAATAGAAATGAATTTAAACATAATTGATTTTGACTGAAAGACATATTTTAAAAGTCCACAGAGGGATTTTCAAAGAAGTAACTGATCTGCTTCTAAACAACATTCTAATAATGTCATAATTCATTGGTCTTTACGTAAAAATGTTCTTTAGTTTGGGATTGAGGGAGAAAATGTTGTAGTTGATTAAAGAAACTGATGGAAGTCTAAGTGTATAACATAAATGGCACTGTCAAAGTTGTGGTGGTTGAGTTCTTTTAATTCTGTAATTGTGTTATTATGAAACTGCTTAGTTGCAGCTTTCTGCCACCTACCTGCAAAGTGCTGTGGTAGCTGTATTTCCTGGACCTACATACAGAAGGTAGAGGAAATAATGCAGGTACTTTAGAACTACATGCAGGAAAGCCAGTACTGAATTAAATTCTGTCATTTTGTTAAAATGTTTATGTACATAAGATGTGCATGTATTCATACAGTATAAAAATTGCATTAGCAAATTGCTAAATGTCCTGCAGGCTGTTGGCAGTTTCTTAGGAAGATGACATAGTCTGCTCTTTTTGACCTAGTGTGTAGGACTTGATTTTTAAAGTGAATTATTTCAGATGCCTAAAATAACTGGCAGCACTGATGATTCAGTTCCTGGGCTTTTCTGGTAACTCATTCCTGCTCTGGGGCACCTCTGCACTGTGTAGTCGAGTTGGTTAGGGAACCAATTAGCTACTGGAAATATTCTTGTTTTCCCCATTTTTTTTTTCAGCTGGATTGTCCTACAGCTTTGCTGTACATAAAGCAGCGTCAGTAGGAGGCAGTACAAGACCAGGAAGAAAGACCAGGCTGGTGAAGGTGGGGCTATGTCAGGCTGTCCTGGTTCATGAGCCACCTCTCCTCCTGTGGCATTAGTGCCTCTTGGTTTGGCCAGTGTACAGTACAGCGTTGTGAAGGTGGAGGGAAGTTCTGGAGACAGGTCAAGCAAGGGCATTGAATGGGGGTTTTGACAGGCTTTCTCAATGAAGGGCATGGCATTGGAGTTTTACTTACAGCCAACACTGTGCTTATAGAGGATGCTAAATACAGTTCTGGACTACTTAGTACAGGAGGAAGTATGTCATGGCCACATGGTACAAAACGGTCTCCTGGTACCTTAAAGGAATCCTGTACAAAGGCTTTATAGTGTGTGTCTGTTTCTATTCTTTTCTATACCTTTTCCTCTTGCTGCCTGAACAGTTGCAGTTGGGTTCTGACTTTGATGGAAGCTGGGTATCTGATCTGTAGTGTGAACATGTCTGGTATCAGCCATTACAAGACTATAGCTTTAGCGTGCAGAAATCTGAGTGGTGCGAAGCAATCTGCTGCTCAGGGTGGCGTGGTCTGAATTGAGCCGTGGCATTTGTGGGGAGGATGAGACTCTTGAATGAGAGCTATACATTGCTCTCTTAAGGCCATGGTTTTGCCATCAATTTTTAACTTGCTTAGGAGTGAAGTTTCAGGACAGGACTGACTGAGCCGTCTGAGAGCTCACTGCTGCAGGAAGAGGCTCTTTTCAGCTTTTTCCTTTCCCTTCTCCAGCTGCTTTGTCCAACTCACAATTTCCTACTTCAGAAGAAACAGACATTGGGATTTTTTTTTTCCAAGTTAGAAGTGAGTAAGAACTAACAACTTCCTTCTGTTAATAAACACTGCACACTTGTGACAAGCCCACCATTTTCACTATTTTATTCATACACCACTACAGTTTTCTGATCTCTACTTAATCAATAGTGACAGAATTTAAAGGAAAAGAGAAGGCAGAATAGGAAGAGGATATTTGCACTGTTTACTCTCTCGTCTCAGTCACTTAAACGTTGCTTTCTGGTCTCTAATCTTTCTCATTCTCATATATCAATATAAAAGGTCTGAAATGTTAGGAACAGTATATGGTGTGGCAAAAGAGTTGTGTATCAAGGGTCCTATGCGAGGCAGCAGGAGGACTGCTTATGAAGTGCTTGTATATTCAGAGCAAACTGACTTCCTCTGTTTTCAATCTAGTCAACTATTAGGAGGCTGTGAAAGTTACTTATATTCTTGTTTGGTAAACTATTTTCTGGTATATTTTCTCTCTAACTGCGTTTAATTTTCTTGCTTTTGAAGTCTGTCATTTTAAAGAATGTAGATTTTACAGCATTTTTCAACTTTTGCCTTTAATCAAAAGTTGGGTTTGTGGATAGTATTTCAGGAATCAAAGGTGCATTTGTTGTCTCAGGATGGCTTATCTGACTCATCCAGCTGATCCATTCATGCATTCATGTTATGTGAAATGTATAGTCTCTCTCTTTTGAAAGGTGATAAATTCGTAACTTATATGTGCAAGAGCTATTCCATGGTACAGCTTACTACCTTGAGTCTTTAAATTATTTTGACAATAAGTGTTCTGTAAATTTAGCTTTGGTGGATTCTGATACCTGTGTTTGAAACAAGAACTTTTTAGATCTACTGATTGTGCTTCTGTCCATGTTGCTTCTGCAAAATACGACAGAACTTGGTGCAGATCAGAGCTGCAGTTTGTCTCGCAACAGAACACAAAACATTTCCATGAAAGCTTAGATGGGCTCAGTGTCAACAACTTCTTGACTATAGTCTCTTGGGTTTAGCCCATCATCACTACTGCAACTGAGTAGCCTCACCGCAAATGCAAAATTTGAGTTAGTTCCCTTAATATGTGCAAAAAGATATTTAAAACTAAATTGTCTGTGAGAACTAAGAAAGGTAAGATACACTGCTTTTTCTAAACTTGTTGCGCTCCCTTGGAATGTGGTATTGTTAGAGAATGTACAGGAAGAAGCTGGAAAGTGCACCAGCTTATGTGCAAAGCTGATGGTGGAGCTGCAAAGTGACCCATCCGAAGCACAGCTGGGTGCCCTCAGACACTTTGATTTTTTTTTTCCCCCTAAATGTCCTGAAGTCTGCCTGAATTCTTGTGGAAAAAACAAAAAATTGGCCACACTTTAGAGCGAATGCAGCCATAGTGTGATTCATATACTTGCAGTTACTGGAACTGTTCATCCATGTCTTAGCTGCTACTGTGTTGAAGAGAAAAAAAGTTTTAATTCCTGAAGTGTGAGACCAGGGTGTAAGAATATCTGTGGGAGAGGTTACAGGTTGGCCTATTGGTGTAATAACTTCAGGAACTGTTTAGGGTACAGTGTGCTTATATACAGACACCCACGATTTTTATCCATCACTTTTAAAGAGGTTAAGTGCCAAGCACTAGGCTTTCTCTTTTTCTCTTGGGGGACAAGATTGCATGGGGATTTTTTTTTTTTTTTTTTGTTATTTTACTTGCTGTTTAAAATAAATACTTATCTGCTAAGCCCTCTATATGTCTAGTATTTTAGAAATACCGTTATAAAATTTAAAATCAAAATTTGCATTTCTGTTTCCTTAGGCAACCAGAAAGATGTTAACAGCCAATGCATGTCCTTAACACATGCTATCAAATCTCATCTCCAGAATATCATCACTTGCCAACTGTAGAGATTGGAATTTGAGGAAATTGTAGGGTTTGGGGTTTTTGGGGTTCCTCCCGTCATGGAAGAAAAACTTTTTGTTGAATTCCTTAACCAGTTCCTGACAGAAACTCTTAGCAGTGGGAAGTATCTGTCCTTCCACAACTGGTGATTGCCCTGTAACAGCACAATGTATTTCCATCTCAGTGTTTCATTGTCCGTAACAACATCACCTAAATTCACTGGTGAGTGAGACTGGATTATCCATTGTCGTGCTCAATGGCAGTAACTTCTGCCATGCCATGTCTCCGCTCACACTCAGACACAGATGCACAGTCGGTGGCTCCGGTCCGTTTCCCCCTAGGTGAACCCGCGGCATCCCTACCCGGGCCGTCTCTGGCTACTTGGAGAAGGGCGGCGGCGCCTCCCCGCAGGAGCAATCCCGGCGGGATTCTGCTGGGCGGGCGGGAGCCGGGCTTTGCTGCGGGGCCGCTGCCCGGCAGCCCGGGATTCTGCTGGGCGGGCGGGAGCCGGGCTTTGCTGCGGGGCCGCTGCCCGGCAGGCGGCGCCGGCGGCCCCGCAGCGAACCCGAGCGAGCCCGAGCGAGCCCGGCGGGTCCCCGGCGGGTCCCCGGCTCACGGCCCCTGTGAGGATCGCGCCGCCAGCGCGCTGTGCCATTGTGTGTGGCTCAGAGCTGTGCCCCGTTCCCCCGGGGCCGGTGCCGGTGCCGGTGTCGCCGCGCGGTGCCGTACCCGCGGGTCGGTGTGCCGGGGCATTCCCAGCGCTCCCGGGCTCGGCGCTTTCCAAGTGCCTGGAAAGCTGCTGGAAATGCAGTCGCGTACTCTGTCCTAGCAAGGAGTGGCTTTTAAATGTGTAAAACCACTTGATGTTTTTACCGATGATATGTTTATAACTGAGTGCAGTTGTTCTCTAAAAATATACCAAAAATGCTTCTTCATTAAAATGCTTCCCCAATATATATTTTTTTCCCCTTAAACATGTCACTTTCCCCGGGAAGTGCACAAAGGGATCCATGACTTTCTCTGATATATAGTGTTTTGTGTTTGAAAGGAAGGCTCTTTAAAAGCCTCTTATCAATCAACTGGAGCATTTTAATGACAATTTCAGAAACTCCGTGGAAAGAGAGTTGTTTTATATCTGCTTGTTTTATTTGCATTTTAAAATCTCCACGTGGTGATTTCAGCTAAGGTCCTGTGTCAGGGAAATCCAGAAGTGAAGTTGACCAGAGACAAGTAAAAATGCCTGTGTTGTTTTCATTGTCCAAATGTAATGATGTGCAATGATTTAAACCAGCAGTTTCACATGGTTAAAAATGAATTAGATTTATAAAATTCTAAAAGTAACTTCAGACACACCAAAAAGCATAACAGTTTGTGTTAGGGTAGAATTAGTTTTGAGACTACAAAACCTATTTTCTGTGCATTCACAAAACAAAAAGTGTTTTTATTTTCAGGAATGCACAGAAAAAGGATTTGGTTTTATAGCAACAAACACTGTTACAACAAATGCATCCATTCTTGCAATTGTAATTGAAGCTGAGAAAAATAATCTTAAGCATTTCAGGAGTAAATGTAAAACAATATAAATTAATATAAAATTAGAGGGAAAAATATTTTGGGAATACAAGATCTACTCCGTAAGAAAAACATAGAAAACAAGGTTTCTTTATCTAAACAGAAATTTAAGTAAGGCACAGATGCTAGAGTTGAACAAATTTATGGAATAATATTTAAAACTGAAAACTATTTTTAAGTTGCAACAAAATAAATATTGCTTAATTTGTAGAAATAAAGTCATACTTGGGGAAAAAAAAAAAAAGTAAGTTAGAAATAGATTTAGTTTACATAAATCTATACAAATAAAGTAGAATTATGTTGTAACTAAACCTACTAATTCCAGTAAATGAGAATTTTGCTGCTCATTGGTCTGGAAACAAAGGTTAAAGCTTGGGAAAAAAACCCAAAAATAACCAAACAAAAATCCCACAAAACAAAGAAGCAGACAAAAAACCCAAAAAAACCTAACAACAACAAAAAAAGAGAAGGTGAAATTCCAGCCTTCATTGAAAATAAAATGAACAAAAAAGTTTTTTGCAAAAGCTTTTCAAATGTTAATTGAATTCTAAATACATTTATTTTTTTTTAAGTTATTGAATTATCTTTCATTCACATACTCTACATTTTAAAGTCTTATTTTTGTAAGAAACTTTACTAACACAAAAGTGTAAACCAATGAATTCAACTTCTGGTCTGCCCTGACATCTTTAGAGATTCTTTTGCTGTGGAAGGAAATTAAATAATTTCCAAAATTATGTTTCCCAAGTATCTTTTTGCATTGAACAGGGTTTGGATTCAGTGGTTCCTAATGAATTTGGAAATGTTAACAGTGACTGGATCATATCCAAATATGACTTGATGGGAAAGCCATTAGTTTTTTCCCTGAGGTTACACTGGGATCCCATCTGGTGATTGCTAATAAATGTGGATACATTCTGAAAAAAAAGAGCTTGTATTGGCTTCTAGTATGAATTACTGGGAGTGCAGTTTCTTGAAGTTTCATTCATGCACTTCAGGGAAGCTGAGCTTGAAATCCTTTAAAACTTGACAAAAAGAACATGACATAAGACTTCAGGGTTTGGTTTTTTTATTCTACAGCAATTGTTTTTGCAATAAGATTACGTTTGAGATCATCAAAAATGGATTATTATGTAAGAACACTTATGACAAAATCCAAAATAATACCATCCATTAAAAGAAATTTTGTATTTGATTATAGCTACCAAATGCTTACCGTAAAATAAAACTTTCATTATTGGGTGCCTGAATAGCTTTCTTCCATAGTTAGATGAAATGTAAGTCATATTTATCTTTCCTATGCACCATCCAGAACGCTTAGGCAAGTTTCATTTTTATATGCAGCGTTAGGTAGAAAATCTGAAGGGGACCAGAAACATTGTCTCAACAAAGAGGAAATGCACATCCGTTTTCAAAATCCTGTAAATTCTTGGAAAATACAGCAGTGTGTTTACAATAGTAAGACTGATGGTTGAATGCAGCTTATATTATTTCTGAACACTACAATTATCAATCACATGCAAGGAAATACTGCATTTCTTTTTGTAAAGTAAAAATACTGTTGTTCGGTTCACTTTTTTTTTTTTTTTTTTTCTTTTCTTTTCTTTTTTTCCTCCCTTAATAATACAATTATTAGCTGGGGCAAATTGACCCTGGTTTTGATCAAAGGAGCCATTTATCTCATCCTGCAGTTCCTGCAGCCTAACAGCTATCTGTTGTTGCAGAATGTGCGGGTTGCCTTTAGCTGCCGACCCCATCCAGGCATGAGAAAAGGGAGTGAGGAAAAAGCTATAAAGCCCAAAATAAAACTGCGGGTTCTTCTGGTTCTTGTCAGGTTCAGTTACAGTGGTACAGAAACAGCAGTAAATTCACTGAGGCTCTATCAGATCAAAACAGCTCTGTTATAAATATCATTCATATAAACCATGTGGGCGAGAGAGAAACTGTCAGAAGAAGGGAAGGGAAAATAGATCTTCTGCACTTCAATAAATTATATGAATCTTTTATAGATTATAGCAAAAAACCCAAAACTTAACTTATGTATGCCTATATATGCGTGAGTGCACGTATGTGTGTATACTCACATGTATATTAATTTAAATATTCAACTGTTTTAAAACCAAATACTTTACTTTAATGAAGTACAGAGATTTCAGTGACTGTAGATAAAATTACAGTATAGTATAATTCTAGAACAAGAGGTTCAAAGAAGTGCTTTATGTTTTCCTCAAGAATTGACTCACTTGATGAACTTCTAATTGAATGAAGAACATAGTTCTGCTTGGTTTTGCAACTGGTGAGCAGCTGAGAGGGTTGTGATTATTAAAGGTCACGACCTTTAGAGGTGATGAGGATGTGATGAACAAAGCCCTTGTTTACCTACACAGTTGATAGAAGAAGATTGTTTCATATGTTTCCCTGCTGTAATTAAGATTATCAGCCAGAGTTTTAATGGCATACCATTTTGACAAATTCCCTGTGTTTGATGGTGGTATGTTTGGGTGTTTTACATTTTGAGATGCCTTGACAAAATTATTGGAGTACAATTAACAATTTCTTTACATGAAATAGCTAGAAATAGCTAGAAGTTGCCAGGTGATAATGCACTTTTCCTCCTTTCTGACCTAGCTAGATCTAGAGCCATATCTTAGTTACAAGAGTTCATTAACTTGAGAAAGATTAATATATACATGTTGTTCAGTGAAGCATAAATGAGAACACACTAGCAAAACCATTAACACTGCAATGGTCACAGCTGTATAGCAAGAAAACAGGGACATATTAAAATGATGGGAGTGCACCAAGTCTTTTAACAAGAGGATTAGGTTTGTTACATGATTTCATGAGAAATGAAGCTACATGCAGTTTACTCAGCATCTACCAACTGGAGTAAATCTGTTTCTTAAGAATCATCATATTTTTGGGCACACAACTAACTTTGATCTTCAATTATTTTATTTTTTAACAATTTTCAAGTGTTTTTTCCTGACACTGTCTCCCGATTCCTTACCCAGTGGAGCTGAGGTTGTTGAGTTCTACTGTCAGTGCTGTGCATTTGCTGGCTCAAGTCCCGAGCCAGCTGAACAGACAGAAAGCTGCTTCAAAAGGGTAAGCGATGGGATCCAAGATAATTCTGGTACTTAACTGCTCACGGTAGATAGCTTACTGTCTTGCAGGTCACTCCTTAATGACCACAGGGAGTAAAGCCAGAGACAAAGAAAAATGAGGTTCAATGAAAACCAGGAACACAGAGGAGGAAATGTGCAGAAACAGGACTCCTAACTTAAAAACTCTGAAGCAAAAAGAGCCACTAGCTGACCCCAAAGCTTCTTCTGCTCTTCTCTGTTGGGTTCACACGTTCACTCAGTGCCTATAATTGTGTCTCTGATCATGTCCAAAACTGTTGCAGACTGATAGTGCATCCTTAAGCACAGCTGGGAAATCAGAGCAGCAATCATTTACTCCAGCTTTACTTTCTTTATTTAGAGACTTTAATCAGAGCTGGTTATCCTTAGCTACATTTTCCATAATAAGGAAATAAGGGACAGCTCAAGGGGATATTTAACTCAATTTTTTGTTGGCTGTTTCTGCATATACTATTCTGTTTTCCTCCACCTGCTTCTGTCCACTCATTACAGTCAAAGCTTTGAATGAGTTACATGGATTAGACCTTTAGCATAGCAATGCCCAACACGTTTCTCCCAAATTTCCTCTTTTTCTCCCACATTCTCTTCCCAAACAATAGAACTCACAACCTGGTGGCTCAAGCCAACAGTGACAGGAAGGAAGGACTTGACTCCTTGCAAGCAGAATTTGTGCCTTGTACCTGTTTATTTTTGGGCAGTATTTGAGAAGACAAAACTGTTGAGATTTTGGGAGGAAAGATGCAAGTAGCATCCAATGTACTAGAGAGCTTCTCTGTGGATTGGTTGTGAGCAGAAATCTCCTGTTAAGCCTGAATGGGGCACTTTCAAAGAGGAACAGAATTCAGAATACATCTTGAAGTGGATGAGATTAATTTTAGACCTCTGTCCATTCAACACTCTTGAGCCTTCTGCAAAGACACTTATTTCTCCCCGTATAAAGAAACATTAGGCTTGAAAGTCTATGGATCTTTGCTGAAGTCTGTGATCTTGAAGCTTAATACTGAGCATTTCTCTCTTGAGTTTATGTGTTTTGTTGCATGTTGCTATAAGGGCTTAAATCTTTTGCATGTGTGCAGGTGTGTATAAATTCTCAGGGGTGTGAGAGAAGGAATGTAGCATAGAAGAGAAGGATGACACTACTGGGCTCTGAGGCTGCTGCAAAAATTAACTAGGCCAGACCTAGCACATGTGCTTTTCCTCTACTAAGGAGCACAAAAAAAAAAAAAACAAAAACAAAAACAAAAACAAAAAAACCCAAAAACAAAACAAAACAAAAAAAAACAGCTTTCAAATTTTAAAAATGAAGGACAAGTTTGGCAGCACTTTTGATGGAATCACCACTCTGGTGACCTCCCTACTGCAAGGATGTCAGAAACACCTCCTCTCGCTGGGAGCCGTCCTTCCTGCTCTGCCATATGTTGGCTTGGAAGGGCCAGGATATCAGTAGCACAGCCAGATACAGTGGGGTGGCTGTTTATCCAGAGGTGAATCAGAGTGCATGCACTGGGCCAGCATTGTCTGTGGAGGGTGCCCTGGGTATTACTGATGCCTGAATGTATAGACCCACTTTGTAAGGTAAGTTTTTGTGTCTCTTCTTGACTACAGATGCTATGTCTTTTCTTAACTACAGATGATGAATGATGTTTTTCTGTAATTTTGTTTTTTACTGCAGCTGCCATCCAGCCCTCTAAAGTAAAAATCTATAAGCTACTTCTGTAAGTCACTAGGTGGAAGCACCTACCTTAATACCACTAGAAAACTCCTTATTAGAGAGATAAGTTTTCTAGTTCCTCTCATCTTTAATTTCTGCATCACATTACACAATGTCTCATTATCAGATGCTATTAATGGCAGTTGTTCTATTGTCTGGTTGAGCAAAGTACCTCAGCACAAGCTCAAGACCATCCTGTGTCCTGATCCTGTAATGTTTGGAAATGCACTTCATTTTGTATGGTGACTGAAAATTGCATGTTTGGAACTTCATTTGGTGAAACATGCAAGTATCTGTTTAAACTGAGCTCACAGGAGCAAATGCTTTAGTGGCTGATGTGGGACTAACACAAGTCTTACTGACCTGCAAACACCTTTAGCAGAAATCCAACATAAAGCCTTCTCAGAAGGGCTCCTTCTTTCTCTACAGTACCTCCCATTTTCTCCACACTGTGAATTCTCTTCTCCCTTTCCTCTCCTCATTCAGAATAATTGTCTGCCTTGGAGAGAGGTCAAGATGCCAATTAGCTGTATGTGACCTGGACAGCCTGGAGGATACTACTGTTGTACTGGAAAATGTCACTAATTTGTGTGTAGGTCTTCTGCAGCACCACAGCTCTTAGCTAGATGGCCACTTCTTCCTCCAGGTTTTGGTATCCTGATTCTTCTCCAAGTCTGTTCTGGACCCTGAAATCTGGAATACTCACTAAAGTTCTGGAAATGGCCAGGTGGAGAGCATTGGTGTTAAGCAGAAAAGGAGGCAAGTTGAGATGGGCCATCCGGCTGGGTATTGCATTCTGACACGCCAGAGGCTAAGACTGCAGGCTGATTTCTAGGTCTCTCAGTTCCTAATCTACTTTAGGCAACAGCAGCAGAGCTAATTCAATTTAAACCATTTAATCTAACCTGGTAGATTTTGCAGGAAAGTGGATTAGCAAGTGCTGAAAGCACTGCTTTGCCAGCAAAGCTCCACAGATGATAACCTCATGGAAAGAGACTGCAAACAACTATCTGAGGTTGCCCTGGAAGTGTTTTACCCTTCTCAATCATGCCAACTCCACAGCAGGCAGGCAAAGCAGCTCGATCCTAATCCAGCTGTTCCTCCATTGGTGTGTTCTCCTGCACATGCCAGCTTTTATTGAGGTTGATACATGAATCAGAAAGAACTGAGTTTGGTTTTCGTGCCACAGACTACAATGCTGAGAAATAAACAAAAAGAAATCTGATTTTTACTTGTTAGCTGAGCAGTTTTGATTTGAAAATCACTGACAGACGTCAAACATGGGACCCCACAATGAAATGTTTACAGTGCCATTTCAGAAAGGGACTCCACTTTGAAACTGAGTGGAAGTATGTGGGAAGTTTGCAGAGCAGGACATGTAGGGGTTGAAAATTAAAGCACGATGGAGCCATCAGCATCTAGAGTTTAAGGAAGAAAATGGTATTTATATTCCTCATGTTTCTTCTCAATTGACAAGATGATCCCTTCCATTTGTGGTTATTGAGCTAGCTTTTGTCTTGATTCCCTGTATTTTCAATTTGCTGGCTTTGGCTTTGTGCTATTTTCCTTTATGAAGGATACTTGCAAACTGGGGAGCTCTGCACACTTCACTGTGAAACAGAAAGAAGACCATTTCTTGATGTTTTTCTTCTGTTTGATTTTCTTGTATGAACATATGCAACATGTTTCATGCAAATCAATGTATAATTTAGTGCTGACTCTGTACTTTTATTTTGATTTGATGGAGAAATACTTAACGCTTGACACTTTTATTTCTACTTAATTTTCTCATGCAACAGCTCATGCTGCTTTCCATAACATAAATGAAGAAGGCTAACTCTATAATTTGAGACTTGGAATGACTTTAGTATTACAATCTGATTTGTTTACTGTTGGCAAACCCCAAATATTCTTCCGAAGAGGAGGTTACTCTGTTGTGCCTGCCAGTAATAGAACTATATATTATGCCATGTGTTTTATCTATATAGGGCACGTTTGCTTCCCAGTTCATTGTTTGTCACTGGGAATAGAGAAAACAATTACAAGACAACCTGCTTTTTATTTTGAAGTGGTAAAAGTTATAAGCTGCAGTGAACTGGAAAAACTCAAGTAACTTTATGGGACAGAGGCATTCCAAAGCACTTCCAGTGGCCATGGAAGCACAGAAACAAGGCCATGATGAGGACACTTCGTGGAGGTAACTGGCAGTAAATGAGACGTGAATCTCTTGTGCTTCTGTTGGCCTAGCTCTCTTTGCAATTTGGGTTTGTGTTTAAGAGGCAGCATGCAGAGCAGTGCAGAGAGTAATTCTCCTCTTGTACAACCGAACCTGCAATGTCACTTTTGTACCTCAGCGTAGGGATTGACAGAAAGCATTGCACAAACTGGAGAGAGCACCAGATCGGGAACAGCCTGGGGGGAAGTGATGCTTGTTCATGTACTGTGGGCTCATAGGGGTGGTCCAGGAGCCACACTGCCAGCATACACAGCATACATGGAGAGGAAAGATAGGAGCTGCAGAAAATGAGGAGGAGAAGCCTTCCTGCAGGTCAGTAATATGAACTTGGCTGGCTGCTATCCCTGGGGAAGTGGCAGAAACCTTGTTGTTTGGAACATGTGAGACTAGTATAAACAGGAGCATAACAAATGTTTGCTGGAGAGCAGTCCTGTGCTGGCAGGGAATGCTGGGTGACTTAATGGGTCTTTTCCATCTGTAGAGTTATGAATAACAACAGATGATGAAAAAAAAAATAAAAAAGAAGGAAAAAAAAAGGTGTGAAACTTGTGCAGGCATTTTTCAGAAAGAAAGTCGCTTTCCTAAAACAGAGAAAAAGCAATCTGAAATCACCCAAAGACATTTATTGAACCTTATCCAAGTCTGTTTTTACAAAATGTGTTGAGATCCAGCTGCTGGGTGAAATCTTGGGCTGATTGACATCCAGCAGAGTCTTACCACTAGCTTCAGCAGGTTGGAGTAATTGAGGAAACAGAGTTTGGTTCATTTGATCAACCAGAACTGAGAAATAATAACCCCGCTCAAAACAGTTTAACTTATTTTTCATCCTCACAAACAAACAAACAAAAAAGACAAGAAAGAAGAAAAAACATCTAGCAAAAGAACCATTAGAGCACTGCACTTCCAGTCTCCCTCTTCCCTTCTCACAAACCTGCCTCTCCCCCTCACCCATCCCAGTGATCCTGCAGGGCTGCTGTGTTTTTTGGGTTTTTTGTTTGTTTGTTTGTTTGCTTTTTTGGTTTGGATTGGAAAATACCCATTAGATGTAGCTCAAGAACTGTGGCAGAAAATCTGGAAAGTGGAACAAGACAGATATATAGGAAAGATGAGTGTCTGCTTTCATTATTCTTCCTTCAATTTCAGCTGGAGCAGATGTGGTTGGTTCTCAGCTTTTCCCAGAGTCGACACTCTTTGCTCAGACTTTGTTACCACTCTCTTTGGAGGATGCTCTGCCCTTGCTGGCCTTTCACCTCTGGCTACCATTCCTTTTGCAGTGGTGCTTCTGAGGTTTGGGAACATAAGGATGATGGAGTAGAGAAATGAGAGGACAACTGAGGTGAGGCAGGAGGCTTGTACCTCTGTGGAGGACCTGGGTGAACAGGGGGATGGAAAGGCAGCAGTTTCCTCTGCTGCACCTGAGTTACCACAGCTCAGAGAGTCTTGTGGCTTCCCAGCATCTTTTCCTGCCCATTTCTGCCACCAGTGCCCCCCTCCCTTGGTGGCCTGGCTTCATACTCTTCCTCAAATCTCCCGTTCTGAGGAATTTCTGTGACCCCAGGCTGTCCATCCTTGGTTCCCTTCACCCATGGGCAGGAGGAGAGGAGTGGTCTCAGCCTCCAGCCCTGCTGTTGTTTGGGCTGTACAGTCCCAGGATGTTTCAAGAAAGCACAATAAAAATTAGAGCAGTGCTAAGCCACAACGTCTTTGATTCATGCTCAGGAACCACATAAGAGGAATGCATGCTTATAAAATGAAACTGCTGCAGCATTAAGAGAAATATTTATGAAGATCCTGCCAGCACAGCTGACCTGCAAGACTGATTTCCTGATGTCTCTTTCTTGCAGCAGCCTTCCTTTTTCTGCCAGGTTGTCGCATCTTTCTTTGTCAGTGTTAGTTTTGTTGTGTCGTTTCAGGGGGCAGAAAGGATGAGTGTGTGTCTCCCCATGCCTCACCCCCCTTGGTGTGCAGTGCTCTCAGAGCTCCTTTGCTCTGACTGTTGTGTCTTTCCAACTGCCCCCATGACCTGCTCACCTTGAGAGCTGTGCTTTGGTTTTTCAGTCTAACAGAGCCTGTACTTGACCTCTCCTGACAGTTCTGCAAGGGTAGGCTGTGGTGGGCTCAACACCTCTTTGCTGTCATGCTCTTCCCTCACCCTCACCCTTTTGAATGTGGTTATGATCAACTTTGCTTTGATTAATTCCACTGGCTTTTAGGGTGTCTCAGAGAAGATACCTTGTGACCTCGGATTCTCATTTGGGGCAACAAATCCTTTGCAATGCTATAATATGTAATATCATACAAAATGTTCTTTGACTTCCATCTCACACTGCTTTTCTGAATGCCCTCCAGAGACCTCCCCTGTCCTCCCTCCACAGAGAAATGGAGGAAGTATTCCCTGGTGACCAGGGAGGGCTCTTCCAGCCCTTCCCCACTGCTGGTTTGGAATTTCATGCTGCAGTGGACTTTCCCATAGCTGTTGGTCACTGTATGCACTGAAAACTTCTCACTGTGCTGTGCAAGCTCCCTGTCACACCTGGTAAGCAGACTCACTTTGAGGTTAACTTGAGAGTGATTCTTCCTTTGTCCAGGGTTTTTTTACATTTCTCCCCCAATCCCCACTGTTGTTGCCTTTTCTTCCTGGCTGTCACACTGGGTCCTTGCCCCATCATCTCAGTCCTTCCTTTGCCCGTGCAGCTACTTCCTTGCACTTGAATTCTCACCTCCTTGCCCTTCAGAGAGAGCCAAGTACAAATTTTGTAAACTGTCACCTGTGGCTTTAGGCATCTGAGCTTTAGAATATAGAGATTTTCATTGATGCCTGTCCTGGATTATCCTATGTGTTTTAAAAAATCCTTTGGGCTCTTTCAAGGAAGCAGAAATGTTAGGGTGTGGGCATCATGTTTTCCTCTGAGCCTTCTCTAAAATGTTTGGGCTCATCCACGAGGGTGCAGAAGGAAAAGTGTTCATTGCAGAAGAGTGCATATGTATGTGTGCATATGCATATAGATGTGTATATGTGTGTATGTAGACTCCTTGTGCTGGACCAGGTGCCAGC
>JAOTQP010000870.1:32892348-32930475 GCA_026413545.1 Cichladusa arquata | reverse complement strand
TTCTTTTTTTTTTTTTTTTTTTTAAACATAAGATAATGTAAAACTTTAGCCTTTTTAAGAAACTTGGTGATATTAAAATATGGAATTATATTTTGCCAATTTTCTATAATAATTTTTCACCAATTGCTGAACTTTGTTTTCTCCATTTGCAAAGACAAAAAGGAAAATACTTTCACTCATTTGCTCAGTATACGTATAGAGTGGTGACTGTTCATTTTCACAGGAAGAGTTCAAACACGTAATGGACATAAGAAACATTCATCACATAGTTGTATGCACACAGGCTGTCTCCCATTTTACTTGTAAGGATTAGGGAGAGGTAGTGGAGATACTGCCCTTGTGAATGTGCAGATTCTGAGGGCTGTTTAAAAAAACATTTTACATTAAACATTTTGATGGTCTGACATTATTTTTAAGAGCATCATGCAGGTAGTCTGTTCCTTTTGGGCATGCCAAGTACACTACAGTACCACCCACAACTAGCAAAGCACAGAAAGGGGTCCCCACAGCAAATCATGCTGTTGTTGACTTTTTGTTTAATAACCATTTTTTAGAGGTGGAAACAGAACAGGCTTGCAGGTAAGGCACTGATCTGAACTGCCAAACAGTGGGCTCAGGTCCTGATTCTGCTACAAGTATCTTCCCTGACCTGGTACATGCTATTTGGGATACAGGTACACCTTGCAGCAGGTTGAGTCTGACACCAAACCCCTTTGTGTTGGCATTGCATGGATACAGTGCTGTGCTCAGATGCTCGGCTTTAGTCAAACTGGAGAGAAAAGTGAGGCTCTTGCTACTGTGGATGCTGATGTAAATATGCACTGACCCACCATGTAGGGGTGTTATCCCAGCTGCCTTCATGGTGATAGCAGATAGCCAGCCCTGCTGGGGGCGGCAGGGGAGGCAGCTGAGAGACCTTTCCCAAGTACTTCCCATAAAGGCGAACAGGATTCACAGGCTGCTGCCCAAAGGCACAGATACCTGTGTCCCAGGCTGAGGGAGCTGTGGTCCTCACCCAGCTCATCAGGTTTTCGGATCCTAACAACCTGGGCACGGGCTACACTATTAAATTTGGTTGAAATTGGCCAGAAGTTGGCAAACTGGCAGACAGATAGATGGATACTATGGTTGCATAAACCTGGTTTCCTAAGGAAACTGTATTAGGAAATGAGGATGATAGCACCTCCTGACCATAAAAGGATGTTATACCCATCTTTAGAGCCAGTAATGCTGCTAATACAAGCTGTGTTTGAAGTGTCAGCACTAATGAGGTAGAAAGAGATTCAGATTTTGTCTGCTGAACTGCTAAGTGTGTATGTGGCAAAACACAAGAATTCCTACTTACTTTTCCATGGGGAGAGCATATTCAGAGTACAGCACTACTCCCTTTCTCCAGAAAGTGCATCAACTGAAAGCAACCAAAAATACCTTTTTTATTTCAAATTGTAGTGCATTTCCTTGCCTTGAATTTGAAAAAAATTTAGTGTGTAATAATGGGAAAATCTTTGCAGTTCAAAAGAGAAGCAGGTGTGAGCCTTAGGCACATAAAACATTGGTCTTTCTGAGCAGAAAGGTAAGGAGCAGTAAATTGTTAAAGCTCAGGTTCATGAGGAGTCCAAGCACTTCCAACAGGAATAAGGAAGAATTTCAGAAGGTGTTCTAAGACTGAGAGCCTAAAATCCTCCACTCCTTCACAGGCTGGTGCCGCAGAGGATGAAACTGGAAGTTCTTCAGTTTTCCGCTTCCAAACCCTGAGCAGGGGTAGCTCAGCACCCTGATCACAGGGAAGGTGGCCTCTGAGAAGCCTGGGCATGACAGCATCTGCCTTGGGCTGAAGGTCTGCTGGCACCTTTGTAGGAGGCATTTCTCCTTGCCATATTGTGCCTAAAAATCCAGGCTGCTCACTAACCCAGCAGCAGCAGGGTGAGGTGAGTGATGTGCTGCTGTGTGCTGGCTGTCCTGTGGGTGTCCCATGCATGTGAGATGGGACTCATCCCCTGACCCCTTCCATGTGCTCTGCCTTTGCCAGGGCAAGCCCTGCTGCTTAAAAGAGATAGAAAATACTTGATCAGGAAGAATGAGCTGGTACATCTTTGTGCTCATCAGGAGGGAGGAATACGGGCTCCACATCTTCTCACACATCTTACCTGATGTATGGCTCGTCTATCTGCATGGAGGGCAGGGGCTTGGGCTGCTGCAGGCAAACAGGGAAGTTGAATTCAGGTCTGCCACATGCTAGATGAGCACTTCTGTTACTGCATTGCTGAATAGAAAGAGCAAATATAGCTGCCCCTGCCAGCTAGCTATTAAGGGCATTAAAAAGCAGGCTTAGTCTTCTTTTGAAGGGGAGAGGTTAGCTCTGAGCTCAGAGGAGAGGGAGTGATGGCATTCACGTCTCAAACCATCTTTCTCCTCAGCATGGGTTTTTCTGGAGCATCTCCAAAGACTGCTAGCTCTCCCCATTTTCTGGACCTCAGCACCCAGGGAAAAAGTCTAGATTCCTGTACTCATACCAGGCATCTCAAATTAGGTGGTGCAAGTCCTGGCACGCAGTGATTTGGCCCGGCAGTGTCTGTGTTTGTTTAAAGAGCTGTGCTGAGCCAGGTTAGTGCCTGTTGCATTAGTCATAACAAGCTTTCAAGATTATAAATGGGGAAAGTGCTGAGTAACTTGTGATTCAGCCTTACTATGATTTCTAAGTACATATTACTAATACATTCCATGTTATTACACTCCTTTCCCTCCCAGTTTGACACCTACATCCGTTCCCTGCACAAAGCTGGAGCAGAGAAAGCTCCTCTTATTTCCAGTAGCTGGTAGGATATGAGGAGCTGGCTCATCCTCCACTCAACATTTCTATCAGCCTCAAAACTCCCTTGTTTAAAACAGTTTACTCTGTGCTGTGATGTTTTCTTTGGGCAATAGTAGTGACAGAAACCAGTTGATTTAAGGCAAAGTTGCAGCTTCTGCACCCCCTGCATGTAGCAATCAGTATTTTTTGCCTTTGTATTTACTGTGAGTTATCTGCAGGGTTTTTAAAGAAGAGTGAAAATTGAGCCATCAGGTGGTTTCTGTGGTGAAAGCTTGAATGTTCTATATATATATATATATAAAAGACAACTTTGTTTATTTTGGCATTATCTAAAATGAAGTTAATGGTGGGTGGAGGCTTCCTGGGAAGGAAATGTGCAGGGATAAAAAATGAAATTGTGGTGGGCCGCCACCCTGTAGGGCCTTGGTGAAAATGCTGAATAATTATCTGAATGTTGTGGGTGATGGAAGTTTGTGTCCTCTTCAGGCAGGGTTTTGCAGAGCAGCAGGGTGTTGCCTGTTTGTGCACCTTTGGGTTGGCAGGAAGAACATAGTTCTGCACTCCTCAAGCAAGGGCAGACCCTTACTTCCTGGAATTTAATTTGATCAACTTTACTTATATTGAGACATCTGTTATGCCAAGAAAGGCCTCTTTTGAAGAAAGAAAAATTATTTTTGGGCCTGAAGTACTGGAGGAGGTTTGGATCTATGATGCCAGGCTCGGGGTGGGTTTCAATGCCAGAGTCATCCTCCTCCCTAAATGGGGTTGTGGCAGTCCCCAAAATTGGAAGCAGAGTGCCTCCCTTTACAGCTTGGGAGAAAGAGTACAAACCGACAACTCCCTGTTCTCTTTCTCCTTCTTTCTTTCAGGACCTGTCAAGGGACCCTGAAGTGACAAGGCTTGTAATTTAGGCACTTTAGGTAAGCACCTCAAGTTAGAAGGGATGAGTCTGGGACCTGAAGTGTAGATTGCACCTTTGACAGCAACTTAAGAAGTTCCTCTCCCTCCCCATCAGCTCAAATGAGCACTGAAGACCCCAGATCTTTCTGGCATATTCCCAGTTTGGCAATTTCAGCACATGGCTGGAGATACTGCCAGTTTTGTGTCATGCTGGAAGGTTAGTGCAGTGGTGTAGGTGAAGCCCTGGGTCACCAGGGTCACCACAGTAGTCACAGAAGTTGTGGTTGCCCAGGCCAGGCCTTCAGCAAGGAACCTGCTGATAATGGATGTGGGAAACACTATATCTGCAAAAGTGAGGTTTAGCTGAAAAAAGCAACCTTTAGAGGTAGGCACCATAATAACCATAGGTTTCTTTTGAAACACTGGTGCTGTTTGTTGCAAATAGCTGAGTGGCTTGGTGACTGTCCAGGAAGGAGGGAGATGTGTGCTCCAAGTGCTCTTTGATTCAAGAGATTGGAAACTTCAGCTTCTGTAGCCATGTGAGTGCTTTGACCACCAGGCTTAGGCTATTCTAGAAGGAAGCACTCCACTGAAGCTGCACAGAGATATACAACCTCATGGAATCTGATATCTAATTGTAATTAGATATTGTAATCTAATTGTAAAAACCTTCTAATATCTAATTGTACAGTAAAGGGCCTTTACTGGAAGCAATGGAGCTAGTTGGTCTGGTCCCTGCTTCTAAGCCTGTTTATAAACTTATTTTAACCTGTAGATAAAGACAAAAACCACACAGGTTGCAGTGCCTGGGAAGCACCATCTTTCATCTACCTCTCCCACTGCACCCCATCCACTGATCTGAGCCTGGCACTGACCCCTGGCCACTGAGCAAAAAACATGCATTGGTACAGGAAGCACAGACAACCTCAGTGAGGAGAGAAATACCTTCACAGTGGGTTCAGCACTACCTTGGACACTTCTGGAACAATTTCCCTTGACACAATCTCCCTGAGAACAGAGAGTAGGTCCTTGCTCACCTCTGTGACAGAGCATGCCAAGAAGTACTAACTGTGGGCACCTCAGAGGGGCAGGTATTGAATTCAAATGGAGATTAATTTCTCACCATCTCTGGCTTGTAATCAGAGGTGGAAAGTGTCATCAGCTTTGCTGCGTGTGCCCGTGTTGTATCTCTCAACAATACAATCAGCTAGAAAAGATTTTCCCAATGTCTCTTAAATGCAGACAAAAGAAGACATGAAAGAAAATAAAACTTAACGAAGAGGATCCCGTGAAGGCTTTAGTGGTATTGCTCTGGAATGGAACTGCCAGTGAGCTGGGAGTGTGTGCAGCAGTGCAGGGTGAGCAAAGGGCAGCGCCCGAACCCTGTGTGTCAGCAGGTACATATCCTGCACAGTATCAGTTACCTCAGCATTTCAGACAGACTGAAATGGGAGCTATTTCCTATGAAAAATGACCACAAAAGCTTTCCATTCCATGACTTTAATTTGGCTTTCTTTAGGCATTTGGACATTATCCAGTGCTTCCCGGTAGCTGCCGTTACAGTATTGTTTCGAATATAGATTGTATGAGCCACTGTGCTGCCAAAATTAGAATTCATCCTGGAAATGCTCAGGCTCTTCTTTCAACTCTTTCTCCCAATCCCTTGGGCATTACACAGGCTTCCTCCACATTTTATCCCAAAGTCCTCAGCACTCCACCTGACATCCTCTTTGTGGTGAAATCTATTACAAAACATCGTGGCCTCTGAGAGGTTAAGCAGGCAAGCTTAGGATACACCCAGAGATATTTGAGCAAGCACTTTCTGACAAAACTGTTTTACATCTCTGCAGCTCAGGATCTGGTTGGAAATTCTCTTCAAAGAAAACAGAAAGGCAAGAAAGTCCCATCTTTGGAACTGTCTCTGATGATAAGATATGCCTTCATGTGTGTGCTCTTCCCATGTTGTGGCTAGAAGAGCTGGAGAAGTGGAGTACTTCAGGCCTTCAGGAAAACTGTCTCTGTTGCCCACTTTCTTCCTTTTTTTTTTTAGAGGATATATCACAAAGTTTGTGCTGTAAAGTCCGCTTCAGTTGGAAGCATCCTTTCTACAGATGCAATTTGTGCAAGGTTTTAGCACACTCATCTGCAAAATAATCAAAATTATAGACAACCTGCAAACTGTGTGCTCAGCTGGACATGTAGAGCTCATCCTGAAGATAAGCAATATCTATCAAAGGGATTTGCAGCTCAGCCCTGCTAATTGTGTACCTCTTTATCTTACCACTTTATTTCTGCTAGCTTTTCTTCTGCATGGTAGAAATAATTATGGTATGTTTTGGACCTGTACAGGAGTCACAGATCTATTTTTTCTCCCACTCTAGTGTTATACCTATAATGTAATAGGAACTGCAGTCTTGTTTGAATTACTGTTGTGTTGTGTTTGGATGCAGCAGTGTCTGGTGGTCAAAGCAATGAGAAAAGTAGCTCATAATCTGTGAAACACATGAACCACATGAACTACATTCCCGCAACATTTAGAATATTTGGCGGAGAGAGAGTGTTGTTTGAAAATGAACAAAGCAGTTACCTTTCCTTCTAGTTTGCTTTGTGTTATGGTGGCTAAAAATGCTATTGCATAATAATTTTAATTGTTTTTCTTTCAGTCTACGAGGCCAGATGCTTTAGTTTGGGTGGTTTTTTTGGCTGGGTTTTTGCTTTGTTTGGTTTCTTGGTGCAGAAAAAACGTATGCATCACCACACACCACTGCTTGTTTCCCAGTATATAACTGATATCTCAAAAGGAGAAAACCCCCTGAAACTCACTGCATATTAAGCTAATTCTTTACCAGAAAGACCTTGACAAGGCATTTAGCTTTTATTACATAATGTTTATTCTGTATGAGATGAATTTTTTGAATTGGAAAAACATGTCAGTATAATAACTAATGCATCAGCTGTAAACGTGTCTTTGCCTTGCTGAGGACAGAATAGAAAACAAACTTACATTCCATATTAGTATTAGCCCCACTAAGACAGTTTTTAATATGAAAAGGAATAACAAATCATTACGTGGGAAACTGGCAGAATACAGAGCTGAATGCTAGTGCATACTTTGGTATCAGACTCCCAACTACCCAAGCCTTGGAGAGTTAATTTAGCCAAAGCTTCCTCCACATGAATCATATCAAAGGAACCTCAAACCCTCAAACATATTTAATGCACAATCCCACCAAACTTCACAGGATGTGATGGGAGACATCCTTATACCATGACACAAAAATAAATCTGACAGTCTGCAATACAGCATTCTTGTTATTTTGGACATGTGGGTCAGAAAAGCCGCCAAAAGCTACCTTATCGCACAATGCCCAGGAAATTCCTGTGCCAAATACTTTGTGACAGGTCTAGAGCATGCTAAACATGAACACTGCAGCAGCTCATCCAGGAACCAGGCTTTCCCCACGGTGCATCCAGAAACCAGGCTTTCCTCACTGTGGTACTCAAGGCTGCAGTAGCCATGGGTAGCTCCTGATAGTTCCTAATCTAAAGCAGTGTCTGTTGTCTGGATGAAGAAGTCATGGGTCTCAGATGTCAAATGGATCAGGAAACTGAACGTTCATTCTTCTATCAAAGCTCTGCATTCATTTCTATTCTTACAGGCAATACTAATGTGTGATAGGTAATAGCCATAATAGCACAGAAGTATTAATTTATGGTAGGTATGTGATGCGTATACTGTGTGTGTCCTTGTGAAAGCCAGAAGCAGAAAGCCTCAGCACTCTACTTATTCCTAAAGGACACACACACTTTGAAATGGGTTCTTCTGTTGTCCCTTTCTTTCTATTGGTTAAACTTGCTCCTCATGGCACAGCAATTTACCTGTGGTCCCGCTGGCAGACAGCTATCTGGAGTCTTCAAGGAAGGAGCTGGCAATGCAGGCCCTATTTACCTCTGACAAGGTGCTTTGTGAGGTCAGAGCAGACCATTGTCTGACTGATTCTATAATCCAGAGTGAGTCCAGGGCTTGATCTGAAGGGCAAGATGACATCAGTTCAGGAGATGAGGTGCCTGTGGGCTGAATTGGTGGTGGGAGAGGGGAGGGCCATGACTGTGGATGTCTTTTCTTCTCCTACTAACACAGAGTAACTAATCACTGGACATTAAAGTTGGTTTGTTTTCAAACAAAATAATTATCTTTTTTTAAAAAAAACCCCACAGATATTCTTAAGGAGTACTGCAAGGATAACTCACAGCCTACATTATTGTACATACTCACTACCACCTAAATTGTGCCAAATTGGTAGACTAAAGCTCTGATTAACCTCATACAGTGGTCTCAGGGCTCCATAGCTGCATGCTTCAGGGGCCAGCTAATAGAGGTGTAGCACTCACTGCTGTCTTCAGAGCATTTGTTACTGGGGATTAGTAGTTTTTCCACAGCACCCAAAAGATCTGGCCCTGCTGCAGAGCCCCCATGTTCTCAGAGGTGCATGACTATGTGGTGGTGTTTCTTTGCAATACTTCAGCTTGATTAAAAAAATAAAAGAAAAAGAGAAAGAACCTGCAGGAGCAAGGTTTGGGTTGGCTGTAAACCAACATGTGCACAGTTCAATAACATACATCTACGTTCAGTGATTTCAGCTCTTAGTCAGAAGCTATAGGACCCTAACCCAATTTTAAACAGCTTACAAGGGCAGATTTTAAGTCTTACCTTTTATTTTCTTTGTACTGAGGTAAGTAGTGAGAAAAATCACTGTTACAGAAAAGAACTCTTACAGAAACTATTATTACTCAACAGGTTTTAAGTTTTTCTACCAGCTTCAAAATTGCTGTTTCCAGGTCTCATTTAATTAATCGTGGTAACTGAAGGATTTGACAGAAGTTTGTGAACCCCTATCCTTACAGAGTTTTCAATTACATTAATTAATTAGTTTTATACAAATCAATTCACACAGCTGAAGAGACCTAATTAAAAATAAATACATTTACAAGCTATCTTATTACGGCAGCGTTAAGGGTAATGAGTTCATTAAGCATCACGTGAAGACATTTTCAGGCTGAGGGTACAGGCTGCAACATGTTGGAGACACTCGCTGCTGAGGAAAGGAGGCTCTGCCAACAGAGATTAGCCTATCTGCAACAAAAGCTTTTACTTCAAAGATCATAGATAACGTTGGAGGGCTTAATGAGAGTGGATTTTTAAAATGTAAATAGGAGGATCTAGCGGGCACATAAATTGCATAACACTCATGGCACACCCTCTGCTCTTGCTTATGGAAGTAAAGAGAGTAAAAGTTAACAAATTAAGTAAGTCACTCCCCCAATTTCCTATTAGTGCAGGAATGCTTTAATAATTGGAATCGTATCACAAGCTTGAAATAGCTGCTGCACACCCCATTTGTCTGAGTACCCCTTTTGATGAGGCTAGTCCCAAAATGCCCAACTGAAATAAATACAAGGTGTCTCAGCACTGTTGTGCTGCTCCACTTTTAACAGGGTGAGCTTCCGAAAAAACCTCTTTCAGATCACAACATAAAAAGCTTTATGGGTAATACTGAAAATGGGATTTATTTTCTGTTCTGTTGCGCAGAACTGATAACTGATTCTTTAAAAGTTTGCTGTGTTACACATGAAACATTAAAATGCTGTGTGCTGAACTGACAGACAGAGGAAATTTTTAATATGCTGAAATAAAATGTACTCAAATAACCCTCCCTAATAGTCTTTCATTCTTTGCTTCACTTATACAGAAAACCAGCCATCACTTTTAAGTTTTAATAAGTTTCATATGTTTTGTAGAGGAACTGTGTTTGGTTAATTCTAACCTTTAATTAGTAGCCTCTGGATTGGTGTATACCCCAGGCACAGGGATGTTATTAGTGTGAACTGAAAGCTATGTGTGTTACTCCATAACAGATCAAAACAAACCTTGTACGCTCTGACAGCATTAAACCCCACTGAGACCTTGTGCAGGATATGGTTTTCCACTTGCAAAAGAAAATTGTAATTCACAAGCTTTTGCCAGATGTTGTCCTCCCATACTTACATACCTACTGAGTAGGTGGTCACCTAGGGTAAAGCCAAGTGTGCCCTGTTAGAGCATTTGTCAGACTAAATAACTTCTTGAGGTCTTTTTCTTACCTTTTTTTTTTTTTGAGAAAAATAGCAAAAATTTTTAAAAGCTGAGCTGGAAGATGGCTATTTACTATGAATAGGATCCTGTTATTAAGAGAGAAGGCTTAGGGGCACAAAGGAGTCTGTTGAAGACTTGATTTCTGCTGAATAATGTCACTACAGACCACACTGCACTATAAGTGCAGCAGAAACATGAAATCATGAGACAGACAAAACGAAGAGAACATGGAGAACAGGAGATTGAAATAGAATGCTTTGAAAGGCGATTTCAGAAGACATTCTTTTGTTAAAATTAGAGATATTCCTGTAACCAAATAGAAGAGTCCCCTAAATGAGAATAAAATGTACTGGTGGTTGCTCATCCCCAGCATTTTACTGGCATGTAGATAGCTGGTACAAATGGGTACTACTACCAAACTGTTATCAGATTTTACCAGGTCAGCAAAAGTCATCTTTGTTATCTGTAAAATTTTTTCCCAGAGAAAAAGGTTTAAACTTTGCATGGAAAAGAGGAGCTTAAACAAAAAAAAATTGTACTCAACCTTTACCCAAGTTTTCTTTGGAAACAGCTTGGGTGATCCTGCCTTGGTGTTTTTTACATACTCAGCTTTAAACACAAAAACATGGCTTTCATGTTGTAAACGTTATTGCAACTTTTGCGGTCCAAGAAGAAAAGTGAGGCAAGATTGTGGACAGAAATTAGAAGAGTGTTCCATAATTGGAAAACTTGGAATAATTTTTATATTTAATCTTCTTCAGTAATTGTTTGTAAAATTCAGTAAGTAAAAGGAAAGGCTTCTGGTGTTTTAGGATGTGCAGATGTTTTTTTTTTCCAGGAGATTTTATAAACACGACAAGTAATGACTGCAAATGATTTTATATAGCAAAAAGCATTAAGATGACTTCTTAAAAGAAATTAAGTTCTCCCTGGCTTCTGGACTTTTTGAGAAGAATGAGATAAACTTTTGACTCTGAGTGCCATAAGGTACTTATGGTATGACTGCTTGAAGCTGCAAAAATCTTATCTGCTACCATGGTGGAAACCAGCCTGTGAACATCAGACACCCAGTGACATACTTACACGATCTATTTTTGACCAGCTCTAACGAAGGCATTGTGATAAAAGGGCAGCTCCTGCCAACAGGTCGGCACATGAGGTGGAGTGCGGTTGCTGAAAGCCAGGGGTGTCCCAGAGCAGTCCTGCAGCCCCTCCCAGGCACAGCTCCATGGAGCCTCCAGGCACCTCTGGGCACAGGAGCTCTCCTGCAGGATCAGGCCTGTCTGCATGCACGTGGAACCAGCTCTGCTGATTGCTTTGATGCTTGCCTGAATAACTTTTACATAAACATGATGCAGCAAGTGCCCTTCCTTTTATTCTATTAAAATCACACATAGTTTTAGTTCTATGGATGGAGACCTTTCTTGGGAAAGCCAATGTCTGTCATGAGTGAATTAAAACTATTAATACAGTTTTTATGTTACAGTTCATAGAATGTAATGATGTTCTTTGCCTAGAAACTGGCAACAGCAACTGATTCTGAGCAATGGTCCCATATCTGCCTTTTCATGTATCTTGGATTTTGTGGTATTACATTTTGTCTCCATGAAATCAAAGGAAAAAATCTTCTCTCTCATTGGCAACAAGAACAAACTGTGTATATGATCCTGACTTTAAAAGCTTCCGTCACTAAATTTTGTGTGTAAAAACACCAATAAAAACCTGAGTAAAGCTTTGAGGCTTTAGAAGAAATCTGAAAAGCCAGGGAAGTTTTTTCTCCTTGTTTTTCCTCTTATTTCCTCCTCTTTCTTGTTAATAAACAGACAAGGCAAATCTTCCAACAGACTTTGCGGTGTACATCTCTCTCTACAGGTAAACAGTCCTGGTCATTTCTTTCAAACATATCATCTTCCTGAGATTAAGCCTGGATTAATTTCTTCTTTAGACAGGTGACTTTCCACTCCTTGACAGAAATCTGAACAGCATAAAAAATGGTTCTGGTCAAAATTGCAGATCAGCTGGAAATTCACAAGCAGTCGCACAGGATTTCCTCTGGAGAACTGACTGACTGACTGACTGACTGACTGAGAGCCATTTTATTTGTCAGTTATGTTGTTTTCCTCCAGAGGATAATAGACAAGCAAATTAATTAGTGAAAATAAGCTACAAAACCATCAAAACATTCAGGCAAACCTTCACTCAAACTAACATGTTCAGTGAAACAGAAACTTGGACTGGCAGTTCTCTGTTTTTACACTATTTGTTGATTCTACTGACAGCTTTAATCATTGCTGAGCTGACATTCTGGTGGTACAAATGAGTAAATAAAATGTCAGTTTTGCTTACGATGACATTGAACATAACTGTTCAACCTTGACAGGTCTATATTTGTAGACAAGATAATAATTTCTTTAGACTTTTCTGCAAGAATAACATGTCTAAAATCTGCACTGCTACCACATACATGGCCTGTAAACACTAAAAATCAGCTATTTTTATTTGTGATCTTTTGACAAAAACTAATGGTGTGTTTTGCTTTTTTTTTTTTCTTTTTTACCTAGAAGGGCAGAACAGCCAACATATACCCAGCTCCAGATCACAGAGAAAAGGCCCCACCTCACCAAAAGTGATGGGAGTCCCTCTATCAGCTCCTGTGGGCTCGGTGTTGACTCTTCCAAGGGTTGTACAAAACCCCAAGGTTTTCTGCTAAAAACCTTGTGTCAAAGAGGTTCTTTGTTTAAGGCATAACCTGAGTTGTCTGTCAAACGTGGGCCCCGATCCAGCAAAGCACTTAAGCACATGTGTAGTGTTGTTGAAACCAACGGGACTACGGCTCACATGCTTAAAGTCACGCGTGTGTTTAAGTGCTCTGCCGGCCTGAAGCCTTGCAGAAGTCCTTTATATCACGTTGATTTCAAAGCACATTTCGTTATTACATCACTGTGCTGTTCTTGGCAAGGAATGAATTAATAAATGGGACAAGGAGAGGTCCGGCAGGAGCTGCTGGGGGAGTGGGACACTGCATTCCTTTCAAAACAAGGTTGTGGCAATAAGTTTTCAAGAGACATGAATCAGCCACGTAGGCAGACATAAACACCGTGAAGCAGCCGGCCCGGGTGACATACCGCTGCACTTTGTATATTGCAAGAACGTATCAATACTGGCTACGTTGTGTTTTTAATCTTTCCACAGACTTGGCATCCACCCACCCTCTAAAGCCAGCCGTATTCTGGTCAGTGTGAGAATGCACTCGGCCCTCTCTCTGCACAGCATTTTAATGCTATTTCACAACCTGAGATTGCATGGCTGGAGAACAGCCCTGTTGGAAAGCCACAGTATTGGCACACAAGTGCTTTATAGATATATTAAAGCCAAAATGTCTCCCTTGAGGACACAGTGATAGCCATAGTGTTGGGTGAGACACATGCTCTCAAATCACAAGCTGAGCTCTTCCAGAGGGATGCTCTGTTGCATCCTCAACCATGTGGCCAAAATTATGTGGCTGAGTGCACAGCCCTGTTCAGATCATGCATTTTGGGAAGTTCAGGAACCTGCTGCCATGGTACTTACCAGCAGCCCGCCTTGCATCCTGTTGCTGGTGGGTTGTCTTGGCAGCCAGAGCCCTGCCTGTGGGTGAGATCTCAGAGCCCATGTCGCAGAGAGCCCTGTGCCACCATGTCAGGGCATTGCACTCGCACTGACACCTCACCCAGGCTAGCAGCATGCAATGGAATCTGCAGGCTCAGATAAGGATGGTGGCAAAAGCCACACTGGTGTCTCCTGTTGTCATGGTCCTACTTGTGAAGGGAGCAGCTAAGTGGAAAAGAAAGAGTGCTTTGGGGAATAGGGCAGGAAAAAGAGGTCAGCTGTAGAAGGGACGAGGAAGGAGGATGAAGAGGAGCAAGAAGGTAGCAAACAGCAACTGTATGAAGGAAATGTCCTAGAAACAGCTGAAGGTCCCTTTTGGAACCTCTCACTGAGGCAACTGCCTAAGCGATGATGGGGATGGGGCTGCAGTTATGACCAAGGATAATGTGAAAGCATGTTTTCTGTGCTGAGAGAGGAGGATGCTGGGGTGGAAATCTGGGAATGGTAAATTTGGTACCACAAAACATCTGGTCTGTTATCTGGGAAAGACATCAATGCCCCTTTCATTTTGCTGGGATTGGGTTAAGTATTGACTTTCATTGATCACATGAACGGGAAGCAACAATGGAAGCTATGGAGCTTCCTAAATAATCTTCAACACAATACAATATAGATAAATAGCACAAATCCAGGTCCTTTTCCCTTTGAAAGTTTCTTTTAAGAAAGCTACTGTGCTACAGATACTGACATGCAACTGGAAGAAACAACTTCCAGTACTGGGAAGGCTAGTGGGAAGAGGAGCCAAGCTCCCTATCAGAGCCTCAGTTTCATATGCCTTTTGTGTTGAAATCTGCAAAATCTTGTAAGGAAGAACAAGGGATTTATTATTTCACCTGGGAGTTCTAGAAGTTTGGGCCCATTTTTCATTTTTAATTTTTTTGCACTCTTGATTTATTTGCTTATTGTTACTGGTAGTTTTTTTTAATGCCATTCATGACCAGAATACAACCAATCATGTAGTTAAATATAAACAAAGTAAAACAAACTACAGTTTTCTAATCTGAAAAGGAGCTTGCTTCAGACTTTTTCCTCCAACTAGGACTCAGTGTGTCCCCTTTGATGAAAGCTGGAGGAAAGCTCTCAGCAGCAGCTTAAACACACATTGCCAAACTCACAACAGAGAAGGAGCAATTACACCTTTTCAAGAGGGTATTTTGAATCTGGTTATTCGAGCAGGATGCAGCACTGCTGATACCATGGAGGCTGAATTGATGTTTTTCCTGGGAAATATCATTTGCAGAAGAGCTATAATCATTTTTTCTGATGCACAGTGCTGATACAAAACGAGTACCGAATCCAAAACCCTGTCACCAATGGTAAAGTTTCTGTGCTTTCTCTGGGGTTTGGATCAATTTCTCCATCTGTAATTGCTGATATAGGAGGAATGTTATTTTTGCTGTGGTACTTGCATTAAAAGAGAGCTATCATTTAATCAAGGTTGTTGCAATATGTTTGCTAACAGACACAACTTCTTAGAAGGATTTAAATCTTCTAAACCATCTGGTAAAGTGAAGACAATGCAAAATGTCATTTTAATGGATGTAAATGTAATGCAAAAGGTAATTTTTATCAATGTCAGAAGTGAACCACTTTTTACAATCTGATTCTTCTCTGCAGTTCTTAAGAATAATGTATCACATCTTTTACATTTCTTCTTTTAGGACAGCTACTTTCAAATTATTCTCCTTTTAAAAAGGCTCCAAGAGAGAGGCACAAAGAAGAGCTTGTGATACCACATTGCAGGACATGTGTTATGTTCCCACAGCCTGCCACATTCAGCTTACCTCTGTGTGCCATTCTAGTGTGGCTGTAGGTGGTCTGGAGAAGGAATTACCTCTCCAGCCTGACCCCTGCAGCTCATTGCTGCCCTCCTGCAGAGGGGAGCTTCAACAGACTGGGGTACACAGCTTTTTCTTAGTACAGCATATCTCAGCTTGGCATATATTTTGAGCAATTTTGAGTTGCAGGTGCTGACTGGTATGAGTTTTTGTTTGGAGCAGTTTTGGGAATGCTGCCCAAGTAGGAGCTTCCTCCTGCAAGTGATGAGGACCTTAGCGCCACGTCATTGTGCTTTGCCACCCCCTGAGCCCCTTGGCCACGGGTTGCCCACACAGCACTGTTCCTTCTGGAGCTCACTGGCAAGCCCCTGCAGCTGTAGGGCTGTGGGAAGCACTGCTGCTCAAGCTCAGCCCGTGGTGGTCTCACCAGGCAAAGGTCAAAGATGCTGACAAAGTGCAGCTTTTAAAAATCACTGAGATACCTAACCTCTGCCACCACAGGAAAGTTAGATGTGAAAAATCCTCTTGAGATCCTTGCAGGGCTTTTAAACCTCTGCATGAGCTGAGCCAAGTGGCTCTGCTCGAGAAAGGTACCTGGAAACTAAGGTTAGAGGAAGGAAGTGTCAATTTAGGTAGAGGATGTCAGTGCATGGACAGGCTATGGGTAAAACTGACAGCACCTCCCAGAAAGGATAGGTTGCTATACAGCAGTAGAAATCAGGGAGGGCAGAGGTCTTTTGGGAGGGGAAGGAAGGGAAAATCCTTCAGCCTGTGAAACGCACTAGGGAAGGGAGCAAGGGAGCACCTGGTCGCCATTTACCGCTTTCCTGAGCTCTCCTGCCCTCTGCTCCATTTGGCTGAGAGCAGTGATGGTGTTAATCAGTGTTCAAAGATGGCATTTCTTCTGCATGACACTGTTTACTCTGGGTGTAGAAGGAGGTGACCCACTCATTATCCTGATGGACCAAAGGAGCAGAAAGTCAAGTTTCAAGCTATTGCTGTGACTTAAGAAGCATGCAACTCTTTTGCCTCTGGACATAATCAAGTCAACATGTTCAGTATTGGTTTATGCTTAAAAAGCAAAGTAAAAGCAGATGAAGTGTATTTATAAGTTCATCAGCCAATGAATGATGAAATGGAAAAAGAAATTAATAGGAAAATGTCAGCCAGGATAGAGAAGGGAATCAGTGTGAAGTTCACATCCAGACCAACAATTTGGAGTTAATTCCAAAGACAAGGGCATCTTGATTTAGAGTAGAAAAAAAAAATTGACACCTTCTCAACTCCCAATTTAAATGTAAACCATAAAAAAATAGTGTGAAGAAGATTGTTTTGCTGGATTATCTCAGGCTAGGAAGGTTAAGGGGCACTTAGGTCGGGCCACTTGAAAATGTGTGGCTTTGATTTAAAGCTCAAAATCTTAAATAAAATATGAAACATAGAAAGCAATGTTACAAAAATGAAGCCCAGTCTCCCTTACACTTCCTAGAACCAGATAAACTTGGGTGTAACTCTGAGAGCAGTGAAGAGAAAACTAGAGGAGGAAAATGCCTCTTTGCTCCATGCTTTTCTGCTCTGCTAAAACTGCTCCTTTTTCTGCAAGCAAAAATCTGGTATTTAAAATATTTTTCAACAACTTGAAATACAGGGACAAGCAGAAAAAACTGCAGCCTTGTTAACTGAAGTGTGAGGGCAGGGAAGTAACATAGTAATGTCACTGAACCCTCCATCTTTTAAAAATTATTTAGAGAGTTGAGAAGACTTTATATTTCATAAAAATCTCATTGCCTGATCTAGTCCAGTATTTAAGAGAAGGAGATATGAGGAAAGAAGCATAATGAAACCCAGCCCAAACAGGCCAGACTAGAACAAAGGAGTTGCTGTTGATTTTGTGTCAAGCTTTGCCACAGTTTGACTCTGTGAGCTGGTGCACGTCTTTATGTCCATGCTGCCATCAAAGGTGTGATAGCAGCTCATATATTCATGCCCTGGAGCACTCTTTGCATTAGTTTAGCCATCTGTACCAGAGCCATCATACACTTTTACCTCTTTTAAAGGCCATAGCAAAGACTAACGTAATCCAAGTTTGCAAAAGCTTTTGTGGTCTGCTGATGAAAAGTATAGAAATGACAGATGCTGTAATATTTCTGCTTATTGAACCTACTGGTAGAGGCATGTGTCTTGCTGCTGGAAGAATCCTTTAATAAAACAAAATCCATTGCACATCCACTTTTTCCTGGCTGTGAAACTATTGCTGTGAATTGACGCAGGCTTAAAAATCTAAGCCAGAGCACAGAACTGAGGAATACTACACATATATATGTTCTTGGCAGTGCCTTGATGCAGATCACGGCCACAATCTGTTCAATGAATGTCTGTTATTTAATGATCCATCCGGTGTTGATTTAGAAAAGAACAAATTGGAATATTTGTGCTCAAATGGCAGCTAGGAGAGGATGGCTCAAAATGAACTGTTCCCTTGGTTCTGGTAGATCTCAGGGATAGAAGCAGCCCCTTGAAACAGCTTTAAATGAGACTGAGTGGAGTTTGCACACTGATGTTCACAATACAATTCATGTTTCAGAAAAGTAATAACTGAGAACACACGCATAATAGAGGCTGAGTGAACAAAGTTTGTGATGTATAATTTGCAAGGAATATTTCTTTAAAAATGTAAAGCAGGAGTGTCACTTATCATTCCCACATGGAACGAGTGGTGAAAAGGTTGTGGAAATAATTTTTATTGTTATCATATGTTTTCCCTAAATGTTGCTATAGGAGTAAACCCTTTTTGGTATTACTTTACAGTATGCTATTGTTTGACATCCAGCATTACACTTGTGTTTGAATAGCTTGCCCTTGTAGCATCCTGCTTTGGCTTTGTTGATTAATTCAGAGATAAATATACCATTGTTTTCATGGTGTATAAAAACTATTCAGTCTCCTGCTGGGTGACAGAATATTAAAAGAATGGCAGGAGCGATCTTAGTGGAATAACACTCCTGGACAGTTACTTTTAGGACTAAGGGATCAAGGTTTAATGCTCTGATCTAGTTTCCTTCAATTCCTTTGCCCTAGGATGGTGCACAGGTCCTGGAGACACTGGCTGACTGTATGACTCTCACTGCTACCCAGCTCCTCTTCTGAGGAGGAATTTGCAGCCTGGAGCAGGTCTATAGGGCTTGGAGATGAATAAAACTTCCTACAGTTAGTTTAATTTGACTTGTGTGGTCAAAATGAATCATTGTTGGTCTCATGTGAAAGGTAATCAAGGAGGTTCTGCTAAAAAATGTGTGAGTCTCTCTCAGAATGTATTTCAAGTTTTAGAAAAACACAGAGATGTAGGGGATGAGGTAGTTTTCAATGTTCCATTTTTATGGTTTTCAGGGGAATACTTGAAGTTTAGAAGGAATACATACATTGGTTCTTGCTTGCTTTCTTTTTTGTCAGAACATCTGATTTTCTGACTATATATCTCCACTTCCATGTGAAAGGCACAGCAGGTCAGAGTTTTATTCCACGGAAAACAGCTGCAGTAAGTAAGCAGACATCCTTCACTGTGTTCCAGCTGCTCAGAAACAGTTGAGTTCTACTGATGTCAATGGACACCAATGCCCCATCCCTGGAAATGTTCAAGGTCAATGTGGTGGTTTTAAACAGCTTGATTTTTGGTGAGGAGAGAAAAACTACAAGTGAATGGGAAAAACCCACTACAGTCAGGTTGGATAGGGCTCTGAGAAACCTGATTCTAGTGAAAGTTGTCCCTGCCTATAGCAGTGGTGTTGGAACTTGGTGGTCTTTAAAGTGCCTTCCAACTCCAACCATTCTATGATTCTAAGATGTATCATACCCAACCATATTTTAAAATATATTCCCTTCGATCAAAAGTAATGGAGTCTGGGATCACGTAACACAACTAAAACTCACTCTTCTCAATGTGAAAATTAAAAGAAAAAACAACGTTGCTTTTCTTGTGCTTAAAGAGATACAATGCACAAATATAAAGATAAACAGATGTTAAGATATGTAGCTATGTAGAGGACTCGGTGTTTTAGAAGCTCAGTGAGTCTCCAAGGGCTTTTGAAGAGACTGGGAATCTCAAGATGCTCTCGGGGTCTCTGAATGAGGTACACTGTCAGGGCTTATCACTAAATCACAGAATGGCTGGGCTTGCAAAGGACTCTGAACAACACCTTATCCACCAGCCCCTGCCCAAGCAGGACCACATAGAGGAGTGGCCAAAAACTGTGTCCAGGTGCCTTTTGAATATCTTCAAATATGGGAGGCTCCATAATCTCTTTGAAAAACCTGTACCAGTGTTCGGTCAACCTCAAAATTAAAAAGTGTTTCCTAATTTTTGGGAGGAATCTCCTGTGTTTCAATTCGGTCCCATAACTGGGCACCACTGAGAAGAGATTGGCTCTGTCTTTCTTATCACTCTCTCCTCAGGTGTTTATACATATAATAATATCCCCCCTCAGAGCCTCCTCCTTCCTGGGCTCAACAGTCCCAGCTCACAGCCTTTCCACAGAGAAGTTCCTATTCCTTCATCATCTTTATAGCCCTTGGCTGAACTTCTCTTCAGTATGTCCATGTCTGTCTGTCACTGGGAGCCCAGATCTTGACCCAGAGCTCCAGGTGTGGCCTCACTGGTGCTGAGGGAGCTGCCTCAACCTGCTGGCACCAAAGTGCATTTATTACAAGGAAGCATTTATTACAAACATGCTCCTTCATACATAATTAATAATCTAGAGGATTTGCAGTGTTTTAGTGTTCTCAAAGGCATCCGATTTTCTACTCTGAACTCCTAATCATACCTAGAAAAAGAGCATATCCTGGATCCAGTGATACTTGGGCAAACTAGTGCATCAGTGGCAAGACATACCTCTTAATCTAGAAAACTTAATCAGGGAGGAGAAAAGTCTAAGGAAAATTAATCGACAAACACCAGAGGTTTATGTCCAAAAAGGAGACAAAGGAGTCCTTTTTGCTTTATTCGAATAAAGGGAGAGGCCATGGGGCATTCCCCTGGGATCTCTCAGATTTTTGGAGGACTCAGCCTCCTTTTATCCCAATTTCCCAGTTGCATCTCCCTCTCTCTTTCCCCATTGCTGAGGTACCTGAGAGGCACAGACTTCCCAAACACCTGATACCTGAGATTCCCTCTAATGCACAACCCTTTTAATTTTTACTTCTTGTAGAATTCATGGTTTTCCCCCGTTGCTTCTTTCATCTTCCAATATCCAATTTCATTTATCAGCGAGCCTGCAGTTTGTTTTAAAGGCAAATATCTTTTCCCATTCATCAATCAGTGGAATCCATCCCATTGTTTCTTTTCTCTCTCAGTGCTAACCTTATCTACCAGCAGATCCACAGCTCGTTTGTAAAGACAAATCCGACATTCCTCTCAACCCCACGGAACCCCTGATGTCAGTGATGTTCTGAGCCCCTGCAGAGCTGCTCATTCCCATCCCCACTGTCCAGCTCACCCTGTCACCCCTCAGTGCTCCCTGAGCTCTGCCAGAAGGGTTTTCCTCTCTGGAGTGGGTGACAGGAGCGTTTCCAGCGATGAGGAGCAGGGACAGCTCGGTTCAGTCACCCTGAGCAGCTCAGGAGCAATCAGGGTGACTGGCAGGTCCTGCAAACACAACAAATTCCACTCTGCTCGCTGCTTCACAGCTGCTAATTCCTTCCAGCACCTGCTTCGCCCTGCCCTGGGGCTGCTGTCACAGCAGGGCTGAGCTGCAACCTGCAAAATCCGCGGTCAACACCCATTTAATGAAGTTTGGGATAATCTCTGGGCTGTGTGTTCGGCCTTATTAGTGCCTCAGAGTGTAAAATATTAATTCTGTCGGGTACAGCAGCAAGAAAAGAAGTGTTTTGGTGACTGGTAATCCTTCAGGCAGGTGTGCTGGGGGAGTGTCACTGTTCTCTCCTCCATCAGTGACAAATGGGATTTGGATTTCTCAGCTGTCAGGGCTGTTCCTGTTTCATTCAGTGGGCTTGAAAATCAGATTTTTAAATGTTCCCTCGACTGGACACAGAGCTGCCATTCCCTGCGCTGGAGTGAAGCTCCAGGAGAGCTTTGGTCACCTCCTCAGCCTGGGTGTGATGTGGAAATCTGAAAATCTGAAATCTGCAGGTGTGAGACTGGGAAATGGGGCTAAACCTGCCCCGGGGGGGGTTCATCAGTTCTGTCAGAGCATTTCTGTCACCACTGCTCTGTCCTGTCCCCCAGAAACCTCCCTGCCCAGCTATTAAAGTGCCACAAACCCCTGATATTAGAGATAAACGTTTAAAAACATCAAGCTTTCAAATTAATAAACCTCAGCTCGCTGGACTCTGCTTATCTTTACCTGAACGGTGCTGAGGGGCTTTGGACCTGCAGGGAGGAGCTGGGGGAGCCAATTCCCACCTGGAAATCTTGGGATGGAGAGGGAGCAGCAGCAGGAAATTCCCACCTGGAAATCTTGGGATGGAGAGGGAGAAGCAGCAGGAAATTCTCACCTGGAAATCTTGGGATGGAGAGGGAGCACCAGCCAAGCCCATAGTGAGGCACAAGGTGCAAACCTGAGCCTTAAAATTCCCCCTAAATCCCTTTGTTATTAATGAATACCGAGGCCAAACCCGATATTTGAGCACTGGAAAGAGCTCAGAGCTCTCCCTGCATCTCCTGTCTGCTCTGCTTGTGGTGGAGCTCTCAGGAGTTTTGGGTTCTTTTTGTTTGCTTTGCTTTTGTTTTGGGTTTGGGTTTCTCTTGTAATAAAAGGGCAGCTGTTGTGCTAAACGATTACTGATAGTTTACTGTTGCTGAACTATTACTGTTGAGTGCTCTGCAGAGGTTTGTGAAATACTTTAAAATATCTTTATCACATAATATATGCATATATTAGAGATTTAAATGTGTTGTATCCACTGCTGCTTTTTCAAACGTTTAACACAGATTCTGACATTTTAATGGAGTGCTGTAGATGTTCCCAGGAATATCTGCCTGAGTTCCAAGGGTTTATTTACCGCCAGGGCTTTTAATGGAAATGTAAAATCATTTCTCTTCTGGGCAGCACACATTGCACTGCGAGCACATCAACGCAACGTGAAACCCACATAAAATTCAAAAGCTGCGAGGGCTCCAGAAGCAGCCAGAGCCTGTTTTACATAGGTTTGGGTATTTATGGGGCTGGCACGCGCTCACTAAAACGGGCAGGATAATGGGGCTGCAGTAAAACACCCCAGCAAAGCAGGCTGAGGCTTCCAGCCTGCCGTGAATCCTGCTGCAGCACAGGGCAGGGTGGGATTGCTCAGTGCAAACAGCCTGCATTTGTCCAGGTGCTCGTGGATCTGCAAGAGCAATATTTGCTCTGCTTTTAAGGGATATTAGCTACGAGTTCCAATAAATGTGTTCCATTTCTCACCGGAGATATTTCACTCTCAGGGTACGTGCAATGTCTTATTTGTGACTGATCTGATATTTAGATTGAGGCTTTTAGCTGCTTTTAAGAGCAAATTCATAATTTTTATGGTTTCCCATCCAGCAGAGATTGAGAGCTGTCTTGGCTCGTACAGGACATGCTGGTCTGGACTGATTTTATAACAAGGGGGTCTAATGATGTATCAGCCTTTTTGTTCTATCAAACTTCAGTTAAAGCTGTTTTGTTTGAGGTTTTTGTTGTGGACAGCACAAAAGCTGTTCCATTTCCAAATTCCATTTGTTTGATGCTGTTGCACCTTCAGCCACGCTTTGCCCTTCCTCACCTGCTGCTCCAGATGTTCCTGTTCTGTGATTTATTCTGGCAGCAGGGGAATTTGGGGTGGTTTGAGCTCCAGGAGTGGTCTGAACTCCCTGAGGTTGAGGGCAGAGCTGCTCCAGCCCTTCCCCTCCCAGCCCTGGTTTGCTCCAAGGCCCTGCAGGACACTCTGAGCTCCTCCACTGCCCTGAATATGTTAAATCCATCACCCCACTTGTCCCCTCTTGTTAAATCCATCACCCCGTGTCGTTAGGATACTGCTGGGAGCCAAGAAAGCAGCCTTTTCTCAGGCTCCTCAAGAACAAGAAATTATAACAATGATTAAACACCTGCTGGAGAGTGAGAGACGTGATGTTTTGTACAAAGCATGTTTTCAAAGAGGTGTTGCCTTCTTGGACCAATGAGCCTTTTCTACTCTATATGGCACGAACTACCCTATATAAGTGCGGTGTTTAAGTAAAAGTTCTCTCTCTTTTTGCTCCTCCATTGCACGAAGAATTATGTTGCATTATTCTTTTTGCCACTCTCCAGTAACTCAAATGCAACAACCCCACCTGTCCCCTGTGTCCCCGCACCAGTCACCCCAGGCAGTGGCACCTCCAGCCCTGCTCCCATCCCCTCAGCAGCATCTCCAGGTGCCTCTCCTGCTGATTTTTGTCCATTTTGCAGCCCCTGGGGGCTCTTCAGTCCCTGTATTGGACACAGCCCTGGGATGAGGGGCTGTGCACGGGCTTTTCTTCCAGCAGGAAAAATGTTTGTTTTCCTTCTGAGATTTGTCTCTTTGTGAATAAATCAATACAGCCAGAAGGTAGCGAGGTCATGAAATAGAAACGCTGGAGCAAAGCACTTCTGAATTAGATTGCTAAACTGGAAAGAAAAAAGAAGGGAGATAACTTTGTAGTTCCCCTGAATAGATAATTCCTTTTTATACAGACATGTGCTCTGGGGCCTCTCTGGGTTTGATGTGCTGCTTTGCAGCGGAGTCTGTTTTCCCTGCCTCTGTTGCCAGAAATGTTTTTAATTTTGAATGCTTGAACATGAAAGGATAAGTTGTGAGACTTTATCATTGTGTTTGTAATCACGGGGACGATTTCGTGAGCGAGTCCTGCAGGGATTTGGGGAGTTCAGAGTGATGGAGGTGGGGACTGGACCAGCTGGAGGCCCCACCAGTGGTGACACTGAAATGTTTCAATGGTTGGGGAATGTTCTGCCTCTGGGCACAGAGATCAACACCTTTTTCAATTGTAAACAGCATTAAGAGAGAAAGCAGGGAGTCTTGATTCTGGTGCCTGTTGCATTTAGTACTCAGTGATACATCACACATTTAACTAACTTTTGTATTTCTGTAGAGTTTGAGGTTAAATGCTGTTTCCAGTGTGTGAAAAAGATGATTTTTAAACGAATCTAAAGGTGTTCAATGATCTCTCAGGTCCCTCCCAACCCAGGTCATTCTGTAAGATCTCACATTCTTGAATTTATCCCATCTGAAGGCTGCTAACACAAAGGAACATCAGGTACTGATGATTCCCCAGAATGGTGAAATTACAGCCTTGGAAGGCTTTGGTTTCAATTAAAAAGCTTCCTGTGATGATTCCCTTATCTTCAAGCATTTCCTATAGAAATGTGATCCTGCCTATCAGGACACCACGTTGGCAAAACTCTGCAAGCATCATCACCTTATCTAGAGAGGAGTTCTCAGTGTCAGCAGCACTTTAATCACTGCCCAAATATCTGCACTGAGAGCCAGTTTGGGATGAGATCCCTGGATTTCCCTGTGTCCTTCAGCTGGGAGACACTCAGCAAACCAAAAGTGGAGGCTCAGCTGCTCACCTGCACTGCTGAGTTTGTAGGGACAGGGATTTGAGCTGCAGGATTGTTTGTCCCTGCTCACCATCAAATAACTGAAGTCAGGCCATGTGTGTGCTCTGTCCCACTGTGAACTCCCATCCCCACTGACCTTTGGGGTTATTAACACTGATTTGTTCATCATTTGTGCATGGAGATAACAAACAGTGCTCCAGTTAATGGTAGACACTCCAAAAATAGGAATAAAGATAAACTGGTTTGGGATCTGATGATGTCTTTACCAAGCAGACAAGGTACCATTAGCAGTGGCATTTTTAGCAATGGCTCCTTATCCCAGGGATCCAAAATAGCCTGGCTGAGTCAGCTCCTTGCCCACCTCTAGCTCTATAAATTGATGCACACGTCCAGGCTGTCACCTCTCCCTTTACACCGACTCCAAATCATATTTTAATTGCATTTTAACTCACCCCCTCCCTCCCATGCTGTCCTGCATTCCCTCCTCTGGATCTTCCACCAGAGTGAAGGTTTGGTTGGGATTTCAGAGGAGCTCAGAGCAGCAGCTGTGGCCTGGGGTGGCCACAAACGAGGATTTCTCCCCTTGCTGGTGGAGGTTTGTGCAGCAAACCCTCCCTGCCTGCCCTGCAAGGCACAGAAATGGGCAGCAGCAGCACTGGAGGTCTCAGCTGATCCTGTGGCCACCACCAAGTGCATCCCTCAGAGCTGAGCCCCCTCCAGCCTCCCCAGCTGATTTATGGGTTAGTCAGCGTGTCAGATCCCTGCAATGAGATTATACATTCAATCTAATGAAGGGAAAATATGCTTACCAGCCCAGTGTGACAGTGCTGTGATTAAATAATTCCAGAACAGAGTTGCCTCCATGGATTAGTTTAAAACAAAAATGCAGCAGGTACAGCTGACCTGCTCTGGGGTTCTGAGGGGCTCTGGCAGGATTAATGGCTTGTGATGGTGTTGATAAAATAATGATAATAAAGGCAGGGAGGAGTGTGTGCAGCCCTTGGGTTTGTGTTAAACCTCCCAAAGATTCGTGCTGGTGGAGGCTTTCCCTCCTGCTTTGAGTTTCAGGGTGGGAAGGGAGATAAAAGCGTGGCAAAGGAACGGGGGCACCTGCCCTGCCCATCCCCATCCTAACTCCAGCTGGAGCAGAGAGGAAGATTCCTCCAGCGTGAATTTTTAGGAGTTCCATGGTAGTGAAAGATGAGGGGGTTTTTGCTGCTTTTCTACCTGAGAGATAAAACCATGGACTGTGCTACAGCAGCCCTTGTGCTGTCCTGGGTCACCTTCCCCATCTCAAACCCTGGAGCTCTGACCTGGATCAGGAAGCCCCTGGTTGTCCCTGAGGAGGAGCTGGCACTGCCTGAGGTGTGGATGTGTCTGGGACTGACCATGGCGAGGGCACAGGAAAATCCCACAGCAGGGACAGGAGCTCCTCCCGAATTATCACTGTGCCCACAAGGGCTGGGAGCTGCCTCAGGGGTTAAATCTGCTTGGAATCTCAAACAAGGTCACCAAAAATTGCCAAAAATTCAGTCCAAGTTCTTGGGATGTTTGAATGTCCATCAGAGCCACCGGTGAGGAGCTCGTAGTGGATGAGTTGGGCTAAGCTTTGTTTTTCAGGGAGAAGAATTCTTTAACTCCCATAATCTGCCTAGGCTCCGGGGTGTTGAGCTGATTTTACGCTGATAATGCCATAAGCTGGTCTGTGATAATTGCTTTCTGTAATTGGGACGAGTTTCTGATGATGCTAATTGTGCTGCTGCCACCCAGGGAGGGGCCGAGTTAATCCCTGCCTGCCCTGAGCTGCAGATCCTGATGTGATCAGCCCTCCTTGGAAACTGAGCAGATTGAATTTCAGAGGAGAAAAAAACAGACCTTCTTCTACAAACCTACAGCATTTTATAGCAGGTTTAAAGTTCGGTTCCTAATTCTTTAAAGGAAAAGGATTTAATTCTGTACAAGCATTTGGGTGACCTCCACGGTGAGGGAAGTAAAACTCGGAGGAGTTTTGAGTTTGCTCTTCAGGCACTGCAGTCCAGACCCCACAGCTCATCCCAGGGGGGAGATGCTTTAGGTTCTTGGCTGCTTTTATTTTCCCTGGTTGTTTGTGAGTGTTTGTGCGGGGGCTGAAGTTTCCCAAAGGTTACATCCCTGCCAGTGACAAACATCTTTTGTCATCACGACTCCTTTCAATGTATTTTTATCCCATAAATGCATCCCTTGGTTCTCCATCTTTGAAAACATCCATCTGCTGAGGGAGAGTAGGGGATGGCCTTGGATAAACCTGATTTTCTCCAGGGTAGGGGGCTGGAATGAGGGGAGCACTGGCAGTTCCATCCTCCCTGACAAATCACGGTTTGATTTCACGTCCTGACACTTTGGTGTTTATGTTCCGTCTGTTTAATGTTCTCCCTTCGCTGGGATCATCATTCTTTTAAATGCTCTGCTTTAATGTAAATGTTTTAATGTTTTCTGCTCACCCAAGCCCACATTCCCAGACTCAGCAAACACAGGATCAGTGTGTGCTCCCTCCAAGGGTGAGGGTGAGGAACGGGGACCCTGAACCCCTCTCACCACCCCAAAAATCCCCTGGCCCGAGGAGAGTCAAAATTTATAAACACACTTGTGAAATAATGGACTCTGGGAATGCTGGCCGTGTTTGTCATTTCTCTGCCCATTTCACTGCACACAAAGTGTGTTCACCATCGAACTCCTGTCACTTGATTTATGCCCGTGCGGCTGCTCCATAATTTAAATTGAATTCCTAATTTCTTTGCTGAAAGCCCCTCGGATAATTACTGTTAAGGTTAACTGCAGAAGGGGAACTGAATAGTGAGTGGATTAGTTGGTTATTGTGTGTCTTAGACCACAGGAAAAGGGAACACAGTCCAGGGGAAATTGTCCAGGGAAAGGTTTGGCATGGCTGGAAAAGGTTTGGCATAGCTGGAACACAGTCCAGGGATATTGTCCAGGGAAAGGTTTGGCATGTTTGGAACACAGTCCAGGGATATTGTCCAGGGAAAGGTCTGGCATGACTGGAACACAACCCAGAGATATTGTCTAGGGAAGGTCTGGCATGGCTGGAACACACTCCCAGGGATATTGTCCAGGGAAAGGTCTGGCATGGTTGGAACACAATCCAGGATATTGTCCAGGGAAAGGTATGGCATGGCTGGATTTAGCACTTGGTCCCTGCTTCCATGCTGTGCCCAGGCTCCTGGGAATTGTCCCCTGGCTGGGAGGGAGGGTTGGATACAGGAGGACTGAGAGGTAGCAAAGGGATCCCAGAGCTCAAATCTTTTCCCCACATTCTGTGTGAAATGAGTGATGTTGACCCTCACCCCCAGGTAACTCACATTTGCACAGGGTGTCCATTAAACCATGATTTAATTCCATAGCCACCGTGCAGGATGAGGTGCCCCAGACCTGGAGCCTTCTCCAGGTGAGTTTGCAGCCCTTGGCCGGGATGTGCAGGGCTGGATCCATCCCAGTAAATCCGGGAGTGCTGCTGTGGAGGGAATCTGCTGCCTGGCACCAAACGTAATTGGCTCTGATGGTCAGCGTTTGCAGATTTGTTTAGGAACTGGAAAATGTACAAATTGCAGCCCATCTGCGCAGAGCTGAGTGCTAATGAATGCCTGCAGCTACCACAGCCATAAGCTCATTACCACAAAGTTCCAAGTCCTTCCACAAGTTGCTAAACAAGGTTATTCATCTGAATGGAGTGGAGAAGGGAGTTTGACTGCAGGGCACAGCCAGAGTTCCTCCAGATCTGGAAAAGCTGTTAAAACAACCACCCCCCGCCCTGTTCTTTGCTCTTTTAATAGAATCCGTTGATTTTATTTCTATTTTTAATTTTGCTCTCCTGTGACAGCAGCTTGCCATGCCTTAACTATTTTCTGTTAATGTTTGGAGTGGAAAGGCGCCTTGCGGGTGATTCCTGGGTGTGCTCAGAGACATTGGCTGTGAACTGGAGAAGATGGATTGGAACTCATCGTACACAGCATTTCAGGGGCTTTATGGACCGTGGCAGCAAACACTAATGGCCTCTGTTCTCAGGGTGTTCGTGTCAGCTGGGAATCTGCTATGATGACTCGGCTCTTCCTCTGTGTGCCACGTCAGGCGATTTCATCTTCCTGTTACTTCACAAAAAAAGTGGAATTAATAATACTTATTATCTATTTTATAGAGCTGGTAGTTGTCCAAGTGTTTGAACATCCAATGCATGGTGCAGCAGGAGGAATGTGTAAAAATATTTCCTATTCTCTCTCAGCTGAGATTTTATTCCATGTTCCTTGAGGAAAAATCAGCTTTTCTCAGTTATCAGCCAAAGGAAGCATTTCTTATCCAGTTAACGAGGCCATGAGGTGCCTTTGGCCTGCTCCACGTTTTCCTGTGCTCCTCCCTGCCAGGTGGAGTGGCTGAAGAATGAGGAGCCCATTGATTCCAACCTGGATGAGAACATCGATACCAGGGCTGACCACAACCTCATCATCCGCCAGGCGCGCCTGTCCGACTCGGGCAACTACACCTGCATGGCTGCCAACATCGTGGCCAAGAGGAGGAGCCTGTCAGCCACCGTGGTGGTCTATGGTCAGTGACAGGGGCTGGGGGTCAAGAGGAGGAGCCTGTCAGCCACTGTGGTGGTCTATGGTCAGTGACAGGGGCTGGGGGTCAAGAGGAGGGGCCTGTCAGCCACTGTGGTGATCTGTGGCCAGTGAGAGGGGCTGGGGGTCAAGAGGAGGAGCCTGTCAGCCACCCTGGTGGTCTGTGGCCAGTGAGAGGGGCTAGGGGTGAAGAGGAGAAGCCTGTCAGCCACCATGGCCACTGAGAGGGGCTGGGGGCAGAGGTGGCTGTGCCTGCCTTGCTGCCCTGCTTTGATTTATGCTGTTCTTGCTGCGCTGATTCAAACCTGGCACACACAGGATCCCCCAGCCAAGCCCTTCCCGCTGGCACGGGGTTTGGGTTTGGGTTTGGGTTTGGGTTTGGGTTTGAGTTTGGTGCTGGGGGGCTCTGGCACAGCCCCCCCAGACCCCACGTGTTGGTGTTTTGCAGTGAATGGGGGCTGGTCCTCGTGGACGGAGTGGTCGAGCTGCAACGCGCGCTGCGGCCGGGGCTGGCAGAAACGCTCGCGCACCTGCACCAACCCCGCGCCCCTCAACGGGGGAGCCTTCTGCGAGGGCATGTCCGTGCAGAAAATCACCTGCACCTCCCTCTGCCCCGGTGAGTGCCCCAGGACAGAGGGAGGGCTCTGGGAGCCACGCTCATGGGAGAGTTTTCGGTGGAAGCACCAGGCAGGGAGTTGGGAGAGAATGGGAAGTGCAGTCGTGTTTAGGCTGAGCTTGGCCTGTGGCCAGGCTGGAGCTTACCTGGCACCGCCAAAACCCTGCCAGGACAGCCACTGGCTCAGGAGGAGAAATTAGGGACAGTCACTGGCTCAGGGGAGGAAAACAGGGACAGCCACTGGCTCAGGGGGTGAAAATAGGGAGAGTCACTGGCTCAGGGGAGGAAAATAGGGACAGTCACTGGCTCAGGGGGAGAAATCAGGGACAGCCACTGGCTCAGGGGGAGAAATTAGGGACAGTCACTGGCTCAGGGGAGGAGAATAGGGACAGCCACTGGCTCAGGGGAGGAAAATAGGGACAGTCACTGGCTCAGGGGAGGAAAATAGGGACAGTCACTGGCTCAGGGGGAGAAATCAGGGACAGCCACTGGCCAGGGGGAGAAATCAAGGATCTGGGTGGGAGTCTAGGGTTAGTTTAGAGGGGGGAGCTGACGTTAACACCACCAGAAAGAGAAAAGCATGATTTATCTCACCAAAGTTCGCCCTGAAGTACATTAGACACGGAATTACGGAGGGGAGAGACGAAACAAGCGCTGCTGCAGGGCGTCCCAGGCGGGACAGCAGAGCTGACTGTGTTCCCTGCCCCCGCAGTGGACGGCAGCTGGGAGGTGTGGAGCGAGTGGTCAGTGTGCAGCCCCGAGTGCGAGCACCTGCGCGTGCGGGAGTGCGCGGCCCCCGCGCCCCGCAACGGCGGCAAGCACTGCGAGGGCCTGAGCCAGGAGTCCGAGAACTGCACCGAGGGGCTCTGCATCCAAGGTGAGCTGCCACGGGTTTAGGGGAACCTGTGTGGGTGGGATTCTCGTGTCTGAGCTATTCCAGTGAGAAGGGCGCTGGGTTTCCGCGTGGAGTTTGGAGTTTTCTGGATTTCCGCGTGGAGTTTGGAATTTCTTAATTTTCCGCGTGGAGTTTGGAGTTTCCTGGTTTTCCACATAGAGTTTGGAGTTTTCTGGTTTTCCGCGGGGAGTTTGGAGTTTTCTGGTTTTCCCTGTGGAGTTTGGAGTTTTCCGGTTTTCCATGTGGGAGTGTGGAGTTTTCTGGTTTTCTGTGTGGAGTTTGAAGGTTGCTGGTTTTCCCTGTGGAGTCTGGAGTTTTCCGGTTTTCTGTGTGAAGTTGGAGTTTTCTGGTTTTCCACACGGAGTTTGGAGTTTTCCATTTTTCCACGTGGAATTTGAAGTTTTCTGGGTCGCTGGGTTTGTGTTGCAGGTTCTTTGCCTGTGAATGATCAGATAATGCTAAAATCCCAAATCCTGGGGGTTTTCAGGGTGTAACTCCCACCTCCACGACCAAATGTGCTCCTCAGCCTCTGCCTTTCCAAACAGGCAAAGCCCCCCCAGGAGAGCTGCAGGTGCAGGAGCCAAGGTCGGAGTTTGTTCCTTTTTCTGCTTTTAACAGGTGTTAGACAAATCTGCAGCTCCCAGGGAAAAGCTTTGCCCTTCACCAGTGCCTAGGAAGCAGCTGGCACTGGGAGCTGCTGGGGACCCAGCACAGGGAGCTGGGCAGAGCAGCCCTGGAGCTGCACAGGCTCCGCACACGGGAGGGATCTGGAGTTCATCCCTGCCCTGAGCAATCTGGGAGTCCATCCCTGCCCTGAACCCGCTCCTGCCCCTGTGGAGGGGTTGTCAGGTGGAGCAGCAGCCCTGGGATCCATCAGGAAAACCAGAGCTGGGAAGTGTGGATGAGGATGAGTCTGTTTTCTGTAATGCTATGTTTAACCAGCCCTCTGTCCTTGTTCCTATGGTTCTGCATTACAATTTTCTCTCCTAAACAAAATGCTCTCTTTTTTGTGCCCTGAGATTTTAATACTTTCCGAGTGGCAGACACCATCCTGTGTATTTATTCAGGTCTCAGAGATACCTGAGCTGAGACCTTCAATCAGATTTTGCTGGGGTTTGGTGGGAGGGAGCACTCAGCACTTAAAATTCCCCAGGCTGCAGAACAGCTCCAAGGTGTCCAAGGACAGAAATGACATTTAATTATTTTTTCTCCTTCCCTGTGTTTTAAGAAAGAATAGCAAGAGAGGGTTTGGGAGCAGTGCCATTCACTCAGCTCTCTGAGTGGGGACTGTGCTGGTCCTGGGATGCTTTGGGACTCACACAGAATCATTCCCTTCTCCTCTTGGGCTGGGGAGGGGAATCCTGGAGTGGTTTGGGTGACAAGGGGTATAAAGCCTCCAGCCCTGCTCTCCTCCATGGAGACACCTTCCATGGACACCTTCCCCTGTCCCAGGTGGCTCCAGCCCTGCCCAGCACCCCCAGGCTCTGCTCCCAGATCTGCATTCCCGCGTGGTGCAGCTGCACTGGAGTTTCTGTGGCTCTTTCCACCTCCAGGTGTGACCCTGTCCCTCTTCCGTGGCTCCAGCTGTCCCCATGTCCTTGTGTCACGTTGTTTTTAGGGCTGTAATTGCTTTCTCAGCTAAGAATTGATGCAATTAGCCTATTTTTTAAAAATCTCTTCTCCCCTGTTCATCTTCCAGTCTGTGCCTTTCCTGCTCCGCTTCTCATCCCGTGGGGAATTGTGGAGGAAATGCAGCCCTGAGCCACAGCAAACCAATCTCTGGGAGGTTTTTTATCAGGCACAACTCGTTAACTTTGCTCCTTCTGTGAGGCAAAAATAGAAACATTCCTTTGGTTAACAAATAAGGACTGAGCTGAAGGGGAGGATGGGAATGGAGGTGCCAGGGAAGAACCAGCCTGGATCTGGCTGGGAAAATCCTGATCCGTGGGATGAGCGCTCACATCTGGAGGCAGTGAATCAACAGGGATAAAATTTATCAATTCTGAGGTTCTTTATTCAATCCCTGACCAGAGAGTTTGGGAATAACCCCAAGAAGCCACACGGGAACATCCCAGTGCTCCCTTTGGCCTTGGATTCCCTGAGTGGATCCTGATGGTCCAGTCCTTACTGGAGAGAGAAACTGGAAGAGCTTTTCCTTAAGGGAATTTCTCCTGGGACTTGTAACCCTTGTGCAGATCCAAATGTAGATGCAGGGGGAAGATTCGTGTGGGGTTTGATGGAGAGGAAGGGTTTCCAGGGCTGCCACAATGATGCAAAGGTCACTTGGATCCCAGTCAGTCCCAGTTCCTCACTGGTTTCCAGCACATTTGTTCTCCCAGAGTTTATTCCTCCCAGTGTTCCCAGTTGGATGCTTGGCCAGGGTGGATCTCTCTCTCTCTCTCCTGCAGAGGTGAAAGCTTTCTCTTTGCTCAATAAAAGAGAGGGGGGTTTGGAGAGCTTTTTGTTTTACTTTTATGTGTTTGCTTTAAAGTTATTTTTCCTGACTTCAAAACCTATTGATTTCTTCTCCCAGTGCCCAAAACCAAAACAAACAAGTAGGGCCACAAGGACTGACATGCAAACATTTTTTTACTAATGCACCCGGAATAATCACAAAGCAATCACAAATCATTTTATTTTCCATTTTCCAAGCAGTGCTGCTGCTGTTGCCAGGAGGCTCCTGGATACAGGAATCTCCATTTTCATGGGAAATGCTTTTCTCTCTGCACTTTGGTGCAGGCAGCCCCTGCCAGCAGCAGGGAAGGGTTTGCTCCATTGCAGACTCGAGCCTGACTCGCCTCTCTGGGTGTTTTTGTGCCTCATTTTCCTGTAAAACCAACACCAACCTCGGGCAGGGGAAAAAACACATCCCAGCAAGTTTTTGGCGAAGCCAAAGGCCAACAATCTTCTGGGTTAAATATTTCTAAACTGAGCATCCTCACAAACATTAAAATGGAGAGAAGAAGCCTCGTAATCCACCTGAGTCTCCCAATTTTAGGGATCACTTTGGCAAGTTTTAGGTTATAAATGGTGACTCAGGTGCTTGGCATGAGGGAGGCAGAGAAGGATAATTTTTGAGAGCTGCAGTCCCATAGAAAACCCCTTTTATCCCATATTTCCATCTGCTGGTGGCACGTGGATTTGTGTTTATATACACACAGAGAGGTGCCATAATTGGGGGTGTATAGGTACAAAAATGTGAATAAACTGGACATTTTTATATCTTGTACCTAATTCAAGTGTCCATCACCAGCCTTTCCATACATCAAACACACAAAGGGATCATTAATTCTGACCTGAGTCTCTTTGCCAATGATCCACTGCAAGGTATTGAACTTCCTTCTTGCTGAGGTGTAAATAAACAACAGCATCCAATAGAGCCAACAAATAACCTGAATTAACCAAGTGAGAAATTGCTGCCAAGGAGTTTCCTGAAAGGGATTTAGGAAAAAAAAAAAATAGGAAGATGAAGAGAAAAACATGGACAACATAAAATATTCATATTGTCAGCAAACGAGGAGAAAATGTTTCATTTATAGAGTGAGACAGAAGCAATATAGGAAATAGATATGCTCCATGTAAATTTATTAAGTGCAACTTTCTCTCTTTCTCTCTCTCTCTCTCTCCCTCTCAGATAAAAAACCTCTTCATGAAATAAAATCCCAAAGTAAGTTCTTTTTTTTCTCTTGTAAATATGATTTTCCTCATCTTCTCTGCCATTTGGGTTATTTGTTTAGGAGCTAAGTAGGAGCCGAGGTTTTATGAGAGGCTTTAGCAGCTGCTGGAAGCATCTTTGGAGCAGTTCTGTGATTCCAGGTTCAGTGGCAGCCAGGGGAGTTCATCCTCAGCAATTTCTGTCTGACAGGGAGCCCTGGCTCTGGGCATGCTCGCTTGGGATGGATCTCTGGAATTAGGAAAAAAGGAATTCATGCAAGAGTTTGGGGTTCTTGATGCAGATCTGGTTGTGCTGCTGGCTCTGAGCTTGCTCAGCTCCCTCCTGTCTCACCTGGAAGGTGTTCCCACGTGCCTGGGGACCCTCTGCGGCTTCTGTCCTGCAGCAGGGGACAAGGGACAGGGTGAGGGACAGCCTCGAGCTGTGCCAGGCTTGGGCATCAGCAGGAATTTCCCCTGGAAAGGGCTGGAGGGCATTGGCAGGGCTGCCCAGGAGGTGCCCACCCCTGGAGGTGGCACCCGGGGCCGTGCTTGGTGCGTGGTGATCTCCGAGGGCTTTGGCACCTTGGTGGTTCTGTGATTTTACATTCCTGGTTCTTAGTTTTTTCTCAGGATATCAAAAATCAGTTTAGGGTGCCTTGAACCCTTCTGCTTTGGGTTTGTCTGGGTGTCCCCAGGATCTGTGCCAGGCTGGGCTCAGGCAATGAAATTCCATTCGCTTCCTTGTATGTGCAGCTCCGTTTCACAGAGAAAACTGAGATTTTCTGTGAGAGTGGGGGGTTGGTTTGGGCTCTGACAGGCTGGAGGTGGAAAGGGCTCAGTTCCACCCTGGGGCAGGGACACAGAGCTCAGGACTTCCCGACTCATCAGGGATGAAAATCAAAGCCAATTACGAAGATAATTGAGGGACAAACTGTTCCACCGAATGATCTCTTACCCCAGTGCCTGACTTGTGATCTCTCCAAGATGAGGAGAACTTTGGGCAGTGATGGGAGCTCGGGAAGGGGAGCTGGAAGAATCTCTGGGATCTCCTGGCCAGATCCCAGATCTGCTGGAGCTGGAAGTGGGTCCTGCCCAGCTCCTGCAAAGCACTCCTTGTAAATGAGATAATTTAATCAATTACATCTCCTAATGCACTAAACCAAATGTTTCATTTTCTGCTCCTGCACATCTTAAATTATCTTCAGGTGCTTTATGAAACTTAATCATAGTTAATAGAAACTTCATTACCATCAAATGTGCTTTCAATAAATGTTGTGTAACAGTGGCAGGAGGTGGAGTGAAAAATGGGCTGCAATTAGCACAAACATGGATCCTGGAGCAGAAAGGGATAAAAATTGTGGTGCCTGCCAGGGTCCCTCCCGCCCCTGGGCCGGGAGGATGCAGCTCATTAAGGAATAATTGGTGTACTATAAATGTTTGCTTTTCTAGTTTGTTTGGTTGGTTTCCACTTTGTTTCTCTCTGGGAAAAAAATCAAAGCAGAACCTCACCCTGCTCCCCCAAATTTCCCACGCCTTCCTCCTTCCCTTATTTTCTAATCTCCCATGGAAGGAATTCTCCAAAAGAAAATATCAGAAGGTGAAGAGGTAAAAATTACTTTAAAAAAAACAAACAAACAATGGTTGTTTCTGAAGAAACACCAAAATCCTAAACCAAAAAGTCTCCTTTCTCATGGAGCTGTGTTCCATAGGAATAATTCAAACTGAATCATGTTGGGTTTGACCTTTTACCATAAAGCTGTTTAAAACCCCACTAAATCCTGGAAAGGCTCCTCTGCCTGCGAGCTCTGTGCTCCCCTGAGGTTTGGGGTGGCTTTTCCTGGCACTGGGGCAGTTCTGGGGTCACTTGGGTGACTCTGGCAGGTGCCCCATGGAACAGAGAAAGGACCACTTTATTCCAGGGAAGGAACCTCAGGAAGAATTCCTGTGAGAGGCTTTAATCATCGAATTTATAGACCAGTGTCTAATTCAGACTTTGGAGATACTTCAGAGTCAATGAAAAGAAAATTCTTCTCCTCAGAAAGATTTTGCTTGAGTCAAACCTCTCCCATTTTTTTTGATTCCGTGCCCTCCCTCTCATCTTTAACCCATGTACAACAGTTTAAAAGTGGGAAAGTGGAATTGCCTGACCTGGGAATCGATGGAAAAGGAGATGCTGAAGCACTTGAGGAGATTTAGAGTCAGAAATTGCAGCTCCAGTGAGCACCTGAGGAGTGGCTCATGCTCCGCTTTGGAGAGCAGCAGATCAGCTCTGGGATTCTCCCCCGTTGCTGCCCTGGGGGCTGGAAGTTTCTCCTGCCAGGATATTTCTTCGTCTCTCAGACTCGATAATTTATCATCCCAGCAAGGCAGGAGGGGTAATTCACATTTCCAGCACCTTTCTTTTTTAAAGCATTGATCCAAAGGGAAGAGTTGAAGATGCTTTATGGTGCAATAACCACGAGCTCTCGATGGCTCCCTGGGAAGGGAAAGACCCAAATTGTTCCTGGGTTTCTGGAGATCCATCCCCTCCCTCCTCCTGCCTCATTCATTGCTCTAATTACCCACAGAAATTAAGTCAACAATAGAGTTTCATAATTAATTCCCTGTAACAACAGAGCAACTTGGGAATAGGAAATTGGAAGAAATAGAAATGTAATTATTTTCTGTGCTTCCCTTTCTGCACCTGGTGCTGGGGAACAAACCAGAGCTGTGGCAGTGGGGCTTTGGACTGGGGTTTGTGTTGTTCTGGTCTGGTCTGAGACATTTCCAGTTTGCCTTGGTGACCCTGGTTTTGCATTTGCTTCTTCTGTCTGGCCTCTCCCATTGTTACATTGTCCACCAGTATCTCGCTCCCTGCAATCCCTAACTGAGACTAAAATGCTTAAAATTCTCTTTACAGCATTTTTCAAGGGGGGATCTCATGGGGGAAAAAAAAAAAGAAAAAAAAGGCTTCAGAAAAAACAAACAAACAAAAAAAAGCTTCTCTTTTCATGATTGATTTGATAGGACCGTGTGGCAATGGAATTGTTCTGGGAAGTTGGATTTTGTCACCTCACCAGTTTGTTCAGTGTGGCTTCCTGACCTGCCACAGAAGGCAGATTGTAAATGGGTTAACTGTAGCACTTAATTAGTGGCTTGTTTTTATTTTTTCTGTCTTTACTTAGAGTTAGGATTAAAAACATGAAGGAGACTAATTTCTCATGTTTGGATGGTTGTTTATTAAGTATTATCTAAAGTACAGAGAGTTCTGTAATATTTCTAGCTACCAGCTAAAAGCGAGCAAAATGGAGGCAAATCTAAAGTGCTCTTGTAGAAGCAGTGATCCTGTAGAAAAGTCTGGTAGCTCTTGTCCTCTGGAAACCAGTAGGTAAGGGCAGCTTTGGAGTTCCAAATCTCAGTTTTTATCCAGGTAGGAAATGTTTGGCTCCTCCCCATGGGTGAAGCATCTCCCAATGGGATGATGTAATTTTATCAGTCATGCACTGGGACTCACTGGCCATTAACAGGAGATATCTCCT
>JAOTQP010000870.1:32880769-32892248 GCA_026413545.1 Cichladusa arquata | reverse complement strand
TTCATCAATCAGTGTAAACCCTCCCATTGTTTCTTTTATCTCTAGGTGCTAACTTTATCTACCACCAAATCTACAGCTTGTTTGTAAAGACAAATGTAACATTCCTCTCAAAAGGAAACAGAATTCCTAGAATTTTCCAAGGAAAGCTCAGCCCATGCAAGCAAGATGGGCAATATCCATCACCTGCAAAAGAAAAGCCTCTGATTGCTCAGCACGAGGTCAGAACTCCCCTTGGTGGAGCACAGCCAGGACCAGCCTGGCAGCTGCCGTGGTCTCCTGGACACTGTGGGCTGGTGCAAGGCCCAGGAAACTTTAATAAATTAAATAAATTTAATAAATTAAATAAAACCCTGCTGAAAAGAGGTGAGGTGATAAATATTTCTGCTGGTTATCTCATAGAAAAGCTGTGCAAGCCAAAGGAGAGGGTGACCTGTTGCCTGGCCCTGCCATGGCCTCCTTACCCCTCTAGCCCTCTTTCTCTCCTCACACTCCTCCATGGCTGGGTACCAGTACAAAATCCTTCCTGCCTCACGTGCCAGTGCCATGCAGGGAGCTACCCCTGAGATTGTCGGTATTTCTACTACTCAGTATTTCTTCATAGACCAGCTCTGGTAATACAAAACCTGCAAGATATCAGGAAAAATTTCCCTGGAAGCTACCCTGAGACTGCTGCTGTTGCCCTTTTAGGGGCATGAAGTTACTTAATCTCAGGGGCAGCATAGAGAAATCCGTGTCTCTGCAGGAGTTTGCCATTAGAGAGGATGACATGGTGCTCTCTACTCTGTGGGCTAACATCCACAAAAAAGGGGTGAAGACCTGCCTGAGCCTGCAATCACATTACACATACTTCACTTAGTACCCTGTGAGGTGCACAGATATTTTATCAGATAAGCAACCTCTTGCATTGAAGTGTAGCAATTCAATAAACTTATATCTTCCTTTAAAAGCAACTTGCTTTCAAACAACGGTGCCCAATGTCAAAAATACATGTTGTGTAGCCTACATAAAGTTTTAATCTCATTTTCAGTAATTGTTTAAACAGAAATGGCTCATTTTATGTAAATGTTAACATTATGCTAAGCTGTATTCTACTTCTGTGTACTAACAAAGGTCATGAATAGAGTAATAAGTGTTTGGGGTTTGCAGGATTGCTTTGATGTAAATTCTATTTGCCACTGGTATTCTTCATTTACCACATATATCCCCAGAGAACAGCTTGCCTGCATAGCTCATAAATTTGTTATAAATCATAATGCTTCTATTACATCATTTCCAACCTATCCGAGCTAAATACACAATGTGATTTTTTTTCCTCTCCCTATGTGAAATTTCCAGTTTGGTGGCATATCTGCTGCATAATAAATTCCAGACAGTCATTCTTTCATGGTATATCTAATGTCTGCATTTTGGACCCAATCTAGTTGATTATTGAAATCTGTGGGAGTTTGCCAGCAGTTTCAACAGAACTAGAATTGTGTCCTCTTTGTATCTAACTTGCCTTTGTTGGAGCAGCATGCTGGTTTGGAACCAGTTCCTAATGAGAATATATCTGGAGTTGCAAACACCAAATGTACTAATTATCTGCTGAAATGCTGGGTTTGGTGCCAGCAGTAAGTGTTGGGTTTCTAATTCAATGCTGTTTGTTTTCTCTTATGATTTAGTGCCACAAAATTCATCTGTTACACTTTGTGACAAAGGCAAATGAGAAAAATTTTGGCTTACAATGAACATTTCTGCAATCTGGCAAAAGAAGGGCAGAGATGGACCATGTTTCTCCTATGGTTTCTACTATGCATACTTTCATTCCAAAATAGGGAAGGAGAAAAAATTATGTGGGTTATGTGACAGTATTAACAATGTTATTTATTGAATCTTGTTGAAAGATAAGTCTGATAGTGTAAGTCACCATTTGCAAGCTTTTTTAATATACATTAGTCTACAGTAGTTCATGTTGCATTGAATTCAGTGGAATTATCCATATGCATTCAGTTATTCAGTTCAATGTCTGCAGCATTGTGACTTTGTCTTGTAGGAGGCAGGAAGGTAAGATCAAACTCCTGGTTTATAATATTCAGAAATACTCAGACTGAAAATGGCAAATGGATCAAATTCATAGTAAATATGTGTTCATATCAGGGATCTAACTTGGTGCTTGCATTTGGGTCTGCCTGTTTTCTGCTTTTCTCTGGTAGTAATATAATGATGAATAAAACTAAAACTGCCTGAATAATGAAACAGTATGCTCTGTGTCTTTTTAGTGCTTAGCACGGTGAGTCAAGCATTCCCCATGGCTTGCTGTTTCCCTGCTCTGGGTCTGGTGGAAAACCCTTGGGCAGCCTTCTGCTGATGACTGTATTGACCACTGTCATCTCCAAGAGCTCCCTTCTCCACCCCAGTCAAACCACCCCACAGGGGAGCAGTGTACCTGCAGAGCTGAAACAAGGGTCAAGAAGACAGCAATGCCTCAATTAGGTACATTTTTGACAGCAATTTCCCACATAGCCCAAGTCCATTTAAAACACAAGCCACCTATCAAGAAATCCCTTGAAATTATTTACTGTTTTATGATTGAAAAGTATGGCAACATAATACCTTTAATGGAAGCCCAAATAAACGGCATATGCTGCGAAGTGTCTATGAATGGGGTTTATGAGCCTGAATTCTTATGTCATGCACTGGTAGCAATCATGACTTCAGCAAATGCCTTGGAGACATAGAAGAGCATATATAGAGTTTTAATGAAGGTATAAACTGATAATATTTATTTTAAAAGTGTATTATCACACCGAGAGAGCAGGTGGGGTAAATGTCACAAATAATGAGCAGATTTATTGTTGCAAAGTGCTTTACAAGTGTTACAATATGTTAAAAAATAGTGGTCTCCAGTGAAGGCATTGGCTGCACAGGGCACTCCCACTAGCTCAGCTCACAGGCAAACTCCACAAAGACTCTGTGGACTGGATATAATGATAACATGATAATCATGCTGATGGCTCATGGACAAACATCTGCCCTTGGGCTGTCGGGTCCAAAGGGCTGACACAGGAGTTTTTATGGAGACCAGGATATAAGGGGCATGTTTGGGTGCGTCCATCCCTGAGTCCTGCTGGAATAAACTGTTATTAACTGTGACTATCCAGACACTGACATCCTTTCAAGCATGCTTGGTGACAGACTGTAACCAGCCTTTAGTCCTTGGTGAGAGCCATCTTCTGCACATATTGCCAAGTTAAGACAATGTATTCAGCTTCTTCAGCTGGAAATGTTTTAAAACTAACTCTGGTGTGACTTGGTGGTCTCATCCTCTTCTCATCCCATAATATACTCATCCCCATTTTTGTTTTAAAATTTTAATTTTGTACTACCAGAAATATGATTTATTTTTCTGATTACTAGTTGAAATGAAATTCCTTTATAACTGAGTAAATATCCCGTGCATAACCTTCCTCTCCTCAAAACTTTAAGATCACACACGGTTATGAAACCATTCCACAACTGATGTATTTATGATCAAGCATTTCTTGGCCATATTTGGTGTGTGTTTAGCTGTTTCAATATGTGTTCAGTCCAGATATACTCAGCAATCAAACAGTTGTTGTATATGAAATCACTATATGAATCACATTAGTGGTGCCATTCCAATGGCATAAGAGAGCCTGACCACCCCTATTCCAGTGTCCATCCCATTCCCTCCCAGAAGAAGATGTCAGGAAGGTGTGTGAGTGCTTAGGCATATCGAGATTAGGATATGCAAAGTGTCCAGAGCAGATGCCAAGAAGTGAGTCATGACAGAAAAACCATAAATCATCTAGGGACCTGAATGCAAACCTACCCAACCCAGGTGAGTGCCATAACTTTGGTACCACAGCCGTGTTCAGACATCTCTGTTTAGACCTGCACTTGTCACTTGTGCTGAAGTGACAGATCGTGCACACCACAATCCTGCTGCTGTCCCTGCTGATGTGGATTCACGTCCCTCCAACATGATCCATTGCTGCAGATCCACAGGGACACACCAGAGGAGGCCCAGGGTAGAGACAGATACGTTGCAGAGTGAGGAGAAAAGGGAAGATTTTTCTCCTGCCCTGAAAGATGAAGTGTTGCTGAGCTCACCACTCGTCCTCAGCAGGCAGCTTATAACAGGGTGTGTGAGCTGTGTGAGAGACTGGCAGTGACTGGAAATTGCAAAGATCAGCCCCTTCGCCTGCAGTGAGGCTCCTAAATCATCTGGGGGAGGCATCCAACAGCTTTATTCTAACCCACCACATGTGAGATACTGTATGTGTTTCCTGAACTAGTGTTCTATGGGAAATGCAAATCAGAAAACACAGATTTTGCTCTGTGCTTCCATCACTGTCCCCTTTGAGCCTTGCTGCTGTCAGGAGCATTCTTGCTGCCCTCATGCTTTGGTCCAGCAGTGTGGATCCCTCAGCAGCTGGTCCCTCCATGAGGAATTGGGTGACCCCACTAACATCTCTGCTCCCATCACCTGGATGGTTGCAGCAAAAAACAGCAAGGGTGGAGGGGCTGTATTTTGGGGATGGGCAGCAGACAGTCCTCTTCTGGGTTTGTTGGCATAGAAGCAGGAAGGAGTCTAGGAAAAAGCTGCATCCCAGCACCCTTTCTAATAGCACTTCCCAATGTCTCCTGCTCCCAACCATGAAAAAAAGGTCCTCCACTCACCCTGTTTGGGCAGCACTCAGAACCACCTGGTGTAATATGTACCCTCTTCTCTGCAGGGAAGGAGAAAGTCCTGGGTCCAGTGAATTTACAGGCAAAACTCAGAGACTTATTCTTTATTCTAGAAGCACTTGATAGGTGGGTTTCACCATTAATATGAAGTCCTATACGTCCTTTCAAGTTGCTCTATGATGTGACTGCTAAAGTACCACAAGACCAGCATTTATAATGGAACTGAAATTTTAATATTTATACATACTGTCTATTGGGATAAAGTAATTACTTTTTCATTAAAGCGTTTTTCTAAAATGCCCTCAAAAGGTTTCCCACCTAAAGTGTGCTGCTCTTTTTTCCCCATTAACTTCTTTTTCTCTTCAATGTGCTGCTTCGGTCTTTGTTTTGTGACTTGTGCTTCTTTGAAAAAATGCTCATAAACCTTCACAAAAAGGCATTTTTCGCTTATAGCTTTATTCAATAAATATGGTGGATCTGTAGCAAAACTGTTTTAGGAGCATTTGGAAAGAGAAGTCTACTTGCTGAGTAGCAGAACAAAAAAAATCACTTCCCCAAAAGTTTAGAAAGATGCTTTCCAACACAGAGAAGTCTATACTGATTTTGGTTACATTTGCACCACACTTTATAAACTGTGGCCTTTTGAATTATGACTGTGATTTCATGTACTTCAGTTCTTATAAAGCTCTGAGGAATGCTTCAGCAAGTCTATGCAAGCCTTTCTGAACACTAACCCAGTTCAGACAAGCACGAGCCCTGCAGCTACAAACAAGTCCCCAGCTGCTGTAACTCCAGGGTAGGAACCAAGCAGGGAACAGGAGGGTGAGAGTTAGCAATTAGCTGTAATCCAAGATTAATACAGTTTTATTGCATGTCTCTGCAAATCACAGATTGATGTGGAGCTAATGGTTTTCTTCAGTGCTGATTTGTGCTGTGCTCAGGGGTACAAAATTAAGAGCAAAAAGATTATTTCTCAATAATTAGCACTTAAATTGCCGTTACTGTAATTTACTAATAAAATTCATGAAGAAAAGTTCACTGTATCTGTATTTTTTTCTCTCCCATCTTGTTTTAATCCTTTTCCTTAAAATTTCTCTTTTTTATGCTAGAAGCAAATAGAATAAAACCAATAATGAAAACACAGTATATTACAGCACAATTCTGAAGTGCTGTTGCTGTTTCTATTCTAACACTTAAGCTCCATGGGGCATAATTCTCTTTGTAGATGCAGGAGAAAGAGAGACTGGCCAGCGTAGAAGGCCATAGGAGAACTCAGGCAAGGAGGGTGGGTTTTTTCTTCAGTTTTATCCTGTACTAAAGCCTTTGAAAGAAGGTTTGAACCAGGTCTCTCAAAGCTGAGGCACAGCATGTCCAGGGAGGATCTCACCAGGTGCTATGCAAGCTGGCACTCAGCCTTCCCCCTTGCTTACTTAAGGCTTTGGCTGCTCTCACTGATTAGAGAAACTGATGTGAGATTTTCATTTGATTGCAATACCTAATGTAGGTTAGGGGATATAGGTGCTAATCAGGTGCTCTTGGCACAGAAACAAGCACCTATTCTAGGAAATGCACCATCAAAAGTGGGCTGAAGAAATAAATGAAACAACCCTTAAAATAAATATTTCTCTTTCCTATGCAATGGCTCTATAGGATGAAATAGAGAAGAGCTGTGTTTTTGGAGTTCCCTGCAGTTTGGTAATCTTTGTCTGGAAATTAATAGAAACATTTGTGTCTCCTGCTGAGGGCTGTAGTCTTATTCACAGGCACAAGAGAAAGCATTTTTCTCCATGGCACTCAGCAGGTTTGCATGACACCAGGCTCAGAGTGGTCTGAAAATGTGGCTGTGAAATTTTTCAGGGTGCCAATGCTGATGACTTGGGGTATATGCTCAGTTTTGTGTGCCCAAGGAGGTTGTCCAGTGGAAGCTACCTGAATATCCAAAGGGGTGGTCTCTGGGAATAATTGTAGAACCCAAAATCTTCACTGGGAAAATCCAGGCTGCCCCTAGCAGCAGCACAGATGTATACCTAGCTAAAGAGGCTGTTCAACTCCAGTCTCCTCTCCCTTCACACACCTTTTCTGCTTTTTATTTGTCCCCTTCGATTCCTAAAATTTCAGGTGTAATTTGCCTTCTTCTTCCTCTGTCTCACATGCCTCCTTTCTTGCCCATGTCCTCCATCTGGCAGCACTTGCTGGGTGCACACAAGGTGACCTGTTTGCAGCACACATTTCAGCAAAGCCCAGCATTGCACATGGATCTGTGGCTCTGGACAAGGTACTGTATGAAAACAGACATGGCAGCACCAAACATGGTGGCCAGCATCACTCTGGTGTTTTCATTCTGTCACTTTGGGCTGCATGACAAAAAAAAACTGAAGGAGAGAGGCAACAAAAACTGGCAAAAGCCTGTAATTCATGTGAGGTGTAATAAAAAACACCTGGAGTTTAGTGCAAATCTCCCTAGGTACTTCAACTTTGTCCTGAGAACTGCAGGTAAGACTTGGGCCTGTGAAACTCAGCAGAAGGGCTCCCACTTTGCCTTTGGGCTCTTTCCTCTGTGAGGAAAGGGTGTAGGGACCAGGCTACAAGGAATACTGAAGGATACAGGGAGGGCTGCTCAATGCTTCTATGTGTCCTTTGCTACATGGTATGAGCAAGGAGAAAGAAAGACTCTGGAGATCTAAAATGGATTAAAGGGAATGCATCCTTTTTTATCCTCTGCAAAGATTGCTTAGTAGAACAAAAATTTTAAACCCATGGATAACAAATCCATATTTATTAAAAATATAGTATAATTGTAAGTAGTATATATAAATATATATTTTTATCAGTTGAATTGCTGATTGTCTCAGTAAAGTTACAAAATCTCCAGATGAATAATTTTCAGTGCCTTGCAGCAAAAATGCTGCTCCTTCTGCCTCCTCCCCAAATAACTCCAATCCTATAAAATGAAGCAAATACATTTTAGACTTTCCCTGAAAAATACCGCTGCATTATCCCAACGTACAACACTTTCTCTCCTGAAGTAGTGTTTTTTCAAAATGAAAACATTAGCAGCCAGGCAGGACATTATGATCCATGGAGATCTGCACTTTTAAACTCAGGAAGTACAAATCAACCTATTTCTCATTAATCTTATCGCAAAAATCTGGCTGATGGGACACACTCTTAAGTTTATTCCTTTTTTCAAAAAGCTTTTCCCTCCTCCAGGACTGCTGGTGTTCGCTCCTTAGATCAAACTGACAAAGTCAGCCATCAGGTTATCTGTTAACTACTCCTAGGATTAAGACATTCTTCTCAAATTATGTTTATAGGCTGCTCCCCTCCTTTTCTGCTCAAGTCCAGACCTCTGGTGTTTAAATTACATAGTGTGCTAGGCATCTTATCCCATCAATACATGAGATCTCTTCTCTGCCCTCATGGTTTCCTTTTATTCTAAAATAGATGGGTGCCATATGAGTGAGTAATATCTAAATGCAATTAATTTCTTGCAAAACTGTATCATTTTAATGGGGTCTCTAATGCACCTTTCTAGTCTTAGCAATACCAAAACCTCAGAGTTGGCCTCTTCAGCTCTGGAGAAGGGCTCCCATCAGTGTGCTTGACTGCTGGAGTAGCTTCAGTGGATTTAAACATCAGGCCTATATACCCAAAGAGATTGCTTGGCTTTCTGACAGCTGCCTAGCACGGTGCAGATGGTTTTAGTTTATTCCCCATTTACCACCAAATGATTTTGCCCTTAAAATTAATAGAAGAAAAATATTTGGAAAGTGATAGCTGGTTGTTAGATATTACTTTTAGTGTTCCTGTTCATATTTTTCTTTTCTTGCCCAGATGCGCTTTTTTTTGTGATCTTGCAGGATTGTAAAGTTATGATTCAGCAAAGTGGTAAAGGTGAGAGCATGGCTCTGCTGATTCTGTGGCTGCCATGAGAGCCAGGACCACCTCCCAGGTGTGCCTTGTGCGAGGTGCTTAGTTTGGTCAGCCCCATGGCAGCACCCCAGCTCTGAGGTCACCATCATCTTCAGGATGGGAAGCAAGAGGTGGTATGGACATTTTGGGAGCAACACAGGGATGGACTCTAGCTGGGGGACTCAGTGCCATCCCTATGTTTGCCCCAGATGTGGTTTTGGGGTACAGTGAATGGGTGAGGAAACTTTTCAAATGGGTTTCAAGGGAGGGGGTACCCTGTTTCTGTGATTTATTGCCTTTGTGGACATCCAGCCTCTTCGCCTAGACCATCCCAAGGCTGGAGAGAAGATGAGGCTTTTGATTCTTACAGAATTGATAGCATCCATTGAAATTAATTCCATGTGGGGAAGGAAGCACTGTATCCACATAGTAACAGTCAGTGTGGAGCATTCTGCTGAGTTTGAGCTCTGACCCCAAAAAATGCTGGAAGGCAGAACAAATGTTTCGTGGGGTTTTGAAGATACCACAACCCATGAGATAGCTAAGGTTGCATGAATGTGTTTTGTATAACCCATGAATGACAAAAAACCTCAGAAGGCCTGAAACTTTTCACATTCATTTCACTCTCAAATGAGTGTAAATGTGGCTTTTGCAGTCATTCCTCCTTTATCCATGTATAATGAGAATATACCTCTGCCTTCTAGCTGAATGTCATTGAAGTCTAACCTCTGTGTTCAGATAGCCTTTAGAGCACCAGCACCAAGCTGAAGTGCTGTCAGGCATTACCTCTGCAACTCCAGTGCATTTTCCCTCTCCTCCTTTCAGACAAGGAGGTTCTGAAAGCGTTTAGGCCAGAGTTTGATTGGCTGAATTCTTCAGTGGCATCAGGCAGAGTGATTTCACTGATTTCCCAGAGCTAAACAGACTGACACCATCTGGGAAGGTGACACAAAGGATTTACAGTGAAAAAGATGCATCATATTTCTGCCATTTTCTGATTCTGTTTTATTCTTATGAGATCAGGTTCAGGAAAACAATAATTCAAAAATCTTCTTTTATATTCTTTTTTACAGGGCCGCGTAGATGGAGGTTTAGACTTCATCCAAAGGCTCAGTTGTGTAATTTTTCCTCAAATTCAACCCAGCATGAGCAGCCAGTGCAGCAGGACCGCCTGACGGTACTGTAGGTTGAAATTGAACATTGGCTTTAATGGACTCCTCAATTTCAGGAAGTGGCTTGTTTTGATAAGTTTAATTTTAATATAATTTACAGGTGAGGGAATCTGATCAGGTTTGGGCCACATTCTCCCATGCCCTGATGCTCACATCTGCCCCAAATCAAAAAGAGCAGCGCTGATGAACTTTCCAAGAAGTTGCTGACTTACTTAAAATATGTGTCCTTGCTGTCTGTGATATAAGTGCACTCACTAAGCAGCAAGTCTCAGCTGAGATTGTTGTTTTCCACCAGGAATTTAAAACACCCTGCATAGCTCCTTCAATCATTTTACCCCAGCATTCACTGCAGTCTTGCTGCTGTCACTTTGAATGCTGCTGGCTCTGCCCACTGAGCGCTCAGCTGGTGCTGCTCACCTGGCTCAGCCATCCTTTAGCTGAGGCTGCAAACTTTGCATCTCCTCCAGTGTCTGTTGTGACCATTGATGCTCTTCCCTCCTCTTTTAAAGTTCTGTACCACAGACTGCACAAATCATAAGCAAATACAAAATGATAAGAAAGCATAATGACAACATGACTCTGTACTTTTGCCTTTTATTTCCATGTTTTAGATGTGTGCTTACAGTTGTTTGAGGTTTGAACTGACCATGTAACACCTCCTTGCAGGTATGTGATGACATTGTGTAGGAGGACTTCAAGCATAGGATCATAGAATGGTTTGGGTTGGAAGGACCTTTAAAGGTCATCTCATCCAACCCCAAACACACGTGACCTTAGTGCTCCTAACGTACTAGGGACATCAAATGAATGAAATGGATGTGCTTCAAAGGGTTCCTGAGGGCACAGGAGCAGACAGTCCTTGTGTGCCAAAAGACGTGTCGACGAGGCAAGCATCCAATCTTGATGAGCAAGGAGGTTTTGAATGAACTTAGAAATAAAAAAAAAGATGTATCATCTTTTGAAGGAGGGATTGATTTCTCAGGAAATATTTAAGGGAGCTGCTAGGGCATGTAGAAAAAAAATTAGGGAGACCAAAGCTCAGTTTGAACTTAACTTGGCAACTACTGTTAAAAATAATAAAAAGAGTTTTTACAAATATATTAACGGTAAAAGGAAGGGTATAACCAACCTCTGCTCCTTATTGGATGAGGCAGGCAACCTAGTAACTAAAGATGAGGAAAAGGCTGAAATGCTTAATGCCTCTTTCGCCTCAGTCTTTAGTGGTAAGACAGCTTGTCCCCAAGACCACTGTCCTCAGGGGTTGGTAAGGGGTGCCAGGGAGCAGAATGGTCCTCTTGTTATCCAAGAAGAGACAGTCAGAGAACTGCTGGGATGCTTGGATATTTATAAATCAATGGGACCAGATGGGATCCATCCCAGGGTGATGAGGGAGCTGGCAGATGAGCTTGTGAAGCCGCTCTCCATCACTTATCATGAGTCGTGGCTCACTGGTGAGGTTCCAGATGACTGGAAACAGGCCAATGTGACACCCACTTACAAAGAAGGTAGGAAGGAGGATCCTAGTAACTACAGGCCAGTTAGCCTGACCTCAGTACCAGGTAAGATAATGGAGCAGTTTATCCTGAGTGCCATCACACAGCACTTACAGGATGGCCAGGGTATCACACCCAGTCAGCATGGGTTTACGAAGGGTAGGTCATGTCTGACCAACCTGGTCTCCTTCTATGACCAGGTGACACGCC
>JAOTQP010000870.1:32866329-32880669 GCA_026413545.1 Cichladusa arquata | reverse complement strand
ACTGGAATGCTCTTCCCAGAGAGGTGGTGGAATCATCATCTCTGGATGTGTTTAAGAAAAGGCTGGACATGGCACTTAGTGCTATAGTCTAGACTCTGAGCTGAGGTGTTAGGACATAGGTTGGACTCGATGATCTTAGAGGTCTCTTCCAACTTCATTATTCTGTGATTCTGTGATTCTGTGATCAAAGAAATGACTGACTGGTGGATGGGAATGAATACCTCTAAGATCTTAGTTTGAAATTACCTGTGCTGGTTTTGACAGGGGTTGAATTAATTTTCTCCATAGTAGCATGGGAATAAATTTTGGATTTATGCTGAAAATTGTGGATAATACAAATCTGTTATTGCTGATCAGGGCTTGCCCATCATTAGTGCCTTTTCTGCTTCTTGTACTGCTGCACCAGAACATGGGCTAGGGATGTACAAGAAGATGGGAGGTGACACAGCTGGGACAGCTGACCACAGCTGAACAAAGGGATACACCATACAATATGACATCATGTTCAGTTTCCTGGAGGTGGCTGAATACCTGCCTGCCTACAGGAAGTGGTGCATGAATTCATTGTTTTGCTTTGCTTGCATAGGCAGCTTTTGCTTTACCTATTAAACTGTCTTTATTTCAATCCATGTATTTCCCCACTTTTACTCTTCTGATTGTCTCCCTCAATTCACTGGGTAAGAGTGAGTTGCTTGAGGCTTAGTTGCCATCTGGGGTTAAACCACAACCTTACCCGAGCCTTTGATGAAGGTCACATTCAAGGGACAGGTGCAGGAATGCCTGCCTGCTCCAGACAGTGGGTTGTGCTGGCTCAGAGGGCACATGACTGTCTACTGACCCTGTCCCTCTCCCAGTCTGCACTTAATTGTTTCTGTGAAACTGGGACACAAAGCCTGAATCTGATTCTGGATTTTATGCACCTACATTGTGCATATGATGAAGACAAGGGACTTATCTGCTTTTGGAGACACATCTGGAAGAGGAGTGCAGGGGTTAGAGCAATTGCTCATGAGTAGGAGTGCTCAGCTCAGAAATGTAATTGGAAACGACCCATATTCACTTCTTTTGAGCTAAGTTAACATCACTGTCTCAGCTTCCTGAACAGTCAGTAGGGAGGGATGAGTGATTTATCCCACCCAGCTTGGACCCATATTTTAGGAAGGAAGGGATTGCCCTCTGACTGATGAAAAACTTAGATGACACATCTAAGTTTTAAATGACTAAAGCTTGGTGACACAGATCTCTGACTAAATGCAGAAAACCTGTTAATTTGGCCACTCTTTTGACCTTTAGCTGAAGAAAAACATGCTAACTTTTCATCAACACCAAACACTTTACTTTTTTATTTACTACTATCCCACGGCTTCCTGGGATCAGCCCTCCTTAGCTTGTGGGAGTTTGTCTCAATTGAAAACATGGTGTGGCCACTCTAGTTCAGTCCTTTTCACCTCCATAGATTATGAGAACACACACTCATCTTACTGGTGCCCTCAAAATGTCTTGAACTCCCCTTGTGCATGTAGTGGATAAGAACAGGCTATCCTAAAGGTTTGCACTGCTGACATTATTGCAAGGTCCTGTTGCTGAGGGATTCTGTCCCTTTGGAGAAGTGAAACCTTTGGACTTTTGTCAGTAGGAAACAGAGAGAGACACTCACCTAAAGTGACTGTAGCTATACCTCCCTATGCATCATATTCCAAGCAGTGTAAAATTATGTCTGTACATGTACACCCATTGCAAAACAGAGGGTCTGGTGCAGGTGCTTTGAATTATAAAATTGAGAAGTTCTCAGATGAATGTTGGCTTTTCTCTGCTTAGTTTCTACTGGATTGTTTTACCGAAACCTGCAACAATGGGTGAAAGGGAAACCTCATGTAAACCAATTTAACACTCCATATACCGCACAGTAGCCTTATGATGGGAACTAAAGTGAGGCCAAATTCAAGACCAGACCCTGCTAAGTCCCTCAGGTCCTTGGAACAGGATGATCAGCATCATCTGAAGTGAGGTTCCTACACTGTACTATACCTGAGCTTCCAAAGGCACTTCAGAAGAAGCCCTGATCTTATCAGTAGGGGTATTTGAAAGAAACTCTGTGGTAGAGTTTAACGAAGGTGCTGTGCCACCTCTGATAGTGTGGGGCAGACAGGCAGTGGTTACTTCTGAACAGCTTATTAATCTGTTACCTAATTTTTAATTTTCTAAAGTAGCTCACAGCAATACTTAAGCAAACAACAGAATGTTAACTAAGAGCTGTGTGTTAGCCTCTGAATTTCCATAAAGAAAGCAAGGAGGTGATGTAAATAGCACAATATCAGCAGCTTTCCATCTCAAACAGCTGATGCGAGCAGGGGCAGTGGTTCCAACCTGCTGATACTCTTTGAGATGCCCTCTGCTCTGCATATGTGCACAGGGCTGTTTTTGAACACTTTTCATATCCAAGCAATTAACCAAACATCAGAGTCCTGCATGGTTTCTATTTAGAAAGACAAACTGAGTTGGGATTTCTTGTCTTAAGCCTGCTCTTCATGACGAGCACCCTGAGTTTGGTCTCCTAAAGAGAGCAGGAGCAGAGCCATACACACCTTCTTTACTCATAGGTTTAGTCTTTGCAGTCAGCACTTTGACCAAAAGGATTCTTACCAAGCTTTCTTCTGGCCATGCTCACTGTGCTATTTGCCCCACTCTGTCTCTCTTTTCTCCACCTCTGTTTTTTTCTTGTTGTGATTTTTTTGACATATAATTTACTAAATAAATTTTAAAATAAATAAATAAATAAAATGTCTTTCACTAGGTTTTGTATATGGAGCAGAGGTTGCAACTTTAACTGGTCTCCACTTCCATGAAATACATCAATTATCCCTAAAACTCATTGCCATAAGCAACTCCAATAAGATTTCACCCACCTCCCCATCACTGTTTTTTTCCTTGCATCTATCATTTGTGTGCACCCTGGACTGTGTCTATTATGTGCTATTCATGTTTTTCAGGTTTTTGTGTTACCAAAAAAGCCATTGCTGATCCACAGCCAATTACTTTCAGGTTTGCATGTCCTAAGAATTTATTTAAGGCCTTGAGATTCCCCATAATGTAGAGTTCAGAAAAGTGTGCACTACAAGCTGATTTTAGTGAAGCCTTCAGGAGGAAAAGGCAATAGTAGAGGTCATCCTTTACAGGTCAAGGCTAATTTCCAAAAAGAATTGAAATAGCCTTGAAGTTGTTAAGGAAAAGGGGATAGACAGAAGATTATAAATGCTTCTGTGTTCCACAGGAAATGAAATCTTCCCATCTTTCTTTCTTAAGCCTATTTCCTATTGAAATCAAGTGCTATACTATTTAATTGTGTGTATTGGTTAAGAAAGATGGGGACTCTTTTCATGTAAAACACACTCACATATAACCAAAACAAAGTGTTTTGTGTCAAATTCTGATAGAAGGAAGACAGCTTTCATTCCCAGCACAGACAATTAAGTGCTGATGGAACAATTATGTTCTAAAGATTTTAGTGGAAAACAGGTCTTCCCCCTAACCTCTGAATAATGATGCACTGGACCTTATTTATGAAAAAAAAGTCCTTATTGGTCTGGATAACACAAGGTGTCTGACATTCATTCTATGCTGTGCAATTGTTGTGTTGCTGTTGTAAATACAATATAACACTTTGTTGGGTGTGTTGGGGACGTAAGTGATGGAGGATCACCAGTAGCCTTTGAAAAATGTCTTTTTATGTTTTTTTTAATTGCTGAAAAGATGTAGGTGCAGTTATGATCCTATACTTACACATACCAAAAACCAAACAGAGATGCGTCTTGTGACTGTAAACTGCTTGCAAAAGTGAGAGTGGGATTTGTGTAATGGCCACCTCCAACACAAGTTCTGTATCACTAGTTTTTGCCACACAGAGCTTTGTTTAGGGCTGTTTTTTCTCTCTGCAGAGATGTAGGGTAACTTATTGACCAGTCAGTGGCTCCTCTGAGAGCTGTTGGGACCGTTAACTGGACAGTGAGGTAGATCTCAAGAGCATTGCTCATAACACAACAGCCATATGTGGGGTCACCAAGAGCCTGGATCACACAGGGAACTCCAGCAGATGATATTCCCCAGGGCTTGAATCTCATTGACCTTACTGCCTCTTGGGATAAAAGTACCAAACCTAAACCATCCCAGACTGTGCACGTTATGAACCTTTGGCAAAAATAATCTTATTAACTGTGCTCTTGATTGATATTAATTTGTCTTGGACCCAAGTGCAGCTGCAGTCTAGGAGCAGCAATTTCTTTGTGAACACCTTCTGAGCATATCAGGCCTCAAAAAAACCCTATCTTAGGCTATGATGTAGCTTCAAAGACAATACTCTGCTGTTATGCAGGTCCAAAGTAACTCCTTCAGTGCATCTGCTGAGCTGATTTGTTTTCAAATATTGATTTAAATTTTACTTTTTATTATGTAATATTGTTCAAACTATGTTTTTTATGGCAAATGTGTTCCACTGCAATAAAAATGTGCTTATTTTTTTTCCTCCTCCCTGAACTAAGAAAAAAATGCCTTGAGGGACTATATATGTTTAATAGATTTTCTGGATTAAAACCCCTTTTAATTAAAATCATAATCTTTGGTGGTCCCACATAATATTTTGTAGCTAACATTCATGTATAATGTAATGTAATCTCTTTTTTTTTGATGGGACTTCTGTCTTTGCTAAATTTCCTCTCTGGCTAATTAATGTTTCTGTCTGCTATTGGTTTTTCAGATCCACCCAATTTCATTTGTTATTTTCTTTCACTGATTATTTTAATAGCATGCCTTAATGTAGCATATATTTGGATTCCAGCTCCAGTTTTACCCTAGCCATTATTAACAATGTAAAGCTCCTCCTTTATGTGACAATGCTGATGTTTTTAGCTGTGCTTAATTGGCCCCATGTCAGTAGGGAAGCACTGTTAAGGCTTGTGTCTTATCTGCTAATGTTTCAATTTCCCCTTTTTCTAGCAGATAAAAGCTGATTGTAATCCCATGTGGCAGGTTTGGGGCACAACCATCTGCAGTCTCATTTTAGAGTGTAAACAGGCGGATTGCTTCCCACTTAAACTGCTACTAGAGTAGACTGTTATCTTCTGGGTAATCATAATTACATTCATGTATCTTCAGAGGATTTTAATTACAGGAGGATGATTTCTTTCTCTTGAATACAGGAACAAGTACACTGCAAGTTTAGAGCAATAAAGGAGGAGAAAAGCCTTAAATCACAAATGGGAAGGAAAGAAGTGAGAAACATATCAAATAGGCCAAGAGGTTGTTTGAATGGCAAAGGGAAGTAAAAGATGTGAAGAAAAAAAGGCCTGTTAAACCTTATTGTCACATGGAGGTGAATCAGTCTGGAGCAGCAGAGCTCATCGTTCTAACTGAAGGACAGGAGGATGGCTGGAACAGCAACTCAGCTAGAGCAGGAGCTGCATGCCAGGGACATCTGGAAGCAAGGTGGAGTGCATGCTCCCTCCTTTTGCGCTTGAGTGAGGTGGGGTGGCAGGAGGATCGAGATTCCCCCATCACTAGCACGTCTTAGCATGGCACAAAGCCCATGGATCCTGGAGCCAGGCAGGAAGAGCATTAACCTATATTGACTCTGCTTGTTGTAAAAAGTCCAGACAGCAAGGATCATAGAATCATATGAGTTGGAAGGTACCTTTAGAAGCCCACAAAGAGAAGGGACATCTTCACTTAGATCCGGTTGTTCAGAGCTCTATCCAATCTGACTTCCAGTGTTTCCATGTCTATATTGTTCAGACAAGGTAATTAACACACAATGGCACACATTCATTCCACAGAGCAAGTAGATATAATAAACCACAGAATCACAGGATGGTTTGGGTTGAAAAGAACCTGAAAGATGACCTAATTCTAAGCCCCATGCCATGGGCAGGCACACTTTCCACTACACCAAGTTGCTCGAAGCCCCATCCAACCTGGCCTTGAACACTTCCAGTGAGCAGATATCCACAGCTTCTGGGGACAAACTGTTAAAGGTTCAACTGGTAGTATTTCTAAAAAGAGAAGGCATAAAGCAATCAGACCTTTATTTGTTTGTGTAAAGACTACATGCTTGTCCTGGTTTAGTCCAAGGACAGGGTTAATTTTTCTCAGTAGCTGTGAGGGTGCAGAGCCTAGACCCATGTGGGGTGTCTATATTGTTTTATACCACGCACATCATCACTGGTGGGTGGAAGCAAGAGATTCTCACTTCTGAGAAGGAGGGGATTGCACTCAGAGTAAAAGCAGGTGCCAGAGGGTCCAGCTGCCATTTTTAGTGGTCGCAGGGTTGTGCTGCATCAGGTCAGTGGGTGAGCAATTTGCAAGCACAAAACAGCCTCTCTCGTACAATGTTGTTATTAATATTGTTGCTATTACTGCTTATTTTATCTCATTGCTGTTTCCAGTAAATTGTTCTTAGCTCATAATCTCTGCCTTTTGTCTCTCTCACTGGAGGGGCTTGAGGGAGGGAGCAGGAGTGCCATTCCTAAACCATGACAATGCTTAAGTACTTCTGTATATTTAAAAATTAATGTAATCATAAAGATGGTGGCACATTAAAAAATGAAAAATTGAGAGGTAAAATTCTGCATCCTTATATGCAGAGATGCTGGAGGGAAAAGCATCCTTCAGGCTTCAGGTGAAGTGTGAGGCATGACAAATCTGACTTCTCTCGTGTGATCAAGAGAACATGTTGTTGCCATTGCTCTGGGTCCTGTTTCTAATGATGACCAGACCAGATGGTTTGGTTTTGAAGAGAGCTATGGACAATTAAACAGCTGTGCAAGGCACTGGCAGTACCAGATTTCAATAATTCCTCCCCGTAATTGTATGGATGAGATGTGATGGCAGAGGAAAGCAAAAACAGAAACCTAATATGACTCCTGCCACAGGCATCTTGGATAAAGCACTCTTGGCTGCGAGACAAATGCAGGCCTTGATCCTGAAGAAGCCAATTAGTTTTATACACACAAATAGTCTCACTGTGGAATAAAGCATGCAGAAGTTTATTGGGAGATGACCTGAGAAGGGAAGTGGGAGTGAAGCAAGCTGGAGGAATGACTAAGAAGTAGAGGGGAGTTAAGCACAGAGTAGCAGTTCAGCCACTTGGCTGACCCATCAGGTGGGTGGGTTACAGCTGGAGCATCACATCAGATAAAATAACAGGAAGAGACAAGTGATGGGCAACCACAGGGAAGACGACCACCAGGAAGACTGAACACTGAAATGATCTTTTAATACCACTAAGCAGCGTGACAAAGCAGAAGAGGACATATAATGTGATGAATGCAATTACTCACATCTGACTCAGGACTGAATGGGTGTTGTTACTTAGTGGTTTCTTTTGTGATCTTATTTTGGTTATTTTACAAGTAACTGAGGCCAAAGGGAACATGTCATGAAGCCCTTGGGAGGACAGACATTGAGAGTGGAGAGTCTGCAAACGAATGAACACAAAGAATGTGCAAACCTACAATCTCAGGAAATAATAACTGCACAATCCCTCAGGTGAGAGAGGAATGGTTGCCAACATGAATCAGTGGACATGTGCCACAGACTTAATCAGATGAAGGAGGTGATTGTCCCACTCTGCTCTGCACTTGTAAGGCTTCATGCGTGCAGTTTTGGGCACAACAATATAAAAAGATATAAATCTATTAGAGAGTGTCCAAAGGAGGGCTGTGACGATGGTGAAGGGCCTTGAGAGGAAGCTGTGTGAGGAGCAGCTGAGATCACTTGGCTTCTTTGGCCTGGAAAGAGGAGACTGAGGGCACAGACATGTCATAGTGGTCTTCAACTTCCTCATGAGGGGAAGCAGAGGGGCAGGTACCAATCTCTTCACTCTCATGACCAGGGACAGTACTCCAGAAAACGTCATGAGGCTGAGTCAGGGGAGGTTTAGGTTAGAGATCAGAAAAAGATTCTTCACCCAGAGAGTGGTCAGGCCCAGATCCCCAGGGAAGTGGCCACAGTACCACCCTGACAGAGTTCAAGAAACATTTGGACAATGCTCTCAGGGACATGGAGTGATTCTTGCGGCTGTTCTGTGCAGTGCCAGGAGTTGGACTTTGATGGTTCTCATGGGTCCCTTCCAACTCAGGATATTGTATGATTCTATGACTTTAAATCTCACCATAATGGGCCAAGAGGCCATGTAAGAGGAAATGAAGAGAAGAGAGAAGAATCCTGCCAACTTACCTGTGACAATCTTGAGGGTAGCTGAGTTTTAATAGTTTCCTGAGCTCTTCAATTTGTGCCCCAGACAGTACCCAGACATATCCCTGTGTCTGCTGCTCTGAATGCCTGCTCTTTCTTACCTAATGCCTGCAAAATGGAAACTCCATGAACTTGGATGCAAACTGCAATCTTGATTAAAGAGAGAAGGCCTATCACCTTGGTGGACCCCCAAGAGGCAGATCTGAGACCAGGCAAAAAAACCTGTATCAACCTGTGCTGTGATGTTCCTTGTCTGGTGGCTAGGATTGCTGGTCCCCAAGTGCACAGTTTAGCCCTTAGCTCAGCACAGCAACTCCTGGGCCAGGAATGTGTGTGTCACATGCACATGCCTATGGTCCTGGGACCAAAAAAAAAGACTACTTGCATGTAAAGATTTTACAAATTTGGTCATTGTGACCAAACTTTATTACCCATTTTATGGAACTGTGACAAAAGTCTAGGAATCAAGCAACATGGGGATCACAGAGGCTATTATGTTTATTGTGCTGAACAGACTGTGATAAACCATTAAAAGAACATTTTCAACAAGCAAGCGATTTGAAGTACAATCATAGACAGCAACTCTACATGAGGAACAAAGCAAAGTTAGAAGACACTCAAAAGGAAAAGTAAACTGTAGTTCAACATCTTGAAGCATTTTCCTGCAAACACACCTCTCTTGCAGAAATGGTAGAAGAGTTACATGTCCAGTCATAGTTAGCAGTGACCAATGACAGCAAAGAACAGTCGTATAAAATTTATCTCCCACAAAAATAAACTATATATATAAAAAAATTTTATGATGTTCTCACTGACTCAATGGCCACATGCAATTTTTCCGTCTGAAAAAATGAGGTATAGTAGGCCCTAAGAGGTAGTAATGTGTTTTGATTGTACTACAATATATAGAAAATGTAAGATTCAGTTCATCAGAGTGGTAAGTCTCTCAGAGGTTGAAGAGTGACACACACAGAGCAATTATATCTGTGCCATCCACTGAATACCATGGTTTTAAAAAATGCAGAAAACCCCCTCAGACCCCAAAAGGGACTTGCTAAGGCTTGATTTGATGCCCTTTGAAGTCAGCAAAGTTCGTATTACTGCCTTCAAGTGACACTGGATTTGGCCTGTTAGTACTAGGATTATTTCTCTTTCACTTGATATTATCATGTCTAGTTATAATATTCCAATCAGCTCTTTCCCAGCAATTTCCATCACTGAACCCTGCACAATCTTTTGTGGAGGTCCATATTTCTTGACAGTGCCTCTTGGAAGAAGCCAGTAAATTGTTATCTCTAACTGCATTTGGCTCCATATTAAAGCCATACCAACAGATGCCTTCCTGAGAAACTACCCCTGGCCCAGTTATTAATACAATGGTACAAAGTACTGACTAGGAAAGAGAGGAAGAAGAGAAATAAAACAGAAATAGAGAAAATGAAATTGGGGCGGGGGGGAAGACAGAGAGAAAGAACAACAAAATTGAGAGAGGGGAGAATAAAAAACCTCTACATAAGAAGCATTTAAAATAAATCTGGCTGAAACATATTAAAAAATCACATTTGTGTAAAATACATGAAAATACTTGTCAAGTATTTTCTTACAATCTACTAATTTTTTTTTTAAAAACACATATTTGTGATTGCATTATGCAAAAGCTGAGCTTGTTGCTTCCCACCTACAAAGCTTCAAGTTTCTTTGAAGGTTTTTTTTGTTCATTTTTTTTATTTTTAATATGAAAGTAATTTAAAATGTGTTCATTTTCCACAAGTTATTTTACAAAAATAATTTTGAATTAGGGATTAGTTGCAGTCCTAACTGTTTCAAACGTCTCAAAACTAATGCTGAAAGTAACAAGTTCATTCCATTTAAAGTCTGGAGGTAGGTCTTTGTCAATCAATTAGTCCATTTCTTTAAACAATTCATTTGAGGTACAAACTTGGACAGTAATATTTAAACTTTACAGCTAAATTTTTTCTGTCATGTAGTGTCCTTGAAGAAAATTATCCTCACAAACCTATCAGCAATTCAATACAAAAATATATTCAAGTTAACAGTACATTACACAGAAGTCTAGCAGAGAATAGAGTAAGTACATAAAATAAAACAAAACAAAACCAAAACACCCACACAAAAAAAGAAAAAAAAATCAAACAAACCAAGTGAAAGAAAAACACATAATCATGCTGAAACACAAAAAAGACATTGCTTCCCTAACTGCAAAAAGGTTGAAATAGAAATAAGGGGGAAATGCAGATACTCATGATTATCTACCCAGTAAAAACTTCCTGCATTGAATGTGTATAGCAGCATGTATTTATCAGTCTGTTGAGTTATTTGTAAAAATCAGAGGTAGTATTGAATAGTGGGGTAATATTGCATTTGGTGCTAAAAGTGCTGCTTTGAATGAAAAGATGGAGCAATGCCACTGGCACAGACATGCTCAGTGAACCATCCTATGTCAAATTACTTTGCTTAAAGTAATGCACGAGCTTAGCTGAGGTACATGGTGTTCATTCTTACATTGTGGCTGATGAGTAATGAGGAAAGATTCAATTCTTTCAAAATACTGGTATGGGGCAAGTGGAATTAGTAGAAACTAAGCAAAAATCTGGATTATTTGTGTTCAGATACATTTATGATTAATTTCTAGGTACCTTTCTGTATGTTTTAAAACAATTTTATCAATAAAGACTTACTCATTAATGGCTGAAGAGTGGTGTCAGTCATTTTTGTTTCCACAGAAAACTCCTGGCTCTAAGAAAGCCAACTCCCCAGCTTCCTATTATCCAGATGATAAGGACTGTTCATTTTGTTTACTACCGCTTGTGCTGATATGTTTGTATCTGTAACTATACAACGTATCTTTGTCTTTCTTCCCTTTTGCAAAATGAAAGTACCTTTTTCATGTTGATTTCTTTCTTCTGATTACCAGCTGAATGAAATGAAAGATTAGCTTTCATTTTTTTCCCGAAATAATAGTAAGGCTTAAAAAAAAAAAAATCAAGTACAAGTCTACAAGAAGGTTACAAAAGAAAAAGAATAGTATCTATCCCCTATCTTTGGTGTTCTAAAACAGGGATTTCACTAAGTAGGGAGTGGGTTGCTGGAAGTGTTGTAAGGCCTAAGTGTTACACACCCAGCCTTTGCTATTTCAATGCCCATTATAATGACTATGTTACAGGTTTCTTGTTTATATGCAGTGCAGTGAATGACATAAACCTGATTTGGAGCTCTTCTTGACCCATTCACCCTTACTTAGCAGCTCAAACAAACTATTAGTAGGCTAGGAAAAAAGAAAACAGTAATTAAAAGTTGCATCATTAATCTGTGTCCCCTTTGTGTTACAGCAGTTTTTCACTAGACCTGGGACTGTGAAGGGATTACAAAGAAGATGATTAGTCAAATCCTTTTTAAGGTTATGTGATTTTTTTTTCCCCCCAGGCAAAAGTGGAAAGACCATGGCAATAGAAAGTAAGTGGTCAAGGCAGTGTCTTCTCCCTTCAAAAGACCCAACTGCTGATGAGGTAGAAATTGCATGGTGTGATCTCCTAGTCTTCTTCTGCAGATTCTTGTGAGGATGTTTCTTCAGTCTCTTCCTAGAACACACAAATAGGAATAATAAATACCGTGGTGACCATGCATCTTCAGCTGCCAGTTCAGCTGTCCCTCATGCAGCTCCTATGACACCTCGAGAAGCCACCTTGGGGAGGAAGGGAGGGTACCCTGCTCCCTGATCGCCCCACCTTGCCTTGCCAGGCTTTTCTTCTACTCCAGGAGATGTCAAGAAAAAGCACTCTGTGCCATGCTTTGTCATGGGCAATTTATGGCCAGCAGACACGGGCAGCTAGAAAATGGAAAGCATTTTGAGCACATGTGCAATCCTAAGCAGTTGCTCTGGGAAGCCTTCTCCTCCTCATTGGCCATAGTGCTGCTTCATGTTTGCCTTCAGCAAGCCTGACCAAATGTGATGTTCTTATTCTGCTTTTTAAACAAATGTTCAGTACCTTTCAGGACATGGGTGGTGAACCCAGGGCAACTAACATTTCTCATAAAAGGGGCTGTCAATGAAAAGCTGTTTTTTATCAAACACTGAACATCATCGCCTAAGACAGCACGTGAAAAAGATCTAGGAAGAAGAGGAATTCACCCCCTCAGCCAACTGAGACCTTTGAAGACTGACCAGCTTAAAACAGCTTATAACAGTCTTCATACTTTAATAGATTTGATTTTCCACATGGCTTCATTTTGTCTGGGTGGCTAACTGACACAATTTATAACTCTCTTCCTTTCCCAGGCCACTACAGTACACCATTCAGCAAAGCTTGCCTTAAAGCTTGCCTGCCTTATACGACCAAACTTCCATTCATTAGTGTTTGAAACACCTCAGCTGTGAAGGGCTCCTAAATGCTACCATGTGTGACACTGCTGTGGAGGAGAGGCATCAAGGAAAAACACAGTGCTTTAATCATAGGCCACTGCTTACTGCAATCCTCTTTCAAAAGGTTTCGACCTCCCCCTGCACCTCCGTGCAAGAAAAGACTGAAAAAAGCTGTAAATCCAGGAAATAAACATAACTATAAATGAATGGATGACAGCTTAAAAAATATAACCATAGCAGCATCAAGCCATGAGATTTCACACTGGTTTTGTTTAGTCTGCTTTGGGTTATGTGGGAAAAGTGGAAAGCATGAAGGAAATGCTCTCCCCCTCTTCGTTCATGCCCCCACCCCTGCTAAAGCTTGGGCCTCAGCTATTTAGGCCAGTAGGTTTATACCTCTTGACAAGGAAAACAGGCCATGACCCTGGGGTACTCTCTTGAGCACCAGGCACAAAGAAAGATGTAGCATGATCAAAGCCATGGATAGAGGAGAGAGAGCAAAATCAAGTGTCAGCTGCCCTCTGACCTTGAATTTTCAATTCTTAAATTCCAGATGACACTGATCTTTCTTACAGATGAACAATTTTTTCCTCACAAGAATTACTGTCCACTTGTAGCTGGGTTACATTCACAGTGCTGCAACAAAAATGATTCTCAACTCATGAAATAATCAAGCAAATTTAACTCTGGTGGCACTGGGGAAACTGAGCTCACACTCCATTGAATCCCATTAATGCATAATACATTTATCTGCTTATCTTCTGTGCAGAACAGGACTGCTACAACATTTCAGTCAAGAAGAAAAATGGTATTTCCAGGCACCTATTGGAGGTTCTAATTCGGGCTGCATGTGGAGAGACACAGCAAAATATGTTGATTTGAGCCTTGGTAATTCAGAACTCAGAATAATTGCGGCAAACCCCAGTTTTGCTTCCAAGCCAAGTATTTCAGTTAAAAAATTACAACTGTGGGTTCTCTGCTCTTAACATAATACAGGTAGACGTGTTTTGGTATTTGATGATGATCACATGCTTAATTTCTTACAGCACTGTGGTCAGCCCTGAGCCTCTGATTATCATTTCCTGGAAGACGGCAGCACACGTGTGGGTGCGGAGCAGCAGCTCTCTTTGTTTTATGCTTGGCTTGTCAGGAGACTACTGAAACCTGATGAACTCATTTTCCATGAAGGTAGACTTCCGATCACAGAAGATGTAAGAAGGATGGGGGAGAGGCAAAGTATGTGAAAGGACATTCTTCAAAGCTCAGTCAGGGTGGCCACAAGAGAACTCCTTTTAGTTAAAAAGTTGTCCACTCTAGTGATTTTTACTGTGAATCTCACAGTATTTTTTTTTCCCTAGTAATCCTGGCTGTAGTGACCAAGAAAATTAATGACAAGCTCTTCCTTCATACATTTATATATGTTTCTGTAATGAAGGAAGGTTCTCTCAACTGCACATGTACGTGCAAATATGTGTAAAAATCAAGCTAATCCCCCCAAATATGTAAATAAAAAACTAATTAATAAAAAATATTTGAGACTGACAGACTTTAAATTCACATCAGTGTTGGGAAATATTTTTTTTTCATGAAGAGAACCTTTTCAAAGGACTCAGATTGCTCATTCCTTGCAAAAGCCTAAGATAGCTCAGTTGCAGATAAGCCAATCTATCATGTAAGTTTCTTGTCAAGACACTGATGGAGACATGATTGCTGCT
>JAOTQP010000870.1:32761470-32866091 GCA_026413545.1 Cichladusa arquata | reverse complement strand
GACTTTCCAAAAGATGGAGGGTGGGGCAGGCATTTTGAAAACTATGTAACCTCGGCTCTCCACTGAGTCATTTCAGCCAGAGATTCACTGAAGTTCATTGTTTGGCACTGTCAGGGCACTGGACACCTCAGGGGAAGGATGCTTAGCAGTAGCAGTAAATCCTCCAGGCACTTGCAAGTCCTCACAGACCTGCCAAGGTCGATGGCATAGCCATGTGTCATAACCCCTGAGTTAAAAGTTGAAGGAGGAACTGGGGCTAGAATTAAATACTTTGTAAGTCCAGAGGTGCTTCCAATAAAGTTGAAGAGAAGGAAGCAAATAAGGAAGGAAAGCATGGTCATTAGAGCAGACATTAGAAATCCAAGTCATTCAGAGTATGATAGCCATGCAGAGCATAAATTCAATAGCACCATCACAGGATGCACTCAGCCAAGAAGCAAAAGTTTTGGGTTACATGGCAGCTTTTACTGAGGTTGTTCTCACTTCTTAGATGCATTCATTTTAGTTGTGGAGGCAGAAAGGTGACATATGTTGACCATAAATGCGCATGGATCCAGTTTTGCCTTGAATGCCTCCTTCCCAGGTTATTTGTTTTCTGCTGCAACAAACTAGTGATAAGTTGGACCAGCAGACTGCAAAGAGAAACCTGAGAAAGCTTCAAACCAGGTTGGATCTAGCTAACAGGGAAGCCACAGCCATGAAAAGCTCAGGGAGAACAGGCCAAATACCCAAAGAGCAGGAGTGAGTAGTCATATGCATAGCTTAGGCTTTAATCCTTCTTCGAAGACAGTATCCAGGGTGACTCCCCATGCATCCATGTACATCCCCATACATGTATCCTCAGGAGCTGATTGGCACAGGGACCTGCTGCAGAGGCAGTTTTACTTGGCACATGCTGCCCTTGGTCATCCACAGGTCCCATGTAACGGTGTGCTTATCCTGAGCTGCTACAGGACACAGCATGTACTATATAACAAGGGCAGCACACTGAGCCATTTCCACCCTTAGCTGCTGAAACTGCCCTGTCAGGGGAGGAGTGATAGGGAGCTGATGTCTCTCCCAAAATAGAGCTGCAAGGTGGCTTTCTCCAAAGCTCCTAAAGGAGCCTTTACCTGAAGGGCATCACTGGCAAGGGGCTGGCCGATGTGGACACTAGCCTTGACCCTCATCTCTCACTGAGGTTGGCCTCCAGCAGGAGAGAAAGGACAAATACTTTGCAAGGACTCACAGCTGGTATCTGTCCTCAGAAGGGCAGGGGATTGGCCCTGATTTAACACTGTTGAAAGTAACAAAAAAGGAACAGGAGGCAGGACAGCAGATTTCAGTTAGAAGCGCTGTCTGCAGCCAGTAGGTTTATTTGGGCTAGCCAACACAGAATTTTAAAATATTACAACCTTGGTGGGATCTGGTGGCCTGAAGATAGCATCCAAGGCTGTTTTAGATGCCCTGCATATCTCATCTGGTAAGATAAACTAGAGAGGTGCTGGTCTCCTGTGTCATGCCTTCCTTCCCTGTGTGGATGCCTGTGATCCCCTGGGACACGCAATGGGCACAGAACAACTGTGTCAAGATGCGAGGACCCATGAACCCTCTCCAGAACTATGAAGTTGAATCTCTGCTTTGGAAGTCTCACTGCTGCGGACAAACAAACTGGTGCCAGACTCTTTTCAGTGCTGCCCAGCAGCAGGATGAGGAGCAATGGCCATGAACTAAACCACAAGTTTCACCTCAACCTGAGGAAGAACTTCCTCACAATGAGGTGGCAGAGCACTGGAACAGGCTGCCCAGGGAGATCATGGGGTCTCTCTCTGGAGACTTTAAAACCCCACCTGGACACATTCCTGTATCACCTGCTCTAGGTGACCCTGCCTTGGCAGGGGAGTTGGACTGGATGATCTCCAGAGCTCCCTTCCAAAACAAACGATCTATGATTCTGTGAGTCATTGCTAAACCTCAGAGGTGGTACTGTCCAGAATGGAGCTGTGCCACAAACAACTATATTTAAACATCAGCATCTTTTCAGATCAAAGTCAGCCCTTGATCCCAAGAGACCTCTTTTCCACATCCTGTGCAGGTGAAATTTAACTCTACCTGCTACCCAAGACCTCCATTTGGTGATCCACATTTGGTTGGTGCAGGCTATTTTTTCTGGAATTACAAGCAGCCAGTAGCATCCTAGTGGCCTGAAGAACAGACATACTTAGTTTGGTCTTTGTATATCCTCTGCATTCTTTTTTTGGTGGATCCCCACAAACTGATAACAACAAAATCTGATGATGAAACAATTGTTGGTGCTTGTTGCCACCTGCAGAAAGGTAACTGTGGCATTTTTGTAAAAATGCTCGTTCTGTTTTAATACCCTGGGCAAAACTTCAAGGTTAAATGTCTTGGCCCCATGAAACTCACTGGCAATTCCGTTTTTCCACCCTCTGCTCATGAATTTCTGACCTGCAGATTAAAAAAACTAAAACCTATTTTGTGAAATGAACTGCAGGATCACAGTATATGCATATGGAGTCTCTGAATTTGCTAGAGCATATATTTTATAATGAAGTATTAGCTATTGGCACAGATTTTGCTGGCTGCTTTCTAAGCCCAAGAGGGTATGCTTGAATAGATATGTCAAAAAGAACTGCTGACAAGAGCAACTTGCAAACTGTGGACCATTGTCTGCTGTTAAAATGTCTGAAATTCCGTGGCATGCAAGCTAATATTTTCAGAGGAGTCCCTGAAGTACAGGGATAGGAATACATGGCTTCTAGAGCAGATGCCATGGCCCTGACTCTGCCCAGCTGAGAGAGCGCCATCCCAACTGCTCCACAGTCAAAGCACCAAACTGCTTTAGAAATTCTTACAGCACTAACAGACACTCAGAGTGGGTTTGCTCTGCACCAAGCTTAGAGTGGGTTCTGCTGCTTTGAGCTCTGCACTCTCTGCAAAGCACACTAGTGAGCTCAGTGACGGGTGTCACTCAGCAGTAAGGCAAAGTTTAACTCTAGAAGCTGGATTTAGAACTCAAATTGTTGCAGGTATACTTCACACGTCGCAATGAAAGGATTTATTAGGGCAGAAGAGAAAATCATGACCACATACAGAAAAGGCCATGCAACCCTTTTTACTGCGGATGAAAAATTATTTTAAGGAATGATTTCAGTACAGAAACTCTGTATCTAAACACATTAATCAATCAGATCACAATCAAGCAATTGCTGTGCACTGCAACTGCTAGCGTGCTAGAAGAAGCACAAATCCTATAGCTTGGTGCCTAACAGGACAGTTAAAAACATTGGCTACAGAGCATTTCTGAGATCCACTGCCTTCTACCAATGTTTCTGCTATCACAGACTAAGTGATGGGACAGCCCTGGGAGCAGTGACAGGCAGGTCCCCCCCCAAGGAAAAAAACTTTCAGTATTTAAATGACATTAAATATAAACAAAGACACAGAGAAAGACAGCTGATGGGGCAGTTTGGGGTTGAGATGTAGGGACTGGAAACCACCATTCTTGCTTTAAATGTTTAAGTTCCTATTGACCTAGCCTGTAATACCCCACTTTGTTACGTAACGATGTTGGCCTTCAAAAGACCACAGATTTGCCCATAACATGACGGCATAGCAATATTTAGATTCCAGCAAGCAGCCTTGCTGAGCTGCTGCCTAACTTCCTCAATGCCCAAGTGCTTCGTAGTGGGCATGTGCAGAGCTGCCTAATGCTCTTGGGAACAGTCTAAGGGCTATAAAGTATCCTACAGCACAGTTTAACTTAGTGATGTCCTCAAAGTTTTCACACTCAGGAAGGTAATGTATAACAGACAGCAAAAAAAAGACTTTTTAATTTTAATAAAATTGCATACATGCACGCAATAGCACTGGATTAGAAATTCACACATAGACTTGTTTTGAAATCCCCATGCTCTCTGACTTGAAGCACATATTTCAAGATGGATTTTCTACCTTCTAGGAAAAAGGCTCCTCCCTAAACTTTTATGTATAGAAGAAGCATCTTTTTTTCTGGACACTCCACTTTTATATAAATAATCTATTATTCTGTGAAAGACAGAAAGGTAGTAGAGAAAACAAAGCCAGAAACTGATGCTCTCCTGCAGGTCACCATCCTGTGGTTTTTTAGCTGCATAGTGAGTAAGCAAATTAAGTGTGTCCTCTCCTTTTACTGCTGGAATAGCACTGCTTGACTAGCAGAAGGGCTGCTCACGGGGATTACCGGATAATACACATCCCCAGCTGTTGGAGGAAGTGAACTAGCCGAGGCAGCCAGAGTGAAGTTGCTGGGGCTGTGCTGGGACTCAGCTGGTAGAGGTCAGAGAGAGTTAACCATCCTTACACACACAGAACCCACTTCTACAGACCCCCTTCCTCTGCTGGAGGAAGTGTCTTGCCAGGCTTGACCAAGTTCTGGTTCATAAGCAACAATTTCAGATAACCGGAGGGAACCAAGACATTACCTAGGAGGATTCCCACAGGACAGCACAGGACAGGACAGGACAGGATGTTCCTCTTTAAGTTAGAACAGCTTACTTAAAATATAGATTCAAGTCTATTCTTCCTGTTAGATTAAGGGGGAATCAAAAACATTTCTCTATCTCCTAGCTTATCTCCCGCTAGGAGAACTGTTTGATATAATGGAGTGATAATGAGTCTCTCTGGTTACTTTGAGAGAAAGGTCTTATCTAACACAGCAGTTTTAAATCAGGAGGGCTCACACTGAGAATTTCCAGAAACAGAAATTAGGCTGGCTGACATTTAGTTAACCTAAATGTACCTGCCTGAGGTTCTGCCTCTCAATTTATCTTACAGATGATTTTGAATGAACCTCAGCTTTAGGTGCCTATGGATTCTAAAGCATCCCTGAAATTAACTCAGCAATGAGGTTCCTGCAAGGCAGCAAGTCACTCAGTGCCAAAGCCTGTGTGGCTGAAGCCTTTTGAAATTGAGACTCAGCTGTCTAAGTTACGTCAGGCCAGATTTCTTAAACGCGTTTTGGCATCTGAGTACAGCAAGTGCCTTTTTGACCTAAGCAGGTCAAAACACTTTGAAAAAATCTGTTCCCCATGTGATTAAAAGGAGACTGAAAATCTTCAGCAAAATCTCAGTACCAGTCTGAAGAATTTTGCAGGAAACACCATTTAAAGTCTGCAAAGCACAGACCTAAAAGTGAAAATGTTGCTTGAAGCAATTGCAGGTGCTATGCAACACTGACAGAGATGTATTTTGTCTTGGAGAGCTTCAACTCTACAATATGTAAACATTTCTGGTGGGAAGGGAATAAAATATTAAGAAAAAGAAGACAGCAGTGCTGTTAGAAACATATACAACTGAGCTGGACTGACCCCAACTTTGAGAAGCTGCTCTTACAAACCTCTTGTGGATGCTGTAAACTGGAGGAGTGGTAAACTGCTCTGCATTCACAGCCAAAATCCAGACTGGAGCATAAGGCAAGCAGAGGCTCTAATAATAGTCTTTAATCACTAATATTTGTGTCCATAATTAGATGAAGGAGCAAAAGAAGGCAGATGACAACCTTAAAAATCTTTAGACTTGCCTAGTTCACTGAAATGCTGTGGGTGACTGTGTTAGATCTGCTTTCTTGTGGCACTGGAGATGGAAAAGCCCAAAGGGATACTGGAGCCCACACAGGTAAACCTGAGTGAATCTGCCTTCCCCTTGAACCCTTGAGGCACTTGAAACAGCACCAGTTTCTCTGCATATTTTATGCTGAGTGGCAGAGGAAGGACTACAGCAATGGTCTCCCAGAATGGGGTAGGGCAACACTACAGAGGCTTTGAAATGCAGGTCAAACCCACATCATTTACCTTTTGCTCCTCCCTCCTCCCCCCAAATTTAAAACATGAAAAGGAAAATAAAGTAAGGCCGGTTATATTTCTAGTCTCCTTTTTTTTCTCCCCCTAAAAACGACCACTTGTTACAGACAGGAAGCAACTGCCAGAAGTTGTTCACCTTCAATCCTTTATCACTTAAAAAAGCATTGCGGCTCTGACCACGAAACCACTGGCAAGAGTAATTTGGGAAGAGCTATCTATCTACAGCGATAAATAATAAAATAAAGCATCTTCCCTTTTGAATCCCAGCTGAGAGATTTTGCCAAGTGATCAAACTTGTCTGAACCTCAGAGCAGCAGCTTTGAAGTAATAAGAAAGAGATTGAAAACTTGCAGCCAAGAGCCGCACACACCTCATTAGGGTCCAGCCATGCGGGGAGGCCGAGCAGCAGCCGCCGGGCCCAGCCCCACGTCCCCGCTGGAAAGGGGCTGTGGGAAGGGGAGATAAAAGCGCCTTTCACAGTGGAAGTGCACTGGTGACATTTTTACGAGCGCCAGCCCCGGGCTGAGCGGCCCTTGCCACGCTGCCAGGGCAGGGCAGGGCAGGGCAGGGCGCGTGGGCCCTGCCGCCGCCATCCGCGCTCTCCCCTGGCTTTTCTCATCCCTCGTGCTTTTGTTTCTGAAGGAGCGAGTTTAACATACAGGGCTCTACCTTGCCCTGGCCATTCTCACAAAAGCCCTCCAAAATGAGAAACATATTTCTTAAAGATAGTGAGCCAGGCTCCCTGAGCTGGTTCAGCACAGCTCACATGAGACTTCCTAGTATAATTCAGAAAATTATTTTTAACAAATAAAGAGAAAAAAAAAACCCCAGCCAAATCAAAACAAAACCAATAAAGCTTAACAGACTTGTAAAATGCTTTTTAAAATGTCTAAAGATTTTGATCATGGATTTTGCCACGCCGACACTGGCAAGGCTGCGTGCTTCCAGCGATGCAGAGTATTTAACTTAGAGAGCTGAAGTTCTGGGTTTAATTTTCAGTTTCAGACTAAACAGCAGGTCTGCAGTGAAAGGCAGGCGACAGCTCCTGAGCACAATGGGGCAATGGAAATGCTCTCACAAACTTTACTGATTGTGTAACCATGGAGCACCTCTTTGTGCAGACGAAAAAGCAAAATCAAGAGAGGTTCATGTTGGTTTTAATAAACTCCCCCCATCCCTTCCCTTTTTTACTGCAAGAATTCAGCTGCTATTTTATTATGTAATGCTGCAGGCTAAAAATATATCCCTAATTTAAGCCACCTTGCCAATAAATCTACAAATACCAGGTAATCCAAAAAGGATAGTTATGGTTTAATGACATACTCTTCTTGTCATCTTAATATGTTCAACTCCTAAAGGATTTAGAGTGATGCATTTAAAGGGTTTTTTTTCAACTTCTTGAATATCTCACACAATCTGGTGGAAAGTGTGAGAAAGTTTGGTCCTGCTCAGCAGAGAGCAAGGACCCAACTTTTCACGATGCATCTATGCAGCGATCCACAGGACAAAGCTCTTTATTTCTCAAAGCAAGATAATGTGATTCAGAGTGAGTGAGGCCTCCAATTTAATAGATAATCATGATTTCCTTTTGATAATAGAATCTTTTATGGGAATTTATTTTCCAATTGAACACATACACATTCTATAATCAAATCAGAGAAGGTATCCTGGTGGAAACGTGGGTTCAAAACATGTTTATTTTACAACTAAGACAGATTTACTGCAATTTATAGCTCAATGTTAAGCTATTCTCCTCTTTCTAAACATAAAAAAACATGAATATAAATTACAGTTAATGCTTCGCTATATAACACAGTTGTCAGGAGACTATGGAAGCAATGTGTGAGCTCCCTTAGTGTAACTGTGTCTTTGCTGTTCTGATTTCGGTTTCCAGAATTTGCTTCCAAATAAGCCTGAGAATCAGGGAAGGGGAGGGGGTGGAAGCCATTCTCTACCCTGAATTTGATATCTCCGGGCTCCTAGAGCTCACATGTTCCTTCCTTCCAGACTCAAGTCTGGTTTCAATGGAGCTCTCATTTTTCTTCCCACTAATCCTGCCGTGAGATCAACCATTGGTAACTCTGTGAGAAATTAAATACCAGGATGTGGGAAATCTGAGATCTGAATTCAAGTAGAATGTGGGTGATTAATTTTTTTATTTTTCTCCTTCTCTTTTCCTGTGGTTGTTGTGTGGCAAATAACTCCTCAAACCTGAGATCAGAGATCGGCCCTGAATAATGTGACTACATTGACAGAGCAGAGGCAAAGCAAGAACTACACTGGCAATATTATATCCTTCTCTAATACAAGCATTAGTAATTTCCAAAAAGAGATTTCAGCCAATGTTTTCTGAAAACATTCTGGAATTTCAAGAAATGCTTTACAGTGGGATCAGCAGCAGAACATTATAGTGATGCTCACCATCTGCTGGAGCAGGCTTCATAAAAAATTTAACATTTCTTGCATTGGGATCCCAATGAAAAAGGATCCATGAGACACTTTGCAATGATAATGTGAGTGCTACAATGCCCAACAGTCAGGCAGTGGTTTTTAAGGATTTTTTCCTTCCTCAGTATGAGAAAAGCACATTTATTTATTTAAGTCCTGTAAGGATGAACTCAAGATGATTACAAACACTAGGCTGTGCAAACATTTAGATCCTTCATGCACTGTTTGGCGAAGCATTGATGTCTGAAAACCACCTATGTACTTCTGTGGCCTTCAACATGAAGTGTCTAGGACCATAATTCTCACTGCATGGTCTACCATGGGGTTGTGATACTCCTATACTTCTTATTTTCTACTCTCACAACAGCCCCATGCCTACAATATCCAATGAGCAATCAATCAATGACCATGAGCCATGAGCTCTGAATGGGCCCCCAAACTGCACCCTGCCTGTCACAGACTGTGTTTGTTGTCTGGGGTGCTTCACTCCATCTCAGCACTAAGGAACAATCTAGTGAGAGCATCAGTGGAAGTAATATAGAATAGAAGCTCCACCAGGAAAGATGGTTTTAAAGTGTCTATCACAATTGTTTCACACTGATTATGAATCCTTCACCTGAGTGGTCCTCTCTGAACTGCAAAGGAGGAGGCAAGCTCTTAGGCTCAGCCTGTCCATCCTACCTTTAATGTTTGCTACAGGTGTCACAAGCTGAGAGACTGCCCAGGGAGGCCAGATGTCACCCTGGGGTAGCATGGCAGCACTGATTTCAAGGAACTAAATTCACAAAATACCAGAAGTGGCCCACAGAGTATAGTCAGAGTAGCTGAAAAATTCTCATTATTCTTTTGCTGTTATTTTGGATGACAAGTGGACCTTATAAAATTTCCCAGATGTCAGGGAAAACCCAGAAAAAAACTGTCTTCTTATTATACTGTCTTCTTATTGCTTCCTTCCATAACATGTTTAAATATGTTAGAAAGGGCTGCATATACTGTTCCTTTTCCTAGCCAAACTTTATTAGTGCTAGTATGTGAAGACTGTAACTATCTATCTGAGCAAATGATTCAACAGACAAAACTGTGTTTTCATTGACCTTAACTTTGATTTTATTTGTGCTTACCTTACTACACACCCATGGCAGCAAACTTAATCTTTAAAATAAAATTTGCAACAGAATTTATATGGTCCTGAATTGGAACAGCAAAGATAGAGCAATTTCCAAGAACGGCTACATAGATTTGTTTACCATGTTTCTCAGTGCAAAAAATGAGCAAGGATATAACCCTGGAGTATCTGTTAATAATATTTAAGTCAGGGAAAAGGGCATCTTTCTGTGGCTTCAGCTGGATGTGGAGGAGCAACAACAATGCTGATCATTGAAAATGCAGAGCCCTTTATGAGAAGCTCAGGAACCTCCTCACTTTCCTCCTTCAGCCTTCTGCACTTCATCTTTGCTAATTAGCATTTTGATTATTTTTATTAGTATAAATCCACAGAGTGATCATGCTGGTAGTTTCAGCTTTCTGGGTATCACTCAGGAAATATCTTTAAATAATCCTTATTTTCAGGGAGTAGTCATGTGCTGCTGAGAATCTTGTATGTCTTGCATGACTTGTATTAAGTAAGATACCCAAGTGTTAGCAGCACTGACTCTTGCTACTCTTGAAAATCTCAGCCAAAATATGTAGCATGTGTATGCAAAAGTAGCACTGTTTAATTTACTCTTGACTGGCACTTGTTTAAACACTGCCCAGCTATGTTCCTCAATGGTGTTTCCCAAGTACACACCACAACCCCTTCTCTTCTGGCTATTATTAGTGAGATTACAGACTATGTCAAATCAGAGCCAAGTTCTGAACTGGATGGAGTACCTCCCTAAACACCCTTTGTGGCCACAGCCATGGGTCAAACACAAAACCACCCTGCCCACAGATGTTGCCTGCCCACCTCGGGCTTCTTCCACAAGCAAGGAGTGGGGAGGGAAGAGCTAGGGAGAGGTTGAAGAGGAGCCCTGCTGGCTTAGGGAAATATTTTAGCTCACCCCTTCATCCTCTAGTCTTCTAGACTGCAACACCTATTCCCTGTGCTATGCAAGGAGTGGCTTAACAGCTGTAGTCCCTGAAGTTTTACATCCCTACTTTTAGGGTCAGGTCTTGCCCAGCACAGTGGAAAAGAGCAGGGACCTGAAAGCATGTCTGTGTTGAATGGGCGAATGTGTGACCAGTGCTGCATTCAGAAAGCTGCCTCCTGCCCTAGAGTTTGCCTCAGGGAAATAAGTGTGTGTTTGAGCTGTCAAGAATCCACTACTGGTCTTGTTCAGAGATGAAGGCTCTTCCTACACTGAACAAAGTCACAGCACTCCTGCTCTTTGACTGACTCATAAACTGGCTGACAAGGACACGACATCTTCAAGTGGCACATTGCAGCAGGCAAGACTGAATCCCCTAGATAGTCCTTCACAAGCCATGAAGAAAAAATGCTTAATGCTTAAAAAAAATCTTGCCAAATCTGATTCCTTTTTTGTCACATCTGATTAAAAGTGTGTGCACTTTGACAACTTCCTTATGCAAGAAGGGAGCATCGGCACCTCAGGTTCAGTGTAAGGGCAATCAAGACACTGTGAGACTTGTCCAAAATGGAACTTACACAGCACAGTGCTGAGAAATAATGGTTTCAAAGGAAGGAAGATGTGCTGTCCTGGCACAGTACTGACTGGGGCATCTCTGCTCCTTAGGCAGTGCATGGGGCACAGTGACAGGCACCCCAGCCTGCCTTGTAGACCACTGGTGCATTAAGCAAGGGGATGTATAACTCAGTCAGCATTTACTGACAGAATTACGCATCTGAATTTAACAGATCTGTGGACACAATCATATAAAATCATGTTTTTCCTGCTTAATCACTCAGGCTCTTTGACCTTCAAATCCTGAGCTGTACTGTGTCTCAGGTTTAGGGAGCAGCATTAGGAACATTTCTCTCCTGGAGAGCTTGCTAGGATACGAAATGGGACTGCTGCTGAGGTATTTCCTATTTCTGATGCTTTAAAAGTGACTGAATACCTGAATATACTCCTGTCTTGAGGGGTTTTTTAAATCCTTTTTCTTCCCTTCCTTCTGGCCATATAATATCTCAATTTGTTTAATTTATTTACAGCCAAATTTCTGGAAGCAGCCATCTCAAAAATGTTCCTCTATCATAGCTATGTAGTAAATGACAATCATAAATATTTAAAACCTTGAGTACCTCAGTCTTACACATATATATTTAGGCATAGCATCATTGAATTACATTATTCAGAGTCTATTCAGAAGTTTTGTAAGTAAGAAAATATTTTCTGTCAGAAATACCTCACCTCCCCTTCTAGCCATCATTCTTTAGCCCAGGTTAGTGCTTTATTTGTTCACTGAAGTGGTAATTGCAACTTCTATATTTTCTCCCAGATTCTTCTTCTTATTTTATTTCAAAAAACAACTCTTTTTTTTTTTTTTAAGTCACCAGACAAATTATTCAGTGTCTCCCTTTCACAACAAACCTATTATAAAAGAAATAGGAAGACTGAACATGTCTTCTTTTGGAAACCATACAAGTTGCCACCGTTTTGCCTTGAAAAGAGAAAGAAGGTAAGGATGTAAAGCCCAGTAGCCTCCATGAAATTCCATCTACTGCATCCATGAAGAAAGCTAGAGACTTTCCTTGTTTCCCATGAGCCACAATATATGGTTGCTCAGCATGTGTTCACATGGTACCAAGAGCCCACAGTACACTAGAGGATGTTCTGGAGTGGCCTGTGTAACACATACACACTTATCCTGTGCTAAAGTACAAAGTTCCATGTGTTATTGGAACAGAAAGTTTTACCTCTCCAGGATCTGACTTTTCAGGAGTTCCCCTGGGAACTTTCTGACTCTCCATATCAATAAGCACAAAAAAGTCCATGAGACACAACATAGCTTGCTGAATGCAGTGGAAAGAGCAATGAAATCCCAGGGCACTAGGTTTACTTCCAGGGCAGAGATTATGCACTATTTCTACAGTCAAGGCTCAGTTGAATAAGACTGCAGCATTCCTGGGTTTGCAGGACACAGGTGGCCTTGGACAATGACACTCACTCTCTCGGATGTGTATGTGCACCTGCTTGGATTTGCCATTTGTCTGTGACGCTGGAAGCTTCTTTTCCACCCGTGAAAGTGGATTTCAGAAGTATTCCTACCATACTTCTGTCTGCAGTTTCCCAGAAGGGAAAAGGATGAATTCATGTATGTTGGCTAGCACATGCACAGAATGCCTGAAGCTTGTGGAAGTGCAGATTTGATTGTGTGGCACAGAGAGGTGATGAAGTGTGTGCACCCTGGACCTGCTGGCCGGGGTGTGCCAGCATGTCAGCCCTGCCACACAACTACCATGGGGCCCAGACTCAGCTCTGCTCACAGTCTGCAGCTTTGTGCCCTCACAGGAATGCGTGAGCCACAGGTGTAGCTCCTGGGCTGCAGAGCCTGTGTGATGCTTTGTAGGCTTTTAGCATTTATTGTGTCCTACACTGAGTAGACATATACAATAGATGCAACTTCAGGTGTGTTTATGACTAATTTACATAAGTAACTCTATTGGTGCCAACCAATATGAGTAGCAGGAAATATATAGGAAATCCAGATCTTCTTTCCTATATAGAATAACACTTTTCTTTTTACTGTTTATTCTTGTTGGATTTGATTTTTTTGGACATTGTTTTAAAAACATCTACTACGTTTAGCATTACGTAGAGAAGTATTCTTTACTTGTTCTTTTGGTATACGTTTTCTCTACACTTTCTTGTGTACACTGTTCTACGTATACTTCACTTGCACTCTTCTGGCTGGTACACTTTTATTCTGATCTACACACTGTCTTTCTGGCTGGTATGCTGTCTTTCAGATACAAAGGATTTACAAAGATTGAGATTTTTAAGAGAGATAATAAGATTTTCGTGTTTTCTATGTTCACTACATGTCTTCTCTCCAGAAATGATAAAAATAAAACCTGTCCTGTTTCCAGAAAATTTTGATCACTTTCACTGTGGTTCCCTAAAAACATCTATATCCTTCATATTACTTAAGAGTGTAACTCCCTTACACGGCTGAATCAACTGCTGCTACAAATTGCTAAAAATGAGGAAATGAAGAAATTTCTGTTTGGACTGTATATTTGCACAACTGAGTACAAATATTACCATGTCATGACTGTAAGATCTGGCTGTACATTGTTAAGAGACAGAGCAGATTTCAAAGAGTCTTGTTTTGAGGTTTAGGCAAATATCTATGTGAAAGTGCTAAACTTACTGGTGTCACAGACTTTTGCTGGCTCTTTCCTTCATTTCCCCAAGGAAGTGTGAGAGTATGCATCAGTGATCATCACAAAGATATGAATAGACCACTCTATTCAAAGGTTTGTATTAATGATATGGGTGTGTAGATTTCCAGTGTGTTTTACTGCTGCCATTTACTGTCTGTGTGATGGTAAATCCTCAGAACTCTGGAAAAGTACAAAGATATTGCAGAAGTTTACATAAACATCTGTATGGCTCGAAACTGGACAGCTGATATCCATAAAGAGATTTGGAGCATGGCAGAGCCCTACACGATGCTTAAAATATGGAAAAGGTTATAGGAACAGAGCTGTTACTTAGAAAATGAGAATTTTATCTGGTCCTACTGCTTCTGTACGCTAAAAAGTGACACAAACCCAAGAGACATACTTGCTAGCAGCAGGAACAAGAGTAAGAGTGATGTAAACTAACACTCATAGAAATCTTTGAGAATACACATAAGACTCAAAGCACAGGAGACCACTCAGGGACCAAGCCTGAGCAAAACTCTCTGCCACTTCTACCAAGGCAGTCTCACCATCAACCAGCAGTTCTTGACTGTAACCTCTCACAGTCCTCACCAATGAAGAAAGTATACATTTCTAACTTAATTCAGACTGCCACACGGTAAAGCCATCTGGAAGGATATTTTGAAGGAAATAGATGGAAAAGGAAGAGATTCCTCTGAATGTAGTATAAGATTTACATTATCCTCCATGAACTTCCATGTAGTCCCCATGTTTATATAATTTATCACTATTTCCTTAGACAGCTCAGATTAGAAAGCCTGCATGAGCTCATGTTCTTGTTGTTAATTCTGAGTCTGAACCTCCCTACTTTAAAGGGAAATTAGGTACTATAAAAAGAAATCAGAGAAAGGCAACCAGACCTGAGTGAAACCCAGCAGCATGAAGTTCTTGATCATTGCAGGAATCACACTGTTTTACTTCTCCTTCTTTCAGCCTCAGGAAGACACTCTCATGAGCATTTGCTCACAGTGATAAATTTTTGCTCTTTTCCATGCACCTATAACAGCAAAACTGCAATGGTGTGGTACTGTAAGAATGAGAGTCGGGTCTATTAGAACCAGGAAGGGTTGAAGATAAGTTCAGTGATTTCACTGAACATCCTTTCGTCTAAGGATTAAAACCAGAAATGCTGTCTGTGTAAAGACATGGCATATAAATAAGGTGTTCCTTCACTAGTCAGTTGTGGTAACTGGAGAGATCTAAACAGTCTTCTCTCCTTTCATGCATTCTTCTGTGCCTCCTTGCTTTCTGCATAAACACTTCCAATACTAATGGGAATGTCAAAGGGCTTTCTTTTCTCTGTCTCACTCTCTCTCTTCTCTCTGCCTACAGAGATGCTGCTGAGGCACCACTGCAGCAGAGGTGGCATCCAGCTGGTTGACGCACGCTACAGCATCCCTACCAGAATCACTGCTTCAGCAAATGGTCAGGAAAATGCATATGGGGAATCTAGTGCTTCCATTCAAATGCCTACATCACTTTGCCATCAATTAAATCTGTCACTACTTTGTTCTGCTACAAAGCAACAGAGTCCGTGCCTCCTCTTGTCCTCTTACACCCCAGCCCAGCTTCAGTCCCAGCTATTTCTTCCTCTCTTGCACCCAGGGTTGTGCATGGTTATTGTGCAAACAAAACACTTGCAGGAGTCAGTGCCTAGGGAGCTTGGAAGACTTGCAGCACTGCAAGGCCATTGGCAGCAATGGTTTTCTGCTAGGCTAGGCTAGAACCATCAGCTCTAGACCCCTCCTTCCTGCTGACCTCAGTGGAATTGAGCTCTGATGAGTACCAGAGGAAAAGGCAACATTAACAGCCCCCCAGGAATCTCTGCCTCCTGGATTTGGTCTCCTCTCTGCAGCAGGGTTTAGCCTCCCTGTCTCTCAGGTGCCACAGAGGAGATAGCTGGCTTTGTGCCCCCTGGCAGATTTACTACCACGTTGTAGTAGGAATAGCCTGATTGTAGCAGTAACATTGGAAGGATATAAGCAAGACATGGAGAGGAAATATCTTCTATTAGAACAGCTTAGTGTGCTCTGAATTGTGGGGTGTAGTCAGATCTTACATAGTAAGTCACTGGGGACTTAGGATGTGTTTTTTGCATAAGCTGGCCTAACAAAAGACATCCCTGCAAAACTTAACCTTACTTGAAAGTACTACTACATTCATCCTGTGTGTTACCTCCACCATTCAGGGACGTTAATATTATTAGCTGTGCCATGGATTCATCATTGCTGTAACTGTATTGATTTCTTTTGTAGAAATCTGATTCCTGCACATGCTTTGGAGACTTACATCATTCTACCCCTTCAACTCATGGCCAGGATGTTTTCTGTTTCGTATGCAACAGCTCCTAATTCAGATTGCAGTTGATATTATGACAACGTACACTGTATAATAATGTATTAGAACCATAAGGTGGAAAAATGAAAGTATTATTCCTTTCTAAAAGCAGACTTCTTTCCAGAAGAGCAATGGACCCTTTATGCTGTTGGCTCAGCAACCATTCATTTACATGGAGATACAGCAGCACAGCCCATGGACTCTGCCAAACAGTGATGGACTTGCTCCCATGCCCAGAGGTTTTCCTCTGTTGGTGCACATATAACAAAGTGTTAGAGTTAGGTTCTTGTAGTTTTTAAAACAGGGCAGGCTGGGAGAAGAAAATGAAGTGGATTGTAACTACAGTATTTGAGTGGTTTCATGACACCTTGTGGCTTGCATTTTTTCAAAGTGTTAAAAAAGAACAATACTACCCAACACAAAAAGTTCTAATGTGTTAGTCTTTATGATGCATCCAGTCTAGCTACCAAGTTCAGCCTATTATACTTTGTGGGTTTAGAGAATTCTTTAGTTTGACAATGCAGAGCGACGCAGAGTCCCCAGGCAGTGCAGAGGAGAGCCCCTTTATTACAAAAACCAGGCCTTTTTAAGCAGTTAGCTGATTATCAGTTTACACCATTTTAAGGCACAACAAGCCCAAGCCAAGCAACCACCATACACCACAATGTGGACACACAGCAGTCACACAGCACCTCTCTCATGTCTCTCTAGCCATTCTACTTAGCCTAAGTAGCAGGCCTGAGCCATGATTTTACAAGGGTAACAAGGCCCTTATTTTTAAGGCTTTACCTATATGCAGCACTTTAGAAAATTAGAGAGATGGGTTTTATGCATGTGGCCCTCCTTGCCGTAATGCAGTGCCCACCTATCCACATTCAGGACACACAGAGATATCTATTACATGCTGGACTCACACCATGGAAGTGTGCATGTGTGTCTGCATTATCACTGCAAGGTGACCAATACAGAAAGAAGACAATTCTGAGCAGGCACTGTCCACTGCTTCCTCCTCTCTTTCCCAAGAGCCACCACATGAATTGCTCTGCTGGTTGTGCTCAGCAAGACAATAGTGTCCCCTAGTTCATATGATTGAGGCATTTCTCTTCTTTCTTTACAGTAAAAGAGGCCAGCTGAATGAAATACTGAAAAATTATTTCACTTAAAATAGTCAAAATAATTTAAATTAGGTTTTCTTACCTGAGCAGGCTTCTTTTGAACCACTTGTTGAGGCTGAAAAGTAAAAAAAAGGCACAGTGAGAAGCAAAATTAAGTGAGAGCACTTAATTATGATTTTATGAATGTTAGGAAAAATATTTTCAGCAATAGAAATAAAACACAGGAAAAGCCCACAGTCAGAAATGGAGAGATTAACATACCCAGCTCTCACACCCAGTCTCTCCTATACCTACAACTTTGCTCTGAAGTAGTTCGTATTACTGTGGATGAAAAGGAGTATATTAAGTTTGTACAATTAAAACCAAAGTGAAATCTTATTTAGCATGTTACATCTTTCAGCTCTTCCATGGTATTGCTGCTTTAACTTATCAGACTCTGAGAGTGACCTGATTTTATGACTAGATTTTGTTATCTTCACTGCTGCTGCTCTCTCACGACACTCTCAGCTGTGAGTGGAGTGTCCTGCTGTGGGGAAGCCCTCCCTATTCATCTCAAGCAGGGTCAGAGCTCCAGCAGAGAGGTGAAGGATACATAACCCCATTCCTGAGCCACAGCTTCCCGCTTGACCAAAGCCACCCTTGCCAAAATCAAGGAGACTGGGATGGACAGTGGTTCCAGCCCTTGGAAGTTCTGGTTTGAGACCTTCAGCTGAGTGAAGATGATGCCGTGCTGACCCTTGCAAGCCTGTTGGTGTGATTATGGGGATGCCCATCACTGGCCAGGTTGGGTGTGTCCACCTGCCTATGCAGGACCTGGTGGCACCGCCAGGGATTCTCAGCAAGTCTCTCCTGGCTGAGCCCACCCAGGACTGGGAAACACAGTCCTGACATGAGTCAGGAGACCCATCAAGGTGGTGGTGTGCTTCATCCCAGCCTGGGAGAAGAGGAGTACCAATTAAGGAACAAATACAGACATGCTTAAAATACACCAGCACTGCCCAGATGATGGGATGACCCTTGTGAGTGCTAGGAGCAGCATGGAACAATAAGACCACAGATAAAGGATGAAATCCTAAGCACAGAAATGACAAAAAGGCTTTTCTTACTTCAGTGGGACAAAGTTGCTGCCTGACCCCCTCCCCCGGACATTCTGTTTTTAAAGTCTATGAATCGCATACAACGATTTTCTTCCTGCCCTTCCTTCCTGCTTTTTCCTAATCCCAGCCATAATTTTAGTGCCTTGCTTGGCCAGAAGCCAACATGCCATCCCTCTGCACAGCCAAAAACCTAATTTTCACGACAGTGTAGTAGGAAATAACTGGAATATTTCTGAATAAGCAGTTAAGTGTAACTGGCCTTTCAGAGCAGTATTTCAGTGGGAAGGATCAATGAAAATGCAAATTAAATGTAACTGATTAAATTCAGGCTGCCCACTACAAGTGCCCCATTTTAACAAGAGATGCTTTGTTTATTTTCAGTCTTTTTCTAACTCAGTGGAATCCTACTGCTCTTATATTTTTGTATATAACAGGCTCCAAGTTCTGCTCTCAAATAAATATGAGAGGAAAGAAACTATGTGATGACGGGGTCTGTCTTTAAACTTCAGGGTGGACCCTTTCTTTTTCCATTAAATTTCCTTGCAATGGAGAAGCTATTATCAAGGCACACATTTTATTGATGCCTTTTCCAGGTGGACTGCAGGCCCTGAACTCATTAATGGACATTCGCTGCCCTTGGACAAAGGAATGATTTGTTTTAAAGGAATCTCTCATAATTACAGAACTCATTGAGCTCTTCTTTATACTGCCAATAGTGCTTTTTCACTTTATTTTCCTTTTCCTTTCCTGTTGATTACACCTGTACATGTGTCTACTCCCAAACCACATGAAATCCACAGACATTTTTAGAGGCTGACTGTTTTCTCCAGCTCAGAAACCCCCATATATATTTGGCCGTGCATTCTATGTTCATGTGACTCTCACTCACTGTAGCTCAATGAAATCTTCTGAAAGAGTTGCCAACTCACCATATTTTCCATGAATTAGGTCCTGACACTTCAATGAGAGGAAAGACAATATCTGAAACAAGGCCAGCTCTGGCTTTCTGCCTAGTATGTGTCACAGTAATTCTCCCAGCTGCCCTTCTACACAGCAGTTCATACTTTTCAGACCACCAGAAAGCCCCTTGAATACTTTCAGTGATGGTTGGGGCTTGAGCTGCCAGCATGTTTTCCCAGCCTCTGGCACCCACTGGCTTTGGACTGGACCTTGAAAGTTTTTTTGCATGTGTTTGTTTTGTTTCGTTATTTTTATGAATGGCTTCCACAGGGGACTCTGACTCTAGCACGATCCTATCCAGCCATTCATAAAAAGCAGAAGGAAAATATTGTACTTTGCCCAGTTGGAAACTGTCACTGATACTGACCAAGGCTTTCAAGAATTTTAGTCATTCAAGACCTTTGCTAGTGTAGTGCTTCACGTCGAGAGCTCCTTGGCAGTGCTTACTGCTGGCTAGGTTTGCACTGGACTTGGGATCTGGAGTGCAGCAGATGTTATGCTTGCTCCCTTAAATGGAAGAAGCTTAGCTATGCAAGCCCAGAAGCAGGGCTCAGTCCCTCAGCCAATATTAGTGGCACACACCACTGACACGCTGGGAGCCGTGCCCACTCATGTCACACTGAGGGCTCTAGCTTGTGGCAGCTGAACCATTGCAAGTGCCAATTCTCAAAGGCATTGCTTTTCCTGCCTCAGCCTGGCTGAGTGGGGAAGGGGGCTGGACATATAAATCCAGTAAGGTCCAGTCCTGTGAGGACTAGTGCCTGCTCACTTAGGTCACCCAGACCAGAGGAACTGAGGTGTTCAGGAATAATAAGAAATTTCCCAAGCACCCCTTTAATCTCTTTAACTGTTGTGGATATGATGCCTTTGGAACCACTGTGACACACTGTAGATTCTAATGCTTCAACTTGCTAAACTTTGTGTTTACTGAGTTAAAAGATCTCTTCAGGGCTTTGAAAGTGACGCCTCTGATTCACAAGTGTTGCATCTGCATGTTCAATCAACTGGAAAGACAATCTGCCTTGGTTGTGGAAAAGACTGGAACTATAAGATAGCCATGGACAAGAGACTTTAAACAGGAGCTCTGGAGCAAAATAATGTTGTAAGCAAGAAACGAGAGCTCTGAACTATTACGTAGTGTCCCCTGCTAGGAGGCTGCAGAATAAGGTGGTAGAACTAGAACTTCTCTGTCAGAGGCTCTCTCACTTATGTTGGCCATCTTAAGAGGAGATTTGTGCAACACAGCACTTTCAGATTTCATTTTTATCCTAAGTTTGAAAAAGAGCTATGGTACACTGCGTGTACATCAGCTGATACATACAGTTCCATACACTTGAAAGGAAACTTCAGGGTTTTTACATCATACGCAAGTACAAGTCAACACCGGGTATCCTTTTAAAATATGTATGAGACAGAAAGAACAAGTGACAGTGTTGGAAAAATCCTATGATCACATCATTTGAACATCTATCAAACAAGAACAAATCCAAAATCCATCAGTATTTCTTTTGCCATATTTAAAATATTAAGTATGTGAGCTAAGGCAAAAGATAATAATTTAAAACTTGAGGACAATATTCCTAATCTTGAACAGGAAAAACTCCACAAAATGCCTGAAAAGGAGAATACACAAAATTTTGATGGTTTTATCTTTGTTGTAAGTTTTGAGTGTTAAAAGCCCAACTGTTTATCTTCTGCACTTCTTCCACTCCTCCTCTGACACACATACCTCATTTTGGTTTTTTTAATTTTCAAATTCTGTTACTTTATGTAAATATCATGCATGTATCCTTACAGCTCATACTGGCCAAAAAATTTCTTTGCTTTCCATATGAGAACAAAAGAACAGCTTCACGTGATGAGTTCATATTCATCTACCAGCAGTCCAAAGTTGTATCAAATTCAATTTGTCACACTTCTCATTCACAGAAGTCCTTCTTACCCTCTGAGTTTCCCTAGTGTTTTAAAGCTAGGGGAGCAAAATGGAAGGTTAAGGGTAAATCTATATCAACTAGTATGAGCAATGCTGGAGCACATTTTTAATGATGAGAAATAAAAGCATTGGTTTGAATGCATATCACCCCCTGACTGCTATGCCTGAAGCTCCAAGGGTAAGCTGCACACACATGGTGCTCTTAGATTTTCTGTTCGTGTCTTCTGTTTCAAACTGAGTATTATGAAGATGTCTGATTGATGCCTCTTGGCAAGAGTGACTCTTTGGTTTTTTCCAACAGCTTGACACAGATAAGAGATTTGCATGGAGGTAGCTCTGCTGGGGAGACTAAATGGCCATGATAGAAACTAATACCCAGTTAGGATGACATTTATAGTGTTGACAGCTCAGTGTCGTGCATAAATTATTAAAATAATTTCATAGGTCATCCAAACACTTGTAGTTCTAAATAAAAAGATGAGTAAAACCATATTTGGTCTTTTTGTCTACATACCCTTGAAAAATCAGGAAGTTCATATTATACCAGTTGAAACCAATATAATCCAAAATAAATCATGTCTTACAAGCAGTTCCATATGACAGCAGAGTAACTACCATTCAGCCCTACAGCTTTAATTGGTTTGAGTCCAGCCTTTCTCTCCCTCTTCCAGCACAGAATGATGCAGTGCTGGGACCAGGGGCCCACACAGACTGCCAGGAAAACCTCATCTGCCAGCAAAAGCCACTTGCAGCTTCCTGATCATCAGCAGAAATCTTCCTGAAATTGCATGGGATGATGTGCCTGCCATTCAATCCTCAGGTCCAGTATGCTCATGGCTTGCTTTAGTAATAATTTCCCTTTTGAGGCAGTAGCAAAACTGGTTTTTTTATCCCATCAGTAGTGAGGGAACTTGTGTTTTGGAAGCATAGGTCATGAATTCTCCTGCCTCCATCACATGTTTGCAGTCAACTGGCAACTGTAGTGTCTGTGTATGCACACTGCTGTGGGTCATTAGAATCTAACAGCAAAACCATCTGGCCCTTAGAGTTCAAAGGAGATTTCACAGTTCTCTGTGCAGTCTCATAAATGAGGCTAATAGTAATCTGTGGAGATTTCTGGCAAAATCTGTGAAACTATTCTTTATTTTCTATCCTACTTGGCACTCCTCTGAGTTTTTAATACAAAGTCGAATAATTGCAAAAATATTTATTAGCTTCTAAACTGATCTTCCCTGACTGATGCTGGAAAAGTCTGCAACATGTCAGAAGCTGTACCATTTCATCGATGACAAAGAGTATTTCTATTTCACTTGTTGGGGAGAGCAGAGAGCATCGGAGTTTTAGAAGAGTGACTTTTAATAGTTATTTGACTGGCATAAAAATTTTATATTTAATTTGGCAAATTCAAGGCACACTGCTTCAAATTACTCTTTTGGTAGTCTTAAAATTCAGGCAGTGGCACATATATCCAGTTAGATATGTATATATCCAATGGAAGACAAGAAACTGACTCCATTGGGGTTAGGACTTCATATATTTTGTTTACAGAAAGCTACCTTCTCTACAAAATATATGTAAGCTGCTTCGTTTGGAATGGTTTTATATTTTGAGAGCGATAAAACAATGAAAGAAATGTATTTAAAAATCCAATTTTGTTTTCTTTTATGCTCACGTAATCCATTATTTCTCAGTTGTTTGACCCAACCTTACTCCCACCATTACAGATCTTGACAGTTACAAACTCAATGGTTAGAACAGGAAAGAACAACCCATCATTTTTATTCATCTGCTAGTTCAACTGTTAGTTCAAGCATAACAATATTCCAGTGAGTTTATCAAGGATATAATCAAAATTCAAAGCACGGTAGCTGTTAGTTCAGTGTTCTTCATGGATGTTATTAATTTTTATTATGTTTCAGCTAGTATTAGTTACATTTCCATAAAATATTTAAGGCAGTGCAGCTTATGAAATACTCATTTAATGAGCCTTGTATCTGTGTTTCAATATAATAAGCAAAGTTTAAAATCAATAGAGCTCATTAGCAGAAGGATCGGCTGTTGCTGACTGCTCTTCTTCAGAGTCACTGCTGCTCTGTGGGGTTTCCCTGTTACTTCATTATCATCTGTCACACACTTGATAAGCTTTCCTGATGCATTTTGCTTAAGTTTAGTTTGGCACCCTCTGCACTTTGCTGCTAAAATATTAAAAAGCATTTTCTGTCTTTCAGAATAATTCTAGCACACAGTTCAGCATTGAGGTTTCCTTGATACACACCTACGGAAACATGAGCTGGCTCTTTTGTCTGGCAAACTTCATATGTGTCTGTCTATTTATAACTCCCTACACAGACAGACCATTGAGAAAGCCAGAGGGGAGGTTTCAGTCATTCTTAGCTACAGCACAAAGAAGAAACATTACATTTTAGCAGACAGAAATAAATTATAAGTTGTTTGCAAGGAAACCAAGCCCTCATTATTCAGGGATACACTGATCAGAAAATACTTAGATTTATACCTTGAAGACTTGTCCAGACAAATAACTATTGTGCAACTGTTTATCTCCAGACAATCTTGTCTGTTTCGATACAGCAATTCCTGTGTCCACCATGCATTTCTCTTGGCCCATGTGGAAACGATTTTTGGTCACTGCTAAATAGGCTAGATTTGAATTGATGACCTAGAGGTGGAAAGCACTGTATCACATTACAATCTGGTTCTAACTTTGGTTTTAGTCTTCTCTCTCTTCTTACTCAGGCACCTCCTGCCATATGGACTGAAGACCCAGGGCAGTTTCTGCTGCTGAGGTCATTCCCACTGGAAGCACTGCATGGAGAGCTGATCAGAGCTGCAGGACTGTCAGCAGTGGACTCATCTCTGGACCTGACTGTCAGGAGCTCCTGAATACTCTTGACCTTTGCACTGATCTCCAGTGAAGTTACAGAGTAAATAGCATAGGGAAGTCTCAAACAAGCTGACCTGCTGCAAAATCCACTGCTGTTTGGAAAGTGAACGCTGAACTTCAGTGTTTTTGCTCAAAAATGTGACTGTTGTCAGTTAACATTTCCCTTTATGGCCTCTGATGTTCACTCTCCTCAATTTTAAGGTCACAAGACATAAACTCATACAGAAACAGTGTCCTTGCGTCATTTAGAAACCTGAAATACCTGCAGCCCATTTTCCACAACGTAGGCTTAGATACAAACAATCAAATGAAAGCTTTTGTTAACAGGTCCAAGCGTAGAAGCAGGAATGGACAAAGAACTGAAGTGGCAGTGACTGAAAACAAAAGGTAAACTGCTCTGCTGGGCAGACCTGGGACTACAGCAGTGTCACAGCAGTATCAGGCGGAAACTCCATCCCTGGCTATACACCTCCACCATGGTGATGATGCAATGGCCATGGCACAGCCTGGACTTACACTTCTTCTCAGGAAGGAGAATACTGATGAAAATACAGTATGCACTTCTCTTGGCCCTCAGGCACCTTCACCACTCTGGAAGGACAGCCATTCAAGCAAGCTACCTTGAAGGTTTGATTTGAGCCAAGCAGTCTGTGACAGCCCTTGGGTATTTCCCAGTGGCAGTCTATGGCATGTCTCTTCAGTTTAGCTGCATACTACAAGAGCTGCTGCCTCCAGAGATTTGCACTTGCTTTAGTGAGACATATCTCAACCCATCAGAGTGGGCATTGTGGGAAGGCAGGTGCAGGAGACTGTGACCAGCCTAGAAAGCCTTCAGACTTCCTCAACAGGAGAAAACAATCCAGTCCAGGACCTTTGACTGGCTTGGATCTGTACCACCTTTCCTCCAGACTGCCTAGAAGGAAGAGTCTTGGGTTTTGCTACTTCCTTAACCACATCTGTTACATGGCAGAGGACAAGATGGTGAAGGAGAGCAAGCTCCCAGCTGCACAGCGCAGACAGCTGTAGGGCAGTGCTTGAGGCTGTCTGTGTTCAGGCACTGTTCAGCTCACTGAGACACAGCACTAGGTACTGTTAGGAAGAGCTATCTGCCCCCTCATCTGCACAAGCTGGGGTAAGGATACTAGGGGTCTTAGGCAGACATTTTTGCGCAGTCATTTTTAGTCCTTCAGGGATATAAAGCATCTTGTACAGAACTTATGTGATCAGACCCAGGCATAGCCCTCAGCTCCTTGGGGAGCTTCCTCTTCCCATTCAACCCATTGCCTCCCTGACCTCCCATTGCCCTCTGAAGGCTGGGCAGGGTTTTCCTCCAAAGAAAAAAGCACACAGGGCAAGGAAGGCAAATCGCCTGTGCCTGGCTGATTTTCTGCAGCTGAGGATCTGGCCTGAGGCATTTCTCTTGAACTTCTTTGTCTGAGCAGATCCATTGGTAGCCACATGGTTGGCTGGGGATGTTTTTGTATGTCTGGGATATATAGATGTCTGATAGCTGTCTGTCTATTGAATAGATTTGATAATTATTATTGCCTCCAGGACACTGATGCTGCTAAGAGTGTCTGTCAGAGTCCAAGCAGAGACAACTGACATTCTGGCAGAGTCCAAAATAGAAATAAATTTTCCATGTACTTGAAATATACCAGGGGCTTGGTGGCGAGTTGTTGCAATTAATCCACTTCCTGGCCGATATATTTTGGGAACATTCTGATGTGTGGTATGTTAAATACTGAACCCAGTTTATGTTCTTATTTTTAAATGGAAATTACATTCATTATGTCCAAAGGCATGATCTCTACGTCCTTCTTGCAAAGCAGAAAAAACCCCCTCCATTCCACTGCATTTCTGGTGTGATTTTACTCATTAATAGCAATTTCATCACATGCATCATTGCAAAATCCATGCAACACAGTAATGCATTTCAAAAGACGGTAGCAGCTTTTTAAAAAATCTAGCTAGAACCCATTTAATAAATTATTGCAAATCCAACATCTATCCTATTTTCAATATCCCACTGTCAGCCTCAACAGCAGCAGAAATGTGAATAGTGTCTGAGTATACAAGCTTCTCTTGATCTGAAAGAGACCGAAAAAAGGGGAAGAGAGGGAGGAAGAAAGAGATTCTACTCTTTATAATCCTGGTGTAATTTTGGAGTTGTTCTATTTACATCCCTGAACAGACTCTGAATTTAACCCAATCTAGGAGAGAAGAATTTGACCGTAATTTTACAGGACAATTATCTGACTGTCTAGCTATAGTTATTTAATAGCCACTTGGAAGCTACATGTGACCTAAAGATCCTATTTGGTGCTTGGATCTAACAATGTGAACATCAAACGTATGTGTGTAAGGTATGCACACAAATCCCCTGCAGATTTTTTCATAATAGTACTGAAACCTGACACCACATCAAGAATGCAGCGCCTGGAGCCCCACTCCCTTGTAAAGCTTAACGTGTTTTCCTTGCTCACAGAGCTCCATCCGCCACTTGGAAAGCAGCCTGCTTTTACATGTTAGGGTTGCTAGGGAGGGCTTGTGAACATTTTAGGAAATGCAGGTCCTTTCAAGAATAGGACTGTTGGATATTGATTCTCAGTTCCTGAAAACTCTCCTGTAATTTGTTGCTTCTGTGGCTGAAGTGACAAAACCTGATTTTTCATGCTGCAAAAAACTTAGCTAAATTCCCTCCTTGGGTAAATTCTGCCCTTATTTCCAGAGTCTACTGAAAGAGCTAAATGCTTCCATCTTCCAATTAGTTACATTTTATTGTGCTTGGAACCTCTGTGGTTTGGGACACGCCAAAAACATACCAGTTGGTATATCCGTGGCTAGGTGGTCCTGCCAGCAGAGGTGAAAGCAGCTTGCTGGATGAAAGAAGAAAGAGAGCTGGCCTCCAAACGCTGCTGTAGTTGGCAGGGAGAGGCATACTCTTTCTGGGAGTTAGGTGCACTGGGTAGATAGGAGCTTGTTTTGCAGCTGAACATAACCCACTTTGGTGAGATCAGGTGTTATATCAGCACCAGATCACTTACCAGCAGCTGCAAGATCATTCTAGCATTGGCAAAGATGTGGCCAAGGATACTCTACTCTAGATATTGACAGACAAGGGTGATGGCGTGGAGCAAGGTCCTTCAGCTAGTGGTCAGCAAGCTGCTCCCAGGCATCTAAGGATCCCCACATTCCGTGGTTGTGACTACCCAATCACAAGGAAGACTTTCTCTTGAGAAAGGACCCTGGGAACTTGACAGTATGCCTTAAGGCAAGCCCCATAGACTTGCCTTAAGCAGAGGTTGCTGTGAGCCCACTGCTCTCCCAGGCCATCCCCATGACCAGCAAAGATGTCACCAGCGAAGGAAGGACAGCAATTGGAGGAGGAGTGAGGAAACAACAATACTGCTTGTGCCATCATGTGCACACCTAGGAGCTTCTGGAAATCTTTGGCTAGTAGGGAACAGTGCTGGGAAGTTTTGGTTGGGTTGCATAGTGGGAAAGATGCAAAACGATGCGACGAAGGAATGGAAAGCGACAAGGAGAGATGGCAAGAAGGAGTGAACCAAACACATACTACCTTCTCTGCTTACACACAAGTGGGAACAAGGTCTCTGCACTGCCATTTATGTGCAAGGAACTAAGAGGAAAAACAGAAACACATTGTTCATATTTCTATTTGTCCCAAGCTCACTAGATGGCTGTATTGTTGTCATACTTTTGGCTTCTTCCATGCTCTGAAAGCATGTGCATTACTGACATATTTTGAGGGTTTTGTGGCGAGAGCAATTGAGAAGTTTGGTTAGAAAGAATCTTCTTAGGTACTGGTGGGTTTTTCAGATTTTAGGATCAGATGCATTTTTGTAGGCTTCATGGTAGTGCTTCATCTTCTCAGATCACAAAAAAGGCCAAGAGAAAAGCAAAGGTCCTGGGATTGTACTGCCCTGGAGAGTGGAGGATTCTGCCCCACCTGCAAGGCCAATGACAGAAGGATCTGCAGGAGGATGTGCTCTCCTGAGGAACTCCAGTCATCTCTCAGCACATCAATCTGTGCAGGAGAGGGTCTGCTTCAGCTTTTTGGCTAGAGGCACTGGCAACAGGATAGCCAGGATATTCACTGTTTATTGTACAAGCACTTGAAAAGGGTGGGAGACAGTGATGGGATATGGAGTTGCCCATGCCACTTTGCCTTTCATCACCTCTCAGGAACGTCTGTCTTCGGGGCTAATTTAGATGCATTTACATAATAAATATGTGGCCTTTTCAGCCACAATTTTTCACTTTAATTTCTGCCTGCCGTTGCTGACACATGCTCTTGGCAATTTGAGGTTGTTTTCCTTATTCTGCACTGTGGAATTGTCCTCTATTACAGCTTTTTCTTTCATAGATTAGCAAATATGTAGCTCATGAAAGTGATATAGTCTAGCTCTATTTTACTTAGCAAATACTGGGGTGGAGGGGGGCGTATTTTCTTTTCTTTTTAAAAATTTATTCCTTATTGAAAAGACAATGCTTTGTTGAACTCTAAACTGGTTTACAAGTCCAAAACAGATGATTTTGTGAGTCTTCCAGATGCATCATCACAGTTTCAGACAGCTTCCTGACTGACAAGAAAGCCAGAATTCTTATGAGATCTCCACAGTGGAATTCTATTAATAAACATTCTGTACCTCAGGGGCAACCCACCCAATAAGTAAGTTCCATATGGCTCTTAGAAGCATCAGCGTCCTTCCTCTCCTTACTCCTAAGTGTGATGGGCCCAGCTCTTGGGCTGGGATTGGTTGAATGGTCCCTTACAGAGATATTCAAGGGCTCTGTGCTCAACTCTACATATGACTTAATACATGATGACAAACCTTTCACATCCATGCTCATCTCATGACACGATGATGTCTATGCCTGGACCAGCTAACAGACTCAGATCAAACGTCTGGTGAAGAGCAGAATCTATGTCCTTGAAGGTAAAGCACAGTGAAAAGAGCCTTCAGAAAAGAGAATGCAGGATAATTTTGCATTGTTGAGAATTTTGGTAGGGAAGATGCAGCCTAGGGAGCTTTAGATTAACCTACTCACCCCTAGAAAACAGTTTGCCCATTTAAAATTTTGCAGCATGACTTGTAGCACTGGCTAGTAATACCTGTGCCCTTTTCCTCTGCTTGTCTCAACCCTGATACACTCCGACTACAAGGCTGCCAAAGTCCTGGGAGTCTTCAGTGTGTGCATGCTATGTTCCTTAAAGATGGGATGCCAAGGAACCACAGAGACTTTTTGATCAAAAGATCAAATAATACATTCCCTGAATAGCATCCTGGAATAAGACAAATACAGACTGAAGACTACAGAAATAATCACAATCTGAACCTGATCTATTAGTGAATAGTAGACAATGGCAAACTTCAAGCAAAAAAGTTTGGGAAGTGCCTGGACACCAACACGATGACCATGTTTGTGTATCTTCTCAACAGGATCACTCAGGTGGATTTCTTTTGGTTTTCTTTTCCTCAAGTATATTTTCCTCAACCCTCAGTGCTCCTTTGGAAATGGAAATTAACTCATTACCAGACAATCACTGAGTCAAGTAACAATGTGGGATGGGTCATACCAATACTACTCAGTTCAACAGATAGGGCTTTCCTATCAAAAGCTTAGGAATAGGTAACTAAAAGCAATCACAATTTTTGAAAACATAATTTTATATTGTAATATCCTTTTCATCTCTGCAAATCCTAAAGTGATTTGCACACTTGAAGTGATACAAGAACCTTATAAAGGGATCTGTTTCACTCTGCCCTGAAAAGCAGCCATTTCTGGGATGAGGTCTGGCAGCGTGTTTAACAGCACAAGACACATCAGTATCACATACAGTTCAGATACGAGGTGAAGAATAGCATATCCAGTGTACATGGCAGAGAAAGTAGTACGTAATTATACAAACTGGACTTTGGCTAGTACACTGAGTTCAGAATCCCAGTGCCACAGGAACTCTGATGACAAGTGGTCAGGGCCTTGATTTTACATCTCATCTCAAAAGCAACATCTCCAACAGCTGGAGGTGTATCTATAATCTATAATCTATAATCTATAATCTATAATCTATAATCTATAATCTGATAGCCCAGAGGACACACACATCCCCAGTCACATCCTTGGTGTACAGAGAAAACAGCACACCTCATCTGTTCTGCAGGAACATTCACACTGGAGTTCCAGAGAAATTAAACAGTAAGTTACAAGCAAGAAAGTTGACATAAAATCCACCAAGACCAGATGCACAAAACTAGAAATCTCAAATTTGTTTGAACAATCTTGTAGAAGTGGACTGAGCTGAAATCCATTGGGCTGGTAGCTCCATGCGGGAGGGCATAGGGTTGGGGTAGTAGAAGAAAATAGATCTTGGCAGTTCTAGAGTGTGAGCCAATATATGTGTCTTTCAGCTATAAAGTTATTTATAATGTAAAAATATGCTGCAATGCATGTTCAGAATCAATTTTAAATCAGTTATCAGTCTTTGCTTTAGGTAGGTGCTGGTTTTGAACACACTTGAGGAAACATTATGTACATAAGATAGTTTTAAATGGATTTCACTGAAACGAGATACAAATGACACTACATGAAGTATAGACCTAATAGATTGTCTCCTTTATATGAAAACAGAAACAAAATTGTGAGTTTTGACTGACAGTAACAGATTGTCCTATTTTCAAAGAAAAATCTAGTTAGCAGAAATATAGGCATGTTTTCTTCTGATCTTATGTTAGAAGCTGGAGTAAATGTCTGTCTGGCTTACTGGACATACAGAAGTATTAGTTAATTCAACATCCAGGTATTTTTTACTTCTTTAATAATACTAAAGTTATGAATGATTATGTATTATTTGCTTATGCCCTTAAAAGCAATTCAATTTAAACATTTTCTCCTATTTCCATTCTGCTGCTGCCTCTTCTGTAAAAAGAGGATTTTTGCATCATAACCACAGTCAGTACCTATAGCATTAGGAAAAAACACAGCAATGAATACACAAAATCCAAGCCTGCTTTTCTTGCTCCTTTATTTAGTTTAGTATGCTCTCACTGTTTTACTTTAAAGGCTGGAGCTTGATACCATAACCATTTTCCTCAGTCAGTTCATAATATCAATTCCCCTGTAGGTCAGAAACAATACCTCAGGAAAGACCACCTGCTATTCAGGGATATTGCAGGAAATTTGCATTTTCACTTTGTAAAGTGTTATTATTTTGGACTGACAATCTAACATTTATTTCATTATCCCAAAGTCTTTGGATCCCTGAAAGCAAGAGAGAGAATGAGTGTCCTGGCTGGCCTCCCACAAGCTTCTCATGGTCATTAACAATCAAGAGTGAGAAGACAAACAACTCAGTGCTGAAAGATGTGTGCTTCACAGGCAGCCCTCCCTGCCACCTCCTCTGGAGTATGAGAGCAATTCAGCTGTTCCATCAGTCTACCCCTGCTTTGCCAGCCCTCCTTTGCAGTGGGGCTGCTGCCCGAGTGCATCTTTCCCTCCTCTACAAACAGCGCTGAAGAATGGGGTGGTAGATGCAGGCAGAGGATTTATTCCTCTGAAGGAATACAGGATGCTTGAGCATGGTTTCTGTGGGGAGTTTGATGTCTTCCATCTACCCTGTTATTCACTGGCTATGAGAATGTGGTATTTTTGGGACCATCAGCAGGGCAAGGAAAGGCCCCCAGTTAGATGCTTGCAAGCCTTGTCATGTTTGCAACAGCTGTAGCAAGTATACCCAGAAAAACTTCAGCTGTTCAGCACTTTTTCCCTCAGAGTAGCATTTTGAGGGGACCATCAATAGAAACCCCAGCAATTTCATTCCCTTAACATTCTCAGCACAGCCATGAGGTTGGGCACGAAGGAGGAGACTTAGAGGGAAGCTGCAATCCTACACATTTCTACACAATATGGAGTACACTCAGCTTCAGTAGCCTTCTTCCCACCACATCAGACTTAGGTTTGGCTGGTTTTTTTCTCCTCCCAAGCTCACACTGGTGGGGAAGAGCCGTGCTTGGCAGAGCATAGCAGCACCTGCTTTGAGGAGCCACAGCTGGGGTAGTGAGCGGTGAGGCTGCACGCTGCATCCCCTCACACACGTGTCAGGGGGCATGTGCTGCTTGAAATGGCAGAGCCTAATTCACAACTGCCCATCACTTCTCCAAGGGGATTGCCCCACCATGCAGAAACACACCTAACAGTGAGCATGAGGCAACTGCAGAAATATCTCTAAAAATGGCTTTATTTGTGGAGGTCTGCCCAAATCCTGCTCCAAGGTTCAGGAGGAAGCATGACTGTGGGAACTTTCTTGCACAGTTTGCTTCTTCTCAGCTGACCAAATATATCCCAGAGAATTTACTTCTAAGAGGAATGCCTTGAAGCAATTTTTTGTATGACGAGTGTTTCATGACATATATCTATTTCAAGCAGTAGCACTGGAGACTGCTGAGGGAGGGCAGCGAGTATTACTGGCTGGTTGAAAGGAAACATTCTTTTTGGCTGGTTGCACAGAAGGACACAGATGAGGCACAGAGTAGGTAGGAGTGCACTCACCACCAGCTTCCCTGAGTCAACTGATCAGCCCCACTCATGCAGGGGTGCTGCACTGTCATGGCCAGGCTGCCCTGCTGCTGTGGAGCTTGGTGTTACACAGTGCCGGGGTAATGCAGGCTCCTCTTCCATGGTGCAGGGGCAGGACTGAAAGCTGCCGCTACACCAGCAGGTCCAAACTGCCAATGTGGCACTGGCACAAGCAGCTCCAAAACTTCCCAAACTTGCATGAGATTGGCTCACTCCTCTTGTCCAAGAAGAGAGATATGTAAAGAGGCATAAAGCCACCGTTTCCTTTTCCAGATATGAGGACTGTCACAAACCAGCTGTGAAGTCCCCCCTCCCAGAGAGTCCTGCCCATGTATTTGGATTCGGCAGCAAGTGTCAATGGTGAGCTCTTGCTGGCAGAATGAGCTGTGAGCTGGCACTGCCTCAGAGGTTGTTTGTACAAGGGCTGTCTCTTAAAACTTTGTACTGATAAAACTTATGACTGTGTTGAGAGATGCTCATAAAACACGGAGTCACCTCTTATTCAATTAAGGAAGCTGTCACTGAACTTTCGAGGAGGTCTGAGTGGGTTACTCCCCTTTGTGCTGTGCTGAACTCAGAAATATCCATCTGCATGACACTTTGGATGACCTGGGCTGCCAGTCAGAAAGTTCAAAAGGTGAGGAACACCCCTCAATGGGAATAAACAGTGACGCACATTTGAAAATAACCCTCATGAATACAATTAGCTATTTGGTACCCTCTCTTGCCTGGAAGCTTTTGTGCTACTGAAAAGCTGCCTAGAAGACATGGCAAGAAATAACTGCAAACTAGATGACAGTCACCTTCAGGGCTTATTTAAAAATCAGGCGAAGAGAAATCTCTATGTTTAATATTTAAACAGAAAAATGTTTAATTTTAAAACATTTATGTTCCTTTTATGATTGCAAAATCAATATTAATACAGAATGTAAACCTTTTTATAGCCTCCACACAGGACTCCACTGTTGCTCCCTTCCGAAGAAGTCTGGTTTTGGGGCAGATGAGAACTACCAGTGGGAGGTTCAGAAATGCTGGTCCTAATATATAACACCAGAGCAAGACTTTCTGCCCTTCCTCAGACAAACTGGCTAACGACTTCAGTGAGGGTTCTGCCTGAGTAAAAATACCAGGTTTTGGCCCATTACCTTCAAATGGATAGAACAGTTTATTTGTGGTTTGAGGTGTTTCCTCCTGTCTGAACTTTCAGTTTTCCAGACTGAGCCTAAGAGGTACAAATGAGGTTTCCCACGATCCCCCAGGCTGTATGTTGTTGGGGATCCCAAGTGATTTCTTTAATTTTGTGACTTAAGTTTATGCTTGCAACTCCTGCATTCACTGAGCAGAAGCAGCAGGTAGGGATGGGATGTCTTGGCAATGAGTTTTAATCGAGTTGGAAAATAATCTTTCTCTATTGCTAGCCTTTGAAAAAAAAAAAAAATTTCTCTAACATTCTTTTGCATTTATTCCCTCTGCAAATTATATACACTAAGACATGCAGTGTTTCTAAAAGGCTCTTACAACCTTTAGATGAAAACCAGGACAGTACAGAAAAGCAGGAGCAGAAACAATAGCCAATGGCCATGCTTCTACCATTTATTTCCAGGAGTTCACTGCAAAAAGACCCTCCAAAAAACAGGCACTAAATATTCATGAGCAAACCTCAGAGCAGTCCCACCAGGTCCTGCTAACGTCAAATGGCTGCTGCCCTGTCCCTTCACCTCCTCACGTTTGAATTTCATTTATTCATTAATTTGGGAGAAGGCCCTGCAGTTCCCCTCCACCCTTCTCAAGCCCTTTTCCTTTCTAGAGAGCACCCCAGTGCTGAGGACTGCAAAGCAGCCCCCTAGCTCCACTCCTTAGTGTCCCCCCACTGTGGTCCTGGGGAGGGGGGCATGGAGAGGAAGTGGTTCTGACATGTATTTTGCTGATGTTTTAAAGCATATGGTCTGAATGCTCTGAATGCCATGGAAGATTACTGTCACATGTCCTAACCCATTGCCTATCTGTTGACACAGTATCACCTTTCATAAATTGCTGGTACCATTTTCCCACCAGCTCTGCTCCAAACACAGGAATTGTAGGCAGAATACAAATCCAAACAACCCTTATGTGCTTAATAAAATAAATAAAAATCAGCGCCTGAAACAATTCCCCTTTAAAGGAATTTTCCTTATTTTAGGTCAAACACTTCCTTGGGATCCATGCTAATTTGCACTTTACAGTGTCATAAATAAGTAACACAAAGAAAAAAAACACCAGCACATATAAATTAAGTCAGCTTTATATTTTTAAATTCTAATACATATGCTCATGTCATGGTTTGGATAGTGGCACAATTTCTGAATGAGTGCAAACAAAGCAAGACATGCTTGAATGCATCCCACCCCCTAATGCATACTTAGCATAGCTCCAGGTCACTGGAGCCAGACCAATTCACACCAGTTCAACAGCTGGCCTGCAAGGTTCACATGAGTGTGGTATCTCTGTGTGTACCTCCTTCCTGCCCTCTATCCCAAACTTGTGATTAGGTTAGTACTCTGTATCTCGGTACCACTGTACAGTCTGGATTTGGTTCAGGTCTTGGGCAGCTCAATCAAGCTGGAAAATGCACATGCACCCTCCCCCTGCTCCACATATGCTTCCACAGATGCTTCCTCTCGCTGAAGGAGAGATAACATCACCTTTTCATAGGAAAACTGATTACTGATATGTTGGCCCAGCATAGACTATATACAAAGTATTACATTTTGGGTTTTTCCATTAAGAAAATATTTTCTGAAGTGAACAAGTAGTTTCAGCTCAAAATTTAATTTGCACCTGAAACCCTGTTGTGTGATGAGAAAATTTCAACAGAAATATTCTTTTTGAGAAGCTAAAAAAGTTTCACATTCTGCTGTAACAGCCCAGCTCTCTGTGCTTCCATTCCTGAAACCTGTATCTTTCTCAATCTCTACTAATTTTGGCTTTCAGCAGGGCCTGCAGGTCCATGGATAGACACTTCACTGAACCCCTGACAGACCTGCTTTTATCCTCTCATCCTAAGCAAAGAGGAGGTTACATCATATTAAACCATCAGGTTTGTTTGCTCACAGATAGTCTGGGCACCAGCATATTGCTGCACTGCAGGGTTTAGACCATGTCACCACTGCAGTCCCCAAATGCCCTACAGCTAGAGCGGTCTGTGGGGGCATAGTCCTACTTGTGGGTCATTTATTTACATCAAATTATCCAAAGCAGCCGCAGAAAATAAAGGAGAATGGAGAGAAACAAAAGAGTGGATTAGTGTCATTTGACATCTTCATCCTTGTTTTTCAAAGCATCTGACAAGCATTACAGGCCCATAAACCAGACTGAATCTTCCCTCGAAGGCTTCCTGTGTTAATGACTAGTAGGAGAATGTTTGCATCCTTTTCTGATGTTGACTACTATATACAGGGCATTAGACTTGTGAATCCACAATCAAAAAATCTATTGCATATGTTTTTTTTTTTTTTTTAATAAGGAGACGTCTACATCTTACTTGCAGAGTGTAACTGTTGTGGTTTAACCTGTCAGAAGTTAAGTACCACACAGCCACTCCCACACACACTAATCCCAGTGGAATGGGGAGGACAATCAAAAAGAAGGTAAACCCCACGGGTTGAGATAGGAAAAGAATAACAATAACAATTACAGTAACAATAATAATACCATCAATAACAATAACAATAATTTTATAATAATAATTGCAGTGAAAAGGGGGACAACAAAGAGAGAAAAATAAACCTCCACCAAAAAGACAAGTGATGCACAATGCAATTTCTCACCACCCATTGACCAGTGCCCAGCCAGTCCCCCAGCAGTGATCAGCCCTGATTGTCCAATTTCCCCCCAGCTTATACACTGAACAAGACATTCTATGGTATGGAATATCCCTTTGACCAGTTCGGGTCAGCTGTCCTGGCCATGCTCCCTCTGGCTTCTGGTGCATCTCTTCACTGGCAGAGCATGAAAAGCTGAAAAGTCCTTGACTTAAAGTAGGCACTACTCAGAAACAACTAGAACACTAGCATGTTATCAATATTATTTTCATACTAAATTGAAAAAGACAGCACTGTACCAGCTACTAGGAAAAAAATTAACTGCATCCCAGATGAAACCAGGGAAGTAACAAGGACAATAACAATCCCTATACTGTCATTGCCAACTGTAAAACAGAATCCCTTTGCTGAGGAGATGGGGAATTATGCCATATTTTCACATGTGGATAGCTAGTTATATTGTACACAAAATCTTTTTACTGTCTGATTCCTTAATTCTGTTATATATAAAAAAAAGTAAAGAATATGATTGCCTATAGAATGTTTGCATCTGTTTTAGTGAAAGAAACGTAAAATATGCCCCAAATCCTTTTATCTTACTCTAACAAAACCACAGCCAAAACAATTTCCTTCAAAATTTAGGGAAAAGAGTAATGTTCTTGGATCTCAGCTGAGAACTTGCTCACTACATTTCAATCTAGAGAGAATTTTTATGGCTGAGCTATTACTAATAAGCAAAGTTTATAATAGAAACATTGACAGGATTTCTACCGAAAGGATACCAGCAGGGGTAATAAATTCAGCTAACATCTAATAGAAACTCTGATCTCATTACATGCCAGCTAATGATCAGAATAAAATTAAACCACTGTGGAATGTCTGCCGTCAGTTCTCGAAGACTACCATCCTCAGATTCCTCCCAGAGAATGGCAGGATTTATAAACTGATGCATCTTCTTCAAATCAACAGAAACTACCAATGCTAGACAAGACTGCCTCTTCATTTGACCAGATTACACTTCTTTAAACCTAGAATATCCCTGCTGGCTACACAAGAGCTCAGCCTCTTCACTGAACTTAGGACTACAGCTGCCTTTGGCTCAGTAGCTGTTGAAAAGATTAAACCAAAATTAGCAGTTCCTGTAAAACAAAATACTTGGATATTAACCAGAGTTAAAAATCAAGCCTTAGTTTGCTTCCTGCCTGTCGGACATGCTACAGTGAACATCCTTTTTAAATTCCACAGGTAATAAACTTGCACTAAATGAGGCCGGTCTCAGCACAAGTCTGTACTGATGCCAGCCCCAGCAATCTCTTTCATCTGGGTTGCTTTGCAAACACTGAGGCTGCAAGGCATAGGGGATCATGAAAAGACACTGCTTTATAGGTTCACTGATAACTTGATAGAGCTGATAATGCAATTACTGCTTGCCAGAAGCTTACAAAGTTAAACAGATTTTTGCAGTAGTGGCAGAGTAATACCAGAAATGAGCTGGAAAAATAAGGCTAGCACAACTTACAGGATGCAAACTTCTGTTTCTAAGATGAGTAAGTGAAACAAATCTGTCTCAAAAGGATGTGCCTGTAACCTGGGCTTGATATGGTAGTGGTGCAGTCAAGATAATTACAGTGGATTTCAGGTAGGGGCTGAATGTGTTCAAATATGGCAACAAAAGACCTCATGCTATGGGATAATTAGATATGGAATAAGAGAAGCCTAATCACCTCTTGCTGATGAGACAGTCTCTAAGGTGCAAAATGAGCAGGGAAAGGGAAAGTGAGAGCCAGCTTTGAATCTGAGGACGTGCATGCTTCTCCCGCAGGACGGCACTGCTTCCAGCTGAGAATGTGCACTGCCACTCTCAGTGCTGTGCCACCAGCATGCATTATGGCACGTCCTCCCGCCACTTCAGACAACAGCGGCCAGGCTCACTCCAATCAACTGTTTACACTGACTGAACTAATCCGGCTGGTTTTGCTTGGAGCAGATTAGGAAGAGCTCACAGACAGCACCTGGCTGCAGCTGGGCAAGGTCACTAACCCCCGGCTGGGAGGCTGTGACGAGCAGCCCAGGGCAGTGACCTCTTCACCAGCACAGCTGGAGCTCAGTGGGGACATCTCCCCACAGCTTAACTACGTGGGGTCCTCCCCCAGCAATGGCCAGCTAGGACAACTCGGCCTCTTTCCTCCGCTGACCTCACCACCTCTGTACCCAGGCAGTCAGTTCTCACCAGCAGCTCTAGAAAGGAAGAAGCTTTGCTCTCAGATTACTTTTGCTGCTAACAGTCTTCATGGTGCTGCCAGGTGCATCTGGCTGAATAAAGAATGCCTGATTCTTAATACTACATTGGTGTTACAGAGTTTTTTATTTTTACTGATTTTTGGCAACAATGGTAACACCAAACCGAATAAAACACTGAACTGAGGCAGTGTACATGTTGTAGTGATTAATAAATTCCCAAACACACACAATAGACACAGTAAGACCAGAAAGTACCATTGCCATTACCTACTCTGACCTTTTCCACAGCTTAAGTCACAGAGCTTTGCCCAGCAATTCTTGCATCAACATCATACTTTCAGGTTGAAATATTGCATATCTTTTAGAAAAACATCCAACCGTGATTTAAAGACTGCAAATCCTGAAGAATTCACCACACCCCCTAAGTAAGTTGCTCTCATGATCAGTTGCCTTCATTCCTTGTGTATGTGCACACAGGAACTGAAAACACAAAGGATGAGGAGCCAAATTTTGGTTCTCTGTCAGAAGGTAAAGAATGAACCTCCTGTCAGTTTTATGAGGTTATTATAACTCTGTACAAGAAGTTATACTATCTTTCTGGAAGAGCTTGTGCAGAATTTAGCACAAGAAGAACATTTTTCCTTGCTTTGTGAGAGCTTTTCAGACTGTGTTTCCTGCTAAACACTGATATAGACTTGACAAGTTGCATGATTTTTGCACAAGGTACATCTTCAACAGTCATCATGATATTAACAACACCACGGCTCTTTTCTGGCCACCACACTGGCTTGCCTGCCAAGCAGCTGGGGCTGAAAAGACAGCTCCTGAAGTTAAAAGAGACTACAGTGATATCAAAGAGCTTTCCAGCTACAGCTCTGGTTCCTCCACAACAACCCAGATAGAGGACATGCAGCTGACATGAAACTGGAGTGAATCTGCCTTGCAATCTGACAATTGTCAGGCTAAGGATCAGAGGTGGGGAAGTTGTTTCATGCAGCAACTGCTGTATCAAAGACTGAGGAAGAAAAGTTTACTAGAAGTCCTTTAAAAGTAAAACATAAAGGGTTCATGAAACAAAACCAGCAATTTAATTAATCAATTGGAATTTCTCAGTCCATTGGTTTTAACTGAGATGGGAAATTTCATGAAATGGAATCTTAGGAATTTTTGATTCAACAATTTAGTGTTTCTGGAAGAAAAAAAAAGCCCAACAACTCTAGAAATCGCAAACCAGTTCCAGTAAACTCTTACCCAAGCTGAAACCCACACCAGTGGATCTCAAATTTTGCTGTAGTTATAATCACAGTCCTGTGTGTAACACAGAGAGAATACCTTTAGGAGATCAGCTCCTCACCTTCACTTGGTGCTGCTCACGAACTACACCTCTGCAACCAAGAGGAAAAGGAGAGGTGGTGCTGTGAACTCACAGCAACAGTGGGACAGGGCTGTTCACAGCCCAGCTGTGCAGCAGCTGTGGGCAGGAAGGAAGAAATGAGCAGTAAGGGACACTTTTTTTGGGGGAAATAAGTGTTGCATGTCTTTTGTTTTCTTAACTTGGAATGAAGTCCAAAATAAGCACTTGCATATGCTGTCATCTGTTCCTCCCTTGAGGAAGACCTCAACCCTTTAGCATCACTGAGATCTAAGGAGACAATTGTCATTGTGCTCTTTCTATAATGCCAGCTTTTCCTCAATGTAAATCTTACTTCCCACACAGAGCACATATTCTCCTTCAAGTTTTTTGTCACCTAGAGGAATCAGACCACTCAAGCATTTTTCTATGGAGAAGACCTTCAGCAGACCCTCATCTGCTATTTCACTCCATCCAGCAGAGACAAAGGTATCCATTACCTTTTTTCAGAGAGCTCGAAGAGGCCAAAGAGCCTTCCCCCTCCTCATGTCAGTATTTCTATATTTGATAGGAAAGACAGCATTTTACTTGAGTCACTACAGTTTTCAAAGACTTATTCTTACCCTTTCTTGGTTAAATTCATAGAAAATAGATCTGCAGAAAATGCAAGTTTGTTGTTGGAAACTGACCTCTGGAGTCACCCCTTCATGACTCTAGTCTTTAAGTGAGCACTAGAAGGACTTCACCTTCAATCACTGTTAACTGTAACCTCACAACTATATTCTCCCTGTTTAGCTGCAGGCCTGTTTCTTAAAGTTCAACACTATAAAACCCCCAGATTATTAGACACAATCAAGAAGTAGACTTCAAAGACCTTTAGACTGTCACACGGAATTAACATACCGAGTCACAATTAAACCATGATTGGCATTTTATAGCACTAGTTCTTTGAGGATAGCAAAGCTAATTCTTACCAATAGACTTTGAGAAAAAAAGACTCCATTATTTAAAGGTAGCTATAATTTCTGTACCATTTAAGTTATTCTCAGGAGGTATGAAGTATGTAATTTTGAACATAACGTTCCTTTCACATTATTTCATTATCCCTATGGTATTTTTGGCAATGAGTGTTTTGGAAGGTGAATTTAAAAAGAGAAGAAATACAAAATAAAGTTGTCAGTGCACAACTGGAATTATGACTATGCATCCTTTAATCATGTGTCCCACTCAAGCCGTGCAACTCTGAGTTCCCGTGGCCCGCAGCTGAATCTCCCACCGTGGGCATTAAATGCTGTAATATGTTTAATTAATTCACTAAAATGCACGAAAGTCCTTGGACACCACAGTAACTGGTGCCAAATAAGTGTTCATAGTTATAGCAACTTTTAATAAAACATCGTGCACTTCAGGTTTGGAAGCTGATATGGAAGAGCTGAGGGGCTCTGGGCCTTAAGGTCATTCGTATCTTCTGTCTCCTTACAGCTAAGGAGACTGAATTTTTGTCAAGCCAATGCCTTGAGTCCCCAACTGTCTGTAGCTGACAAATTTCCACAAGCACGTACTAACAGGTGTGGTGCCCTTGGAAACACAGCACTTGGAAGATAGTGAAACACACCCAACAGGTCCTGGCTGAGGCATGACCAGGGCAGGTGCCCCACCAGGTGTACAGGCTACCCAGCCTGGTTAGCTTACAGCACCATAGTCATTCTCAGCCTATTTTTCCCTTATCTGCCAAAGATGCAACCTTGTGCTCTCATTCACCTTCATTCTGCCTTCAGAGTTGTCAGCTGGATCTACGGGGGCTTTCCATTCCAGAGACTGTCAGCTCAGGCAGCCTTTCTTGTCTCCCAAGCAGAAAAGCCCTGCCTTCTCCGACAGTTTTGCAAGGAGATGGATAGATGGATAACCAGACAGACTGAGGGAGGAACAAAGGAAGATTTAGGGAGATTTCCCCAAATGAACCAAATTACAGCAAATACCTTATGCTTCCTTCAACCTAAGCAATCCCCTCAGGTGCTTAAGGTTAAGGCTCTTATTTGAAAAACACAGGAGGGTCTCCAGGGTACTAAAAAGAGGCGTTACTGACTGCAATGCCTTCACATGTAGCCTGTTGACCTAAGTCTAAGAAGCTCTCTCACATACTCACAATGTATCCAACTTTTCCCTGCCAACACTTTGCAAACACAGTGTTATTCAGCAGGATATAAGTGTATGAAGTTATGCGCAGCACATGAAACAAAACGTGGTCATATCTCTTCTGTCTGATTCCTCCCCTTTTAGGGAATAAGATTCCACCAAAAAAAAGATTCTGAAAAAAGATTGGGCAACTTCAGTAAATTCTGAAACAAAACCAGCTGTTTATGTTCACTCAAACAATTCATTATCAGCTTTAAATATAGATGATTTAACAAGTTAAGTGGTGAATGTAAAATTACTTGGTTTAAAACTGACAATTGGAAATGCAGCACTTTTCAAACTCAGCAATTTAAAATGAAAGGGTTTTTTAAAGAAAATTCTTGCAATTTTTATTTTCTCAAGAGGAGATCACCCAGACCCAAGTGTAATACTTCCTCAGAAGGCATGTGAGATATTTCAATGAAAAGAGTAGTGGTAGAAAGAGCAGTGTATTGTTTACATTTTATTGGGTCCCATTGCCCCACAAAGAAGAGCAGAAACAGCTTCAAAACAAAGAGGCAGTTCTGCTTTATTTTTAGTTGCTGAGCTTATTTTTTATAAGCTGTTGTATCACCTCCGTTTAGGTTGTTTTTTACAACGTGTCCATTTATAGGACAGTGTAGCACATTTTAAAATCGACAACCTGCATATATGTTGCGTAAAAGACTACAAAATCACCATTACAAATGGACTTGAAAAGCAGAGGCAACTTTGGCTTTTATTTCGATACTAAAGTGAGTACTTCTACAACTTGTTTTCCCTCCCTTCATTTGAACACTGGTCATTCATTGATGGAAGTGAAACCCAGGAATGGGAATGAAACCCACGGGAATGAAGATGGGATTTAGGATCTATGGATGTCTCTGCTCTGATGGTGTGAGAAAACACCAAGCTGCTAAAGCTAGGCTGTTTGTACGGGTTTATTGTACTTTCTGGGCCCAAGCACAGAGCTAGCCCAGTGTCTCCTGAGGTAAAGAGATCTGGGAAGATCTGCCACTGAAAGTGGTCGCAGAGACAAAAAAAGAATGCATGTTCATAAAAGCAAGGAAATGATAAGGAAAAAAATGAAAGGAAAATGGAGAACAGAGTGGAACAGAGAGAGAATGGAGGGAGAAAGAACCACATTGCCCTACAAGAGCAGCTTTGTGATTCCTCCAGTAATGTTACTCTGTTTTGTTTATCATGAAAAGATCCCATTAATGCTTCAGCCTCATCAAACAGCAGACCAAGCTCAAGAATGGCACCTATCAGAGCCCAGGGTAAATCCAATGATTAGAGGGAATTTGCCAAAGGGCCTTTGTAGCTGAGAAAAATGCCTACTCCAGAGAGGAATGCAGAAAATTCCTGGGAGGACAAGCCTTCCTTTGTTGGCAGTCCAGCGGTATTCTGGAGCAAATAAAGGCACACAAAAAATGAGATCTTAGATGCAATGAACATTTGAAGAAACGTTCAAAGAACTCCTTGAAACATTCACACCTCCCCCCTTTTCCCAACTGTACTAATTCTGTTTAGGATGACCGAATGGGCTATACTCGAAACTCTACTACTTTAGGGTTACATAATAGAAGTCTCTGGACAGCAACAGCTTCACTTAGTTAGCTTTTTCTGCTGCTTTTTCCCTAGTTGAAGCTTTTGTTGACACAAGCTTTTAGGGTCCAAATTCCCAGCCAGTGCAAATTGCTACAGATCCACTGCAATAAAAGGATGTCTGCCAGGCTTACAGCAGTACAGAATCTGACCTCAGATTTAGCCTGTAGAATAGAATAAATGCACCCAAACACCAGAATGGGCCTACAGTCAGTGGAGATGCCTCCTCTCTGATTCATCTGATCTTGTGGGATGTCCTATGCCTGTGCCAAACAAATATGCATCACCTATAAGCTATGCAGGGGCAGCTACGACTGTGCTGTGGAATGAAAGATTTGCTTGGATAGATTCATTTTAAGAGTATAAACACATCCTGGCAGAAATTAAATCCACAAGATCGGACAAGACAAGCATCCACTTAGCAAATTAAAGGGATGTGACATGTGGGTGTTGATTCATTTCAGACTCACCCAGTGGATGCTTTTTACTTCTCTTAAGTTAATAATTTGTTCATAAGAAACACATTTAAACCAGCAAAATTATGCAGTGATCCAAAGAACACTGCCAAATATCAGCAAAGTTATATTAAAGCTGCAAATTGTTATATAACATTTGTCTGTATTTGCTCACCATGACCTTTTCAACTACATTACAGCAACACAGTTTTTGTATTAAAATAGCCCCAAACCATACTAGATGTACAGAGACAACATTCTGTCTGCCACAGGCAAGGTTCTAATCTCACTTACATCAGTGTAAATCCAGCATATTTCCAACAATTTTACTGAACACCAGTGAAAGTGAGATCAGAATTTGGCCCTATGCCTCCTTCAGTCTGTTTTTCTCCAGAGAAAACAAAACCATTTTTTGTTATTTCTTTGGTGTGAAAAATCAGATACAAATTTTATGGCTGATTTAAAAGACCTTATCTGCTTCTGAAATCTTGAATTGCATAAACTGCATGTAATCCTCACATAAACACATTCAACAAACACAATTTCCTCCCACCTCACTTCCTATGCTCTGAACAATCTTAATGCCTTTTTTTCTCCACAATGCGCACTTAAACACAATACGCTTCCTCATAAACATTGTTAATTACTTTTATTTTATGTCCTGCATTAAAGAATTTGCTGTGGTGATGGAGGAGTGAAGGAATATTCATGCAGATGGAAGAGGGCTCTGTAGGTGGGCATACGTTGCATCTCTTTGTGTATGCGCATCTGAAACCTAACAAAAGTATTATTTGCAACTTTGGAGACTGGTATTCTAACTTTTTCAAAATGGGAGCCAATTGTTTGCAAAGGTGTTTCCTCTATTGCTCTGCAAATGCTGTTCATTTTCCTCTTTGTTTTAAATGACCTTTTGCTGGTCCAAGGGGGTTTATATCCATATGGCAGTGCAGTGGCAGTGAAGGGATAAAGATCTGGGTGCACAAACCAAGCCACACTGTGCACAGCACCACCACAGTCCGCAGTCATGCGTAAAAAAAAAAAAAAAAGCAGCCATGTTAAAAGAGCTCTTCTTCTTTTTTAATGAATGAAAGCAACCAAAGCTTTTTGCTAACCCTAGATTCTGCTTTCTTCTGAATATCCCTGCAAAGGGGTTGGTTAGGGAGCTCTAGCTTACCTCAGCATCAGTGAGAACACTGCCTCTGTAAATGACTGCAAACTTGGGACAGTATCTCCTTATCCATAGGAAGGGGAGTGCTGAAGTCCCTCACCCTCATTCATGCTTTTTCTTCAATGGCATTCCTCTGAGAGTAGGACACCACCCTGCTCTCATGGGTGAGCTACTCTGAGATTGGGGCCTTGAGAAGAAAAACGGCTTGAAAGCAGACAGCCTAGAAGGGCTGTTCCACCTGTTCCTCTCCAGACCCAGCTTTAATGCAGACACTGAGTAAAACAACAAATCTGAAGATATACCATTCCTCCAAAAGTATACAACAAAAGTATACAACACCTACAGCAAAAATTAAATGCAATGGAAAGTGCAGCAATTCAGCACCTCCCAAGGTTAGACAGTTGGATATAGTGAAAAAAGAAACAGATTGAGAGACAGTCTCCCCAGCATAGTCCTTTAATTGCCACCAGCTGCGTAAATCCTAGGAGCATCTTCTGCAAAATAAGTATCAACTTAGAAAAGTGGTCATTGGAGAAGTATGCAAAGCCTGCAGAACACACGTGTGCGCACTAACCTCCTCCTGCAACCTTGATTTATTGAGCCTCTGCCTAGCAGATGGCTGACATTTTAAAGTAGCCTCCTAAAACTACAGATCTGTTTGTCTGTTTATTTGACTGTTTGTTTTCCACCAAACAGACCGTAACAACTTCAGCCATAATCCATTAAAATCCAGGCTAGTAGGGTAAATGACTGTCACTGGAAGCCTGACTTGTCACGCTGCCATGGAGCAGAATGAAGCCCCGGGCTCTTCCTCTGAAGCCAGAGTGACATCATCTCACACATGCTCCTTTTACTAGTTGATGTTTTGAGCTCCTTTCAAGAAAGTCCATGAACAAGGACATAGAGATCTGGCCATTGCTCTGCATGGTCAGGGTCTCTCCCCGCCCGGGACAAGTCCCTTGTCTACCACAGACTTCCTCTGTGTTTTTGGGAAGACACACACACACGGGCATTTAAAGATATGTTATGAACCTGAAGGTGCAGACAGATGTTTGCAGTAGTATGTCAACCCAAAAAACACATGTTAAACTTGTACAGACACTTTGACTACTCAGATGCCCCAGCCCATCCAGAAGCACAACCTCTGGCACAAGAGGTGACAGAGGCTTAGGCAGGAACAATGTGAAACCACCCTGCATGAGGTGGCTGATGAGTGAATCATGGCAAATACAGACAACAACATGGCAGTGATTTCTGCCACAGAGTTGGGCTGTTTAAAGAGGGGATTTGGTTCAGATGATTTTGAATTCTCCTTTCAATCAAAGGTGGAGCAATTTACCACTGCAAACAACTATTAAATCCTAAGCCATTAAATCCTGTAGTGAAAAATGAATTGAAGCAAGAAATAACTGACCAGCCTAGATTCAGAAGTTGGTACAGGTGAAAAGAGAAGTGGATATGCATACTGGAGGCATTTTTATACCCCATGATTTCTGGGATCAGTTTCTTTGGTAGTCTCTTTAAGGAGTAAGAGTCTGCCCATGTCCATGCTTCTCTTCCAGTCTTTTGGCAAAGCAACCAGAGCCCACAACAACAAGTTAAATAGAAAGGATGTTTATCCAACAAACAAGAAGCAAAAACATTTACAGAGGAGAGAGAAATGGGCAAGATGTCACTGCCTCTTTCTGGTTACAACTCAGCATTACCTCCTGGTTCCCAATTTAGACTTAGAATTATTCCAGTTAAAACAGTAGTGTCAAATTGGTATGAGACTGTGGAGAAGACTGTGGTTTATCAGAGCAGCTTCATAGTAGGTTCTTCAAAGCCCCGAAGACACTGGTACCACTCCTAAAATGCACTGAGAACCTCTGAAGCCCTTACTGTAAACATCAGATTTTTCTTTGTGCTCTGTCAAAGGGAAACAGGGAGAGGGCAGAGGCGAAGGAGGGTGAGTTGAAGAAGTACCTGGTCCTATAATACTCTCACAGAGCTGAACTTGACAATGGCTTGGCTTTCATAGCTGTGGCTGGTGTTCACACCCAGGCTCTGCTTAGCCCAGTGTGGGAGGCAGGAGGAAGCAGTCACCATCAGGGTCAGACAGAGGATGTGGTGACTGCCCCTCTGAGCTGCCCCGGAGTTCGTCAGGATATGAATGTCTGTGCAGGAGTAGGCACTGCTTCCAAAATGAAATCTGGACAGTGTTAATTTATCATGTCTAAGCCTGAGGCCTGAAATAACAGTTACCAGCATTTGTGTTTTTGTATACACTTTGAAAGTTCTGGGTAGCTGAAACTGGCTGGCTTTCTTCAAGAATCGAAGCACTTCTGACCTTCCTTTCAAATATCCTTCGTAAACATTGGGAGATATATAGGCACACATTTACTGTTTTTTCTGTGGGGGAAAAAATGTGAACTTAACATAAAGTGAACTGGTAAAGAGAGGGCAGGGGTAGCTCCAAACACAAAAGGTCTTGCTCTATTTCTTAAAGGTTCTCCTGTACTAACACAATTAGAAAGTTCAGCTGTAATTTCACCCCTCATTCATACAGGACCTTGTCTCACCTTCAGCAGGAAACAGGGACTGAGTTAGGAGAGCCTGAATATAATAGACGTTTGTGGCTGTGTACACTGCTGCCATCAATATAAATCTGTCATAAACACACTTGGGGAGGAAAAGGAACTTCCATACACTGTGGCCTCTACATTTTTGGATGCAAATGCAGATTTATGGCGCATGGGAAGCAATCACCCTTTAAGCCAGTGTGGGCCTCGCGAGCGTGTGGAACTGTGCAGCCTGGTGTTCCACAGCTGGACTGCTCTTCCACAGCTGCATTTGTAACCACCTCCTGCTGCAAAGAGGAGCTGGGCCAAAATAAGGCTAAGGAGATCGTCTTGTTATGCTGGATTTTCACAAAAGGCCTGCTGGCCTACAAAAGGAAAGCCAGAATTTTTAAGCTGTACTGGAACCGATTTATTACACAGTCTTTAGACCACCACCCTGCACTTCCATGCACGTTAAATGACATCTTCTATTGTTTTCATTCCTACATGGTATGTGAATGGGACCAGCATGCAACCCAAGCCTAAGGGGCCATCCCATACTAGGAAAGATAGAAGAATCAGGGCCAAAAATCATCATGATTCCCATAAAGCTTTGTTCACCTCTCAAAAAAACCTTCTAACTCCTGATAAAAACTAGAGCCTTATCTAGAAGGCAGCTATATCAAGTGACTGGATCAAGGTGATTTTTATTCTGAACCATGGTATATTAGGAGTGTTTTTGCATAAGGAGGCCTCCAAATGAAAGCAGTTTTGAGCAAATTGAAAAACAGCTCAGTGTCACTATTAATTAATGAAAAACAAATTTTCCAAGTTAGCCTAATAGAAGGCTTCCTACATGCAACCAGTAACTGATTAAGTGAGTGACTCAAGCAGTAAAATCACAGTTAGGCCTATTTTCTTCATCTTGGAAGGCCAAGTTCAATATTTTTCCTATGAGACATGCCTTACTATAAAAAGAACATGATGTTTGAATGTGAATATCTCTGCTCTCAGTGCTGGCACACACAGCCTTTCCTACCCCTCTTGCCACATTTCAAGAGAGCAGGATGAATCACAATCATGTGGTTCACCTCCCTGCCAAATTCTTTTCTTCTGCTACCACTGTGAGTTCCTCCCAGACAGCTGCCAGCAGTGGCTGTCCTCTAGCCAAGACCTTGGAGGCGAGTGTCAGCAGGAGAGATGGGACTCCCTCCGTCTCTCCCTCCCTCTCTCCCTCTCTCACTCTCTTCCTCTTTCTCCTGTGAGGACACAAGCAAGAGCAGCTAGAGTTAGAGACCTGTAATCACAGGACTAGCTAACTAAATAGATGGTGGATTAAGTCAAGAAGGAGAAAAGGACATGAAGGAGGTTGATATAGAGGAAGGGAAAGGGAAATGTGTGAGGCTGGCTGGACACTGCAACCTGCCCAGCACTGTAAGGTGGCCCAGCACAACATCCTCCACCCACTCAGAGACACATTCTTCGTCTGTCTATCCTGCAGCCTTCAGTATCACACTGCCTCCAACCAGGCAGAGCTGTGAGGCTGCCCAACTCTGTTGTGAGCCATTTTCCTGTACCATCAGGATCCAGTCTACAGTGAATGGGACAGTGGAAAGAAGGGTCTTATCTGGGAGAAGTCTGCTGAACATGAGCACATAGGTCATATAATTTCACTTTGCTATAGGAGAGAAAAGATTATATTGTGTAATGCTATTATGTGTGCCAAGTTCATGCTTACAGCTGAGACAAGAATAAATACACTTCACATGTGAAGGGGGGGGCATGCTGCACGTAAAGCACATGAGCTGCTGAATGTTTCAACAAGCAGCAGATGTGTACAGAAACTTGCAGATCCAAAGATAGAAGTTTTTCCTTCATTTCTAAAAGCTGTCAACCCTGTCACTGAGGGTATCTTGCAAGGACAGCAAGCACCCCCAGCAAAGTGCAAGAGCATCTCTCAGCCTCACCTGAGCTGGCCAGCCACCAGGTCAAAAACTTGTGCCTTTAACAAAGGTTTTTACCTCAGCTGCAGAGATGAATGAGAGATTCTGTGCCCTTCTCTAGGGTTTTTGATACTAGCATTGATTCTATGCAGAATGCATCCATCCAGGAACTGCAGTAAGGGTTGAAATAGGGTTTTAAGCAAAGGAAAAAAGGTAGTCCACAGAACTTGCAAGTCATCATCAAATGAATGTACCCACTACCTGCTATTGAGTAACTACAGCGAAAAGAATACAGTGAATACTCCAGGTAAAAAAAAAAAAAGGAAAATCCATGTACTCCTTAATGCAGAGCTTTCAGACAAAAGAACCCTGCCTTTCAGTGTGTTTCAAATAACATGCTGGTGTTATCTACCAGTGCAAAAATCAGTGCCCATCTTGGAGAAAATATTTCCTTTTCATATGAAGAATGACAGTGGCAGCCCAGAACACTAGGCATATGAGCAAAACTGGAGATTCAGGATCATAGAAGGTTTACGGCACAACTGAAAGCCTTACACCAGGCCTTACAGATTACTAGCTTGCTCCTAAATGATTGGAAAATGATCAAGATGAATGTTCAGCCACAGGAAAGATTTACTAATCTTGGATGTTTTTACTTGCTTTAAGATAATGAAAATGTTCTAGTTCAATAATGCTGAATTAGCTTTATTTTTTTTTCAAATTCTTCTGTCCTGATTCTTACATACAAGAACTGTATCAATCTCTTTGATGGCACTACACTGATTTACACAGAGCTGAAACCTTGAACTTTTACAGCCTTCCTTGTGTCATAAAGAATATGAGACTTAAAATGTGTGCAGTAAATCTAGACTTATATTATTCTCCCAGGTTTGTTCATTGTCTGTAAAAGCAAGGAAGGAAAAGCACACCAAAGGATATTAAACTCTGGAATCACTGAGCTCCACTGTTTTGTTCTGAGTATGCACCATTCCCACAACCAGATACCCTTGGCTCGGGGACATCCCATAAGTGAATGTCCACCTTCCCCAGACATTGCAGCTATGCTAACAGTCCCCTTTTTTCCTGAGCCTGTTCCCACACCATAATCTTTTAAAATTAAATTTAATACCCAAATCACATACCCATATCTTAAACTTTCCCTGACAAATGTTTCTCAGGTAGGTTTTTACTACTAGCAGACTGCCTCTGGGTCAGTTCAAAACAGGAACTGCAGGCACACAGTCAAGGTACTGACCACATGTTGGCTCAGTGATAGCAGCTTAAGCGATGCCGTTTGCCTTCCATCTGCAGCGAGCTAACCACACACATGTGGCTGGCTACTGCAGGTCAGCCAACAGGCAAAACCAGCCCTAGCTTCCACTCTCCTTTGGTGAGTTTTCTCTGTGAATAGCACACAGAAATAATCACAGCTCCAACTGGCTTTGCAGAGAAAAGATACTGAATAAGAACATGTGAAACGCCCGGGGTCGACTCTTGCTCTTTTTCTGTAACATGAGCAGCCCATTGACTAGATTTTCCATTTTCAAAGTATTCCATAGTACAGAGCCAGGGCAGAAACCGCTGGCTCAGCACATTAAAAAAGGACAATCTTTGATAAAATGGGCTGCTAGTTTCTGAAACACCTTCACAAAAATCTTTTCTCCCAGCTAAGGCATCAAGCTTTTCAAAATGCATTGTTTTTCTTGCAAACAATAGGAAAATATAGTATGTGGTTTATAACAAAATATAAGTTCCTGAAAAACACTTACAGGTAACAGAAAGAGCAAAGTCTATCAGGTAGGGAATGTAGCATTAGAATACGTCAACATTTTCTGCTGCCATTTCCTACATGGACCAACAACGTTCTCCTTTATTCAAGGCCCAAAAGATTTACACGTCCGAAATATGGTGCATGTAGAAGATACTCCATTTTTCACTCTTGTAAAAAGTACTTCCCCAATGAAAGGTCCAGAGGACCAAGAACAAAAATATCAATGAATTTAGAAGAAAATGCAGCTATCTATAATGTGGGTCAGTTCATTTAAAATAAATTACTATTAAATTTCCCTAACAATATTACTTTATCCTATTTTAGAGTTTTCACAAAGCTGAAAAAAACCCCACTGTTACCTCTGTCTTAATGAGAGAAAGCAGTATTTGTAGGTACCAATAAATTCTGGAAATAAAAGTGTCTAACAACAAGAAGATCATACTATTCATGTTAGAAATATTCCCTTCTATCATTCTTAAGAGCAAGCTGCTTCAAAACATAATAGACTGATCTGAGTCTGTGAACTAAAGCTAGTCAGTGGTTCTACAGGGTTAACACAGGACACAGCACCTTGGGTATACCTTGACTCCCGCGGTGATCACATAATTTGGTAGCTCAGAATGAGTGGGTGGAATAAAAAATGAAAGATTACTTTTCAGTGAGACACCCAGAGCAGAATTCAGTTCCAGTATCAGTAAATCCTGCTACCAATGGGGAAGGCTAGGACAAGCCTGTTTCTATCAGCAAGTGTACCCTGTCAAATCAACCCATCCCACAATGATGACTACCTTGACAAAAAGTTTTTGTGGTAGGAATTGCATTCATATTGCCAGCTCACATTCAGCATCCCAAATGTCATTTCTTGGCTATTTCTCTGGAGGATGTTTTCAATTACTTGTCTGTTTTTCTTGCTTCCCTACCCCCTCTATTTCTCCCAACTATTATTCAGTCTCTGTAAAACTATTTCTGTTGAGGCTATAACTTGGGCATGAGACACATAAGTGTGTATGTCATTTACACATTGAAGTTAATGACTCAGATTCTCTCCTTACAGGCTGTTTATAAGATGATTTATCATTTCCTGGTCAGAAGAGACATCTAGTTTTCTGCTGTACCAAAGCTCAATTAAACCATCTAATCAACTTGATCGGTTCAGATTAAGTTCATTCATCTCCATCTATATTTGAGTAGTAAACACCTCAGGGTTTTCCTTCTGGTGTTTTTGTTTGTTTGTTTGTTTTGTTGTGTAGGGTTTTTTTGTCTAACAAAATAGCTATTCAAGTGTAGTGAAACATACGCTACTTTCGCTTTGGCCATTAAATAAATTTAATGCCTTTACTGGAAATGAAGTGGAAGAGAAGGTCTGGGACTCTGCTCCAAAATTATTCAATGAACCTATTCGCTAGCACACACAGCTGATGTGATGGGGTTGCTTTGTGCTTTGTTTTGTTTCTGGATCCACTACAAATACAAGCCATTGGCAGCTCAGTCAGCAACATATGAGAAGGGGCTTCCTCTCCTGCTGTAGTGTTCCTGGCTGTTTGAGCATGAATAGAAAAGGTGGATGGATGCCAGTTGGCAAAACAGATAGAAATAGCAGCGCATGATTCTAATATAAGCAGCAAAAAGACCAAGCAGAAACATTTCTCTCTCTCCCATTGACTAAGGCTCCTTTTGGCAAAGAGCAGTAGGCTTTTGCATGCTTATTTCCCTCTGGTCAGGGAAGATAGTTTAATTATGTAGCCATGCAAGGTAATGCTGTACAGCCTCTGGCACAGTTGATATACTAGGGTAATAAATAGAGGGCTAAGGGACTGACCAGCTGCTAGTGAGCTCACAGACACTCCCCACCTCAATTTTCAAATACAATTCCACTTAAGAGGCATGACTGGAGGACTACTCAGACCAACCTACATTCACTGCAGACGTGCATGGGAAGGGTGTGCACCTACAGGGAAAGGAAATGTGTCAACGGTAGTGACACAGTAATCCCTGCACATTTATGAAAGGCAGAGTCACTAGGATTCACATCCTTTCTTCATCACCAGATTTTCATTAGCAATTGCATGGAGCTTGTACAGAGTAGGGCACAGGGTGGATGATATTATTTTAACAGTTTTCTTTCTTTTTTTTATTCTCTTTTATAATGTCCTGTAGGATATCAGTAGCTAAAAAGTAATGCAGACCAAGACTGAATTTTTAACTACTTTGCAAGAAATACTTGCAGGTTGTTTTTTTTTCATAAACTATTCTTAAGATTATGATTGTTATTATTCCTATGACCATGAGTATGATGATGACTATTACTGTTTGCTTTAAAGGATTCTTTGCCCACCCCAACATTTACACTGGGACCAAGCAAAGCAAGATGGCTCATTCAGGGACTCTACCTCTGCTTTTTCTGGAACAGACTGGTGCTGATTTTATTTTATTCCACTCACTCCAGTTTTAGAAAAACTAGTCAAGAGCCAACCCCTACCACATCTCTCCATGCCTCTCATGACTTTGTAGACTCTTCTAATTCTCTTCCACGATGAAGAGTCCCAGCTTATCCAGTCATTCCTCAGAGGGCACCCACTCATATTGCAGTCTCCTTGGTCACCCTTCAGGCTGCCTTCTGTTCTACCATTCACTTTCTAGTATGAGCAGACTGGAAGCATATGCCTTATTTCTAACAAGAAGCAAAATATCTTACAGACTCCAACTTACCTTCTTCAACTTGCATGTAATAATTTGTGGGGGAGCCCAACATACAGGGAGTCTAATCATAGGAAATTGTACTCTGCAGCACAAGAAGTGGCACCACCCTAATAAAAAGGTTTCTGTGAAAGACAAGACAAATTCAAATACACATCTCCACTGCTATCTGCTTGTAGTGGAAACCACTCCAAAGAAATAGTTGGTTGAAGAAAAAGGCCTCACTACACATAGAGAAATCCCATGCTTTTTGCTTGGCTATGTGGGCAGATGGGGAAGAACAATCAGGGTGGACTGACAGAGGGGAGAATTGTATGTTTTTTCATAACTTGAATAATTTGGAAGTGTGTGTTTTCCTGTGGGAAGTCCCTAGCTCTATCTCTAGTGATCTAAAATCAATGTCAAAGGTTTGTGAATGGGTTACAGAATCAGCAATGGCACCTCCCATTGTTAGCTGTCTACATTTTTTTATAACCACTTGCATACTTTTGGTCAACCACTGTAAAATAAACAGTCCTTCCCAAATGTTTTTGTTTTCTTTGACAGCACAGCAATAATTCATATGGAATGCTGCAGAATATAAAAGCACTTTAAAGCTGTTGTAAAGCTGTGTTGCTATGATTTATGCTTGAGTGGTTTTCGAGCAAAAAAGATGCCAGAGCTACAAAAGTACATGAAATTAGAAGATGTATCATGTGTGCATGTACATGATATAGATGTGTATGTGTGTGGGCTCAAATGGGAGATGCTATTTTAAATAATTCTCATTTTGTGGGGAAGATCTGATCATTTTCCTGTATCTTTGAAAAATGACTCAATGCAACAGCCAGAATAACTTCTGTAACTACCAAAATTGGATTAAGATGACCGAAATGAGTCTCTTTCAACATGAACTCTTAGGACCTCACGCTTACTGTGTCCCTTGAGTAGAAAAACACTCTCCTAACTGGTCATTCCATCTGACCTGAAGAAACATTTCACAGATGGATCAGTATATTCAAGTACAACTGGGAATTATACTCTGGGCTAGAGCAGAAACCTGTGAAAATGACACCAGTGTCTGTTTTGGTGCACTACCAAGGAGTCAGTCTGTGTGACCACAGATGTTTCTGTTCACCTAGTATCACCCTATTTATCTCTCTCATCTTTCTGAAAACTGTTGTCTCCAGCCCACACAACAGAGACCCTAAATTGTGCTGTAGGAGGAACAAGAATAAGCTGTGCATTAAGTTTGCTCTTGAAGGCTCAGAGGTTATCGGTTTGGCCATCACACCTGCATTCCTGACAAACAGCTGGAGACCCAGAGAGGTCTGGCCCAGCTGAGTGCTTCTCCAGCAGAGAGCAGTGATAGACTGTCAGTGAGCTCAGCGCTGGAAGGCAGGGCAGCTTCCAAGCTGGGGAAAAGGCAAAGCTCAAAGCTGGCAAGCAAGCTTGCCAATGTGAATGTCAGAGGAGCTGGACTCGGAGAAAAAGACAGCAGTATGGGGTCATCTGAAGGGAAGATAATTAAGAACACCTACAAAGGCAGTACCTGGGCCAGCAGCCCCCACTTCAGGAGAAATACATGAGATCAGAGATGCAATCCTTACAGCATTTTGCACTGTAAACCCAGTGCAGAGAGCATCTGCACCACAAACTCCATCCATCTTCAAATTAGTGTCAAATACTCTCTGGAAACCATTGTTAAAGACGCATATACCTGTTCAAGTGACATCAAAAAGAAGATGCCAGGCTGCCAAGAGAAGAGCACTTCTTAACAAACTGTGTTTGAAATGCCCTGTAAATGTGACCAGCTCAAATTATGAGCAAGGAAGGATTTGCAGGCAGAAATAGACTTTTTTATTAGACCTGCCAATACTGAGTTAAAAAACCCAACAAGCTTGTCTCAATCTTTGTCCTGTATAAAGCTGCTTCATGTATTACAAAGACAGGCTTACATATATACATAGACACATTCACACACACTGGCACTCTTCCATTTACGCCTTTTGTGTATTTTATCCTTGTGTATATTCTCTGTATAGCCACTACTGAAAATAAAGTCAAAATGGGAACCCCTCTTAGGCAACAAAAAGTACTGAATGTGAAATTACAGATTTCATTGCTGTGGTCTAAGCAACAGGTAGATGACAGCCTTACATATCCTAACGCCAAAGGAACTGATCTGTAGCCCTAGAAGAAGGTTTTCCTAGGTAGAAAGGCTTTCCTCTATCCCATGTGCTAATAAAACAAACGTTTGGCTTTTCGTCTAAAGATGCCAAAATATTTCATGAAGTGAAAGACTGGAGTTACCATTCCTATTTTACACATGATGAAAACTAAAGCACACAAAGTACACTGTCTGGACTGAGGATTTGAAGCTGGGCAGGCAGGCTTTGCACAGTACACTGATGCTCCCCAACCTGCTTCTAACCAGGACACCCTGCCACTGCCTTTTTGCCTATCATAGGATCCCAGCTTTCTGCCATTGCCACCTCAACATCCCTCACCGCTTTACCCTTTCCCTTCCATCCTGTCAACATCAGCTTGCTCTCTCCTCCCTATTTGGTACCTCATTTCTCCCCCACCCTCCTGTGAGAGCAGCATTGGTGGGGATGCTCACACTCAGTGCTCCCCACAGTGCCCTGACTAGTGAGAGCTGCCTCCTTGGGTGACAGAAGCTGATTTAAATCATAACTCATCTCTTCTGACTTCGTGTCCACAGAAAGATGTGCAGAGACTGCTAAGTCTGCTAAGACACCAGCCTGCTCTTAACAGTGAAAAAAACCCCACAGAGCATCCAACATAGCACACACATTGTATTCTCTGAAAAGCATTGTTAGCTCAGCCTTAATATTTGAGTTATAACAGACTTTACAGTATGGGTGAGGCTGGAAGGGAGCACAGTGGGTCATCTGATCCAGCCTCCCTGCTCAAGCAGAGCACACTGCACAAGACTGCCTTCAGACAGTTCTTGAATACCTCCAGCAAGAGCAGTCTGTTCCAATGCACAGTCACCTCCACAGTAAAGAAGTTCTTTCTCATGTTCAGCTGCAACTTCTGTGCATCAGTTTCTGCCTGTTGTGTCTTGTCCTATTGCTCAGCACCACTGAGAAGAGCCTTGCTCCATTATCTTGGCTCCCTCCCTTCAGATACTTACAGGGATTGATGAAGTCCCCTCTCAGCTGTCTCTTATCAAGGCTGAACAGGTCCAGCTCCCTCATCCTACCCTCCCAAGACAGATGCTTCAGTTCCTTAACCATTTCCGTAGCCCTCTGCTGGGACCTGCTCCAGGAGAAGAGCCAGTCCTCCAAAATTCACCTTGCTCTGTGTGTGCCATTTGGGAAATACACCACCCTGATCCTTCTTCCTCCACTTAATCCTTGAATGTTCCACTTAGGAAGGTGAACAGAATTGTTGGTTCCAGAACCATTCCTTGAAGGTGGATCATGTTATGGTTATTGAGAGCATTGCTTTGCTTCTTACAGGCTTCATAACAAGCACTGCCACAGTATCTCATCACTGTCCTGGGGGTCACTATCCTGACTGAAAACTCTAGCTAAACTCTTGGTGGTTTCTTTCAAATTTCCTCAACATTATGGAAAAGATTTGTTTTCTTACTCATCCTGAAAGCACAAAATGTCACAAGGGCTTGAGACTTACAAGGATGTGCCAGTATGAACTGTAGTGGTACTGATGAGCAGCAAGCAACAAAAAGTACCAGTTAAACCCAGAATTTTTCCAGAGCACTGGAAAATCATCTGCTCCAAAGCTTTTTTCCTGCTATGTGCACAGAGGAGTGTTGTGCTTGCATTATGCCTTCCAGGTATCTGTGAAGCCTCCTAAATCTCTCTTGTTGAGAGGATTTTCTCTTGTTGGGAAAGCCCTACAGAGGCTGTCCTTGAAATAATATCAGCTCTCTTTGTAATATAATAATAACAATGAGCAGGGAGGTTGGGCCAGATGACCTGCAGTGGTCCAACCTGACCCATTCTGTGATTCTGTGATATTAAGCAACACTCTGTGCTACACATTCATCCTGGCAATCTGACCTCCTCCTGCTATGAGAGATTCTCTTTGAAGGGTTCCTACCCCAGGGCCACATTTTTGGGCAGCAGCAGCTTGGAATCCTACCCCAGGGCTATGCTTTTGGGCGGCAGCAGCAAGGAAATGGTGCTTATCACACCTCCACTCGGCTCCTCATCCAGGGAAGAATGTAGGCAGCAGGGCCGGCTGAAAGGCTTGGGAAAGTGCAGCCCTGCTGTTTCATGTCAACATTCCTCCCCCTCTGCCTTTCCCAAGGTCTTGGTAGAAAATCCTTTTTTGTTCTTATCAGTTCAAACAAGAACAATGAATTCCTCAAGCCCACAAGAATGTGACAAGGTGCCAACAAAGCCAACCAGGAAGGTGATGTATGGTCTATAGGCTGCAGCTCAAATAAATCACTTCACAAGCCCATGCTGCAAGGAGAGAATTCAAACAGCTTAGAGCCTCTGTTTCTAGTTCTCCCTTTCAGATATTCACCTGCCAAGTATCCTGGATAAAAGCAGTGCATGATGCTAAAACACCTCATGCCCTTTGCTTTTATTACCAGGAATAACTGATTGAGCATCTAATCAAATCAAAATTAGAGTGGTATGTCTACACAGCCTTGCTGAAGGCAGAGTTGCAGTATCCATTATAAACATTAAAAATTATAATTGCCTCACTGAACACAACTTGGTGCACACAGCTGTCAGACAGGGAGCAAATTTTTTTTAAGCTACATTCAGAAATAATCGTTTGGCTCTCTTAAAATCATATTAATGTTGTGTGAAAAAAAATGAAGTTACTTTTTCTGGGTGTTTTTTTAGTATATATCTTCTATTTTTACAAAGAAACACTGATATCCTAGTCAGCTAGTCTAATTGGGAATATTAAAGAGTAGTGACCAAAAAATTCAGTCATAAAAAGGCAGTTTAAGAAGTGCATATTCTGGGTGTACATTCAGATGTCTCACTCCTTGCTTGAACATGCCTTCTCACCAGAATTCTCATGATGCCTGACACTGAATAAATTACAAATCTTTCATACTATATTACACAGATGATGGTGAAAACTCACAGCCCAGACACAATGGCAAACGTCTAAGATGCTCAGCTTACACATGGGCTCTTTATGAGCCAGCGACTGAAACAAAGTGTGTCTAGCCTTGCTGTGAGTTAGGAGCTCCTCAGTTTGGTTTTGCCTGTGCATTCCTACTGCACAGACACAGCTCCCAGTCCCATGCAGGCACACTGCATATGCAGGAGCTGCTCAGCAGTTCAAGCAGCATGCACTGGCTATTTTCTAGAAGAGCTTGGATGCTACATCTGGTATGTAGAGCATAGGTCTGGTCAGAGGGGGCAAACTTTCTGAACAGCCATCCATGATTCTCCATAAAACTTCCTGATGTATCACTAAGGTTGTCACTTAAGGTTGATCAAACTGATAATTGAAAAGCTAATGTGTTTAAAATGGTTCGCACTCTGGGCCCTTCTCTTGACCTGAGACTTGCATGTTCTTCATGGGGTCAGCTTAGTGTGGAAGGAGCACAGACTGACTACAGAGGGGGAATCCACCTGCCAGAGCCAAGGCTCCCCATGGGCAACAATCCTGCACCATTGTTCTCACACAAGGCAGAGGGAAATAAAGCCTTACAACTTGGCAGCATGGATTTGTCATACCTCCTCAACCCTGTGCCTTACCTGTCTGCCTCAGGTATAGCACCAACAAAATTTTTCATGTTTCTATAGTTTAGTGCTGTCTGCCTGCAGCTCCCCAACAAGACCAAGATGTGGAGCCTCATTGATGCAGACAGCACCTTCATCACAGGTGGATTTTTGCTATTTGACATCACATCAGCTCAGGAGATGCACTGCTTGGCAAACACTCCAGTTCTGCTCCTGCTCCATCACCTGCCTCATCTACACCCTGCCCCACCAGTACACACACCATTGGGATGCCAGCTGCAACAGGTGCACTAAATCTGTGCATCCCTGTCTTGCTTATGTATCCTCAGAAAAGAAAGCACCACTGTATCTCCTGCTATTAGCCTAGGGCAACCAGACTTTGCTGGATTTGCTAGGTCTCATTTGGCTGTACTTGCCGTCTAGTGAATAAGAAACACAGAAAGGATGAATAAATATATCTGTCTGACGGAGCATGACATTTTTCAGATGAACTTTTACTGCTTGTGCAAACAACCAATAATGCACCAGCAAATGGACTGCAGAGTACTGAAAAAGCTGTGGCATCCCTTTAATAAGAAATCTTAGTACGACTCTGGATTGCTACATTTTTCCTAACAAATGGGGAGAGTGGCACTGTGTGTGGCTCCTGCCTACTGCTCACCTCTTAAAACGGCTTTGGTTGAAGCAGGACTTCCACCTTTGATAGATGGACTTGTACATACCTGAGAAAGCAGTTTTATTTAACTGTGCACACATATATTCTCTCTACCCCCTAAAAAAAGATCCCTGCCCTAAATTCATATTTTGTACAACATAAGAAAGCATTCAAGTAAGTAATTTATATGCTGGGTGGAAATGGCTTATTTGGATCTACTGCAGTCTGCTGTGAATGTAGTATGGGTCAGGAAAATGTTCTTTTCAGAGACTGCCATGTAAAAATTATTCTAGTAGAATGGGAAGTGTTCCCTTCTGATACTCACCTTGCCACTTGTACTGACTGGAGTAGTACTTGTAGGCACAGATCTAAACCTGGAAATACTCACGAACAAGAGTACTGCTGGATGATGCCAATCAAAATCATCATTCCAGAAATGTAGCATTTCTGATGGGTGAGGTGTAGCAACAACGGGGTGAGACATGGCACAGAGCCCAAGATCATTTCCTAACACATCACGAGGCTGAGCTCTGTGCTGCCTTGGTGGGACTTGCTAAGAGGCAGAGAATGGAGGAAGAGAGGAAAGGTGGTGCTGCAGGGGCCAGCAAGTTAGATTATGAAGGCAACAGTTCTGGCTGGGAATGGACAGGATGCTGAAGAGAAGAGAGGGTGGCCATGAAGGCCCTTTTAGGTCTGATGGTTTTCAGCCATTCTCATGAAGACTGATGAATATGTGGCTCTATTTGCTCTACAGTGTGCTGGCCCAGCTAAATGGAAATTACAAAAACATAGAGCCCTTTCAAGTAAAAGAAAATATATACTTTTATTGTACTCAATTCCCTTTTGTCTTTTAGTTGCAATTCAGACCTTACTTAATTGTTAACCTACACCGCATAAACATTAAAAGAGCCTCAAGTCCCCTGAAGTTAGCTCCAGCTTCCTATTAAATCCCTTCTTTTTCTATATCTAGCTTGCAGAACACTGAAGGCATTTTAGCTAACAGGAAGTATGTTAATCCATTTCACGTTAACTACACAAGGTCTTAACACATATTACAAGCAGAGATGCTCTTGGCATCATCTGTTCTCAGCTTAGCACAAACCTCCCAGCTCAAGAAAGACTCCAAATGACAAAAAACCAGATGTCATAGGCTGGGGTTGAATTTTAATTGGTAGTCTCCTGTAATGAACATTACCTCCTGCACCTAACATGGGCATATTCTGCTGCAGCATCTTACTTAAATAAATATTTACATAGCAAATGAGTGTACATTTTTATTATAAACAAAAGATGCAGTAGGGGCAATTACCACTTTTGCCTTCTGAAATGGTGTAAAAAAATGGCAACTGACCACCCAGCAAAATTACAACTCCAAAGTAACATTTAACAAAATTTGGTATGCAGTTTATCATGTACTAATTCTCTGGCATCTGTTGAGGGGGAAACCAATTTTCCTTGTGACCTAAATAAGCACTTTCATCTGAGAGAAAGGGGGATGAACAATGGAATCCTGCTTGTTGCCAGTTTGAAATCACGGTGCCCTCAGATGGACTTGCTTCACTGACAACTGACTGTACTAAGCACTTGGAGCTCAAGGACCTCACAGAGCTTCCAAACAGTTGGAGCAGGGCTGCAAAGGTCTCTCATAATGAAAATATATGGCTGGTAATAGGGTGTGCTTGATTCTCTCAGTTACAGCAATGCCTTGTTTAGTTGGTTACTGGTATCCTGTTATTAGTAAAATGTCTGCATCGTCATTCAGATCTCAAATATTATTTTTTCTCCATTACCTCTTTCCTAAAAAGATGAGAATGGGTATTTCTGTTACACTTTCAAGGCCAGTATCCCTTCTGAAATGGGGGCTAGGTAGGGAGGAGCGTATGAGTAAGATGAGCACATAGTGATATTTCCCATAATGGTACCTCAGTTTTCAACTATTTATGGCTCTGGGACTTCCTGAACCTAAGCTGTGGTATTGAACAGCTCAAGATAAAAATCACATTCTTTGAACCTCCTACCCAACTAATCTTTGAATTTCCATAAAAACTTTCAGTTTCTGCAACATGAAGTTTTTCAATATGCCTTATATGCATCTTCTTTTGTTCCTTTCAGCCCTAATAGGTACTACTTTCATGAAATGACTCACAGTTCTGCTACCAAAAGAATGAATAAACATTTTCCTTTCTCTGTGCTACTACTGGTTTGCAAGATTCCCTAAATGCATCCTACCCACAATCATCTTCCCTCCTGGACAAAGAGTTCTGATCTGTTAGATTCATAACCTGAAATTCACTCTACAGGTCCAGCTGTTTGGGTTAGTAATAGTTCCTGTTTGTCTGAGGTCATGCAACACATGCAAAGTCATCCTGACTTTGCCCTTTCCAACTCAGTGGAGCTGTGATGCTTTTCCGATGATAGTGTGAACTTGGGCATCCTAAAAATCCAGTATGCCCTTTCAGCACACTGCTGAAGGAAGGAGCCTGTTGCTGTCTCAACTTCCCTGTGTCAGTCACATAACTTTGCCCCAAACATGGCATAAACTACACAGCAATGGCTTGAAACCTGTGCCAACTGATTTCTTTTGTCTCCTTTCTCCTCTGGCTGGTTGATCACAACCCTTTCCTGTGACTGTGCAGAGCATAGCACATTTTGGAAACAGCTGCACTGAAATTGTCACACACCAAGTCTCTGTCCATCCCTGTAAAATATCTGCTCAACTGCAACCTTTCCTTGGGACCCCCGGCTTCTCCAAAAGTTCAACTTGCAGAAGGCAGGGCAGATAAAGCAAAACTGGGGACAGGTATGCAGGTTTTTTTATCTTGGTCTCTTTATAGGTCTACAGAGATTAGCCAGGATTAAAAAATACATCCTGTGACTGTTTCACTGAGTTACCAGAGTTTCCAAGACTCCTGTTAAGCATGAAGAGTACATATTCTCACTATTTGGTTTTGTTTATGGTTCCTTTGCTTTTAATGCAAAGCTAAATTAGTTTTGTAGCAACCCACATTTGCCCTGAGTTTGTCTAAATTGCTCCTCACCACATTCCAGTTGTTTTGGGAAATCCAGGATCTGTCAAATGGTAGCACACTCTTCCTGCTATTAAACTGTCCCCTTCAGCCAAGGAGACAGGAGCCTGAAGGCTCTGATTTCTTTTCTGACAGCTGCAGTAACTGAACCTAAATTGGAATTGGAGTAGAATTTTGTGGTGAAAATGGAATCACTGTCATTACACTGCATATAACTCTGGGCAGATTTGGGCATTTGATAGATTTTTACATCCACTCAACAGCTGCAGTTCTCCAAAGAGGTAAAAAAATGGGGAGGTTAAACCACACTGAGCTACATGAACATGAGAGAGGCAGGCACTGCAGTGTTTGGCAGTGAACTTAAATCTTGAATGAACCCCATTATAAACATATTTTTTAAATGTGCAACTGGTGCCCCAACTTTATCTGGAACCTCTGTAAAATACTACATAAATCAATCCTCGGCATCTGGTCAGTTTCACAAATCACTGTTTAAAGGTTTCATGATTACGATGCAGAAGTTGATGCAGGAGGAAGGACCCTGTAGGTAGAAGGATTGATAGATTTCAATGCTGCTCCATGTTGTACTCAAGACTTTCTATACTCTGAGCAAAAAGGTGAACTTATTTTTTGCTTACTATAGAAAGAGATATTACAGCCTTGCTATCTATTCCAGTGTAGGTCACAAACCTTTATAGAAGTGCTCAGACTTTACTGCAATAGGTAAAGACTATGTTTTCAAATATTATATGGCTTAAAGGGCCTGGTAGAACGTATTAGAAAACATCTCTAATTCATGCAACTTTCCACTGACATGAACCAGAGAAAAACGAAAAAAACCCCAACCTTCCTATCAGGTGGGGGTAGTAACTGTGCCATACTGCAGAACATGCTCTAACCCAACCCTTTCTGGCCATCCCTGCTGCCAGCAGGACTTAGCCTCTGCAAGGGAAGTTGCTGCTGCTCTCCCTGTAAGGCCTGGAGGAGAGATATCCCAGAGATACCTCTCCACCCCATCTGCCTGGGGACCTACACATTGGTTTTGGGGTGAGTTTTGGGTTTTTTGCTTTTTTGCTTTGGTAAGAGGAAGAATAAAGTCATATAATCATTTAGGTTGGAAAAACCTTTGAGATCATTGAGTCTAACCACAAAAGACAGCAATGCAGTAAGTATTTTCTTGCTATGCCTGTATTTATTACATCTCACCTCATGCTACCGGGATGAAATTCAGTGAATCCCAGTGTGATTTCTACCAAAATATTACCTGGAATTCAGCATGTCCACAAGTCTTTCTATGTAATAAGTACACTTTATTATTTTTATTTAATACTCAACATTTGGAAATGTTTGAGTATTAATACAAAAAGCTTTTCACCTACAGCACTTACTTGCAGTGTGCTAAGTAAGGGTTGTTCTCTCTCACAGACACATATATGTGGGTGCATAAATATGTAGGATAATGGCAAAAGAGACACAGACACATTGCTATGGAATTGAAGATGTGCTGTTATAGGATAAATCATGCTATACTCGTGTTCATTAAAAAACCAAATATTTCCATTCAGTGCTCAGAAAATTTCTCCAGCAGCACACTACCATATACTAGCATGTCTAAAGCAAATGAATAAGAGACAGAAAGCACACAGCAACAACTACAGTTTCTCTGCATATAACAGAAATTATAATCTTGATTTTTGTCATGTAAAAAGATACCAAAGTTGGGAGATACAACTCCAATATAGGGGTCCCAGATACTTTACAGGCATCAAAACACATATTCTTTACTGTAGGATATGTTAGAAATAGTTTCAGCTGAAATTTCTTATTATTTAAATATTAACTGTAATATAGAAGCATACTAAACTAAAAATTAAGACCTTAAGAGCAATGAGTCAGAATACAAATCTATTTCTAGAGTGGTGTCAGCTCAGACAGCAGCTAATAATGGATGCTGAGGAAAAAACGTGGCAAATATGGAATGACATTTCCTGCATTTTTAAAGTGGGAGATGGCATTAAGTTTACTGAGTTTAAAAACACTTTCTGTACAAGGCCTTCTGTACAAAATCCTTTTTCTGTATATTTTTTCTTTTAATTTGTCCAACAGTTTTGTTAACCAATTTACATATCTGATATGAAGAGCTTCTGTGATAATGAGCTCAACAATTTAACGGTATTGTGTGAAAAAAAACAACTTCTTTTTGCTCGTTTTACCTAAATAATTTCTGTTGGTCTTCTAGCTGCTATATTTCAGAAAACAAAAAATAATTCTCTTCTATTCATGTTCTTTACAGAATTAATTAGATGTACAGGTCTAGGTCCTATTTCTCTTAGTTTCTCTTCCATTTTCAGTTGAGAAGAGCTGGTCTGCTTATCTCCCCTTGTGGGGAAATAATTCTGAACAATCTAACATTCAGCTGCACTTCCTCAGATTCATTATTATATGGAGTGTTCAAATCCTTTAAAAATCTAAGTGGGCCACTGAGCTACCCATGCCAGAAGTATGCATAACACTCTTTTCCTTTTGTAACAATTTTTAATATTTATTCCTTCTTCTGACCAGTGCCATCACAAAACGGACATTTTGCAAGAACTACTCATCACGACTCCAAGTTCTCTTTCCTGTTTGGCAATAGCTGCCTCAGGGCACCCCTTTGCAAAGCCAGAGCTGCTTCTCATCCCTTTGAGCACAACACAAAGTATTGCCTGCAATTGCATTGCCAGGCCTTTCAGTATTAGGAGTTCTTTTTTCATCTGCTCACCACCTACTTTAGTATTAACTAATTTTTTATCATCATTATGCATAACTTCGCATAATTAGTTTCAATATCATTGTTTTTGAGCAGCATAGATCCCATCACAAGTCCTGCTGGAAATATAAAGGTATCTCCCCTCCACTGTCAAAATGGCCCAGGACAGGACCTTCTCTCTCATTCCCTGACCACTTAATTCCTTTAAGGCCCTCCATGAATAACACTGAAATTAACTACTTTGGAAAACAAGACACATCACATTGACAATCCTGAGCCACATATTTAGTAGTTTTCTTTCAGAGAATTCCAACGGATATGTGACACACAATTCCTTTCTAAGGAAAGCTTACTGTTTTTCCTCCTCCTTTTTTTTTTTTTTTTTTTTTTTTTTACTTATTTTACTATAAATTTAATACTTATCCAAGTCTCTACAGTTTTTTATCTTCTATAGCTTACACCTATTTGCTTGGCTTGCAGTTCCAGTGTCCCCGTGGCTGCCACCACCTTCTCTGAGGCAAAGCCCCTGCCTTATGCTCTACAGTGAGGACTTTACTGTAGGAAGTTCAGAAATTTCATATTGCAGTTCGATCTGGCTTCTTTGGAGAACAGTGTTTGTTCCTGAAGTAGTTGTCACTACTAATTTATTGATCTGCTTCCAAACTCCTTTACCTGCATTCCAACACTACACAGCTCCCCCAAATCCTTCCCAGCAATGAAAGGTACTGGTATGGAAGTCTTTTTAAATCATGTTAAGATGCCTAGAATTTGTATCTTTCTAATCCTGTGGCCTTGCCTTACTTGAGCTCTTCTTGTTCAAGATTCATTCTCTCTACACACTCTTCAATTATTTCCTTTTTCCAGCATGTATTAAAATGCCTTTCATTAGTAGTTCCAAGTCCTTAACACGTTATTCCTTAGGACCTTTTTAGTCTTCTTGCATCAATGCTTCCCATTTAACAGTGTTTCATGTTTAATGTAAATTTTATTTTCTCCTACATTTGGACGTGACTTCTATTTTCTGAGAACTCTTTATTTAACATGTTTCTGTCCACTCATCTCCTAATAAAAATGGCAACCTCTTCATAATCCTTCCGAAGTAATTTTGATAGTTGGTGTATATACATACTTGGAACACTTAAGATGTCTGTAAGCAGTCTTCTTGCTGATTGAAAGTCACTTCACCCTATTGACCCTTCCTTTTAACCTCAGTGTTATGTTGTACCTACTTATGAACTCAGATATGACAATGGAGAAATTACAGTGAAGTAGAAGAACAAGAATGATTTGGTAAGACATCTTTGCCCAGTAAGACCATGACTGTATGAATTCTATATATGGTCTTTTTACATAAGAGAATTTGAGGTTGCTTTTCCAAATGACAAATAAAATGCTCTTTGCTCTGGAATCATGCATTCACATATAGACTCAATGACAAGTGACTGAGTATTGCTGGGCTTTAAACATTGGTTGACTTTCTTCTATTAAATGAGTCCATGGCATCAAATTCAGCTCCTAGTGGATACTATTTCTCAGTTCAAGTACACATTTTTGAGGATTTCAGAGAAAAGTCTCCAGAGCCTGTATTTAAATCTACACTTCAACAAGTGGAGCAGTGTGGGACAACCTGCAATTCTTCTAGCCATGATCAAATTTTTACTTCCCTGCAGAATACTATTTCAGAGGTCATTTATCCATCACCTTTAATTAATACTATTAGTTTCATTAGGATATCTATATTCTAAACAACCATAGCTTTTCTATATTAGTCAAATATTTGTATCATCATTCACCTGACAAAAACTGTGGCAATAACTGTTTTGCAAGAAAATTAATTTAGTGTGTTTGGGTTTTTTGTTGTTACTGAAAGACTACAACCTAATTAATTCTTTGGTTGGAATTCTGCTTCCAGAAATACCTGTGATTATTTCGGGGGTTCATTTTCTAGTTCTTATATGTTTAATTGTCTAATTGATCAGGTAGTTCATGTTCTAAGTACCATAAATGGCAAGCACAATTATTCCCTGAAGTGAATTTGCAGGCAAAGAAAAAGGAAGGCCATTTTAGAAAATCATACTAGAAATGTGTTTTTAACTGTAGATAAAAGCATCCTCAGTGGTACTAAAATAAAACTAGAGGTATCATATCCAAAGAGGCAAAGGCTAGGTTCATAATTGTTAGATATTGGCTATGTTTAATGAAGCTGTAAATGTTGTGTGGTGACAAATACTACTTTAGGCTTGGCCTTTCCAAAATTAAATTACCATGGACTAAAAAAAAAGCCGGGCAAATGCACCTGTTTGCCTATTGGTTCTTCAAGCACAGTGTATCTTGCATGTAAAACTGTGAATAAATATGCAGCCTCCACTTCTTCTAAGTACATGAGTTTGAAAGACAAAAGTCGATGACAAATGTTACTCTGAGTTACTCCCTTTCAACTCCTGGCAGTTTCAATAGCATCATAAGCTCTGGCTATCATCCTCAGGTCTTTATATTCTGTAGGTTAAAAGAATAAAAGGCAAAGAGCATGCAAGATAGACAAATACAGTCATATATGTCAGATATATAGACATATACAATCTGTTACAGTCTTCCTTCTACAGGACATTTGGGTTGCACATGACATAATGCCCTGCACTGACATCAAGACTCCTAAGAAGATGAGGTTTGTTTATGGGAACTAGCTAATGACCCTGCCAGTAGCACCTACTACAATTCTGGTAAACCTCAGCATTGCTGCTCTTCAGTTTTCTGATGATTTATTCCAACTTGTAAAAAAATCCCAAAACATTAAAACCAACACTGTTTTTATATAATGAGTGCATCATGCTGGAATCCTCAATTAGTATAAAAATTAATACCTTATCAGAGTTATTGCAGCTTGCTGCAGCTAAGAAATCTTATTCAAATCCTTCTCTACCTCCACTCACAACCCAGTTTCTGCTCATGGAATTTAGCACCTTTGCCAAAAGAAGGTCAGAGTACCGTAGATCTCTAGATTATTTTAAAACATTAAACTGTGTCTACAAATCTTTACATGGGAATAAAAATCCACAAAAGATAAAAGGCATTTTGCATGGTTTTGCCTTGGATAGTAATGAAAGGAAATTACAGAACCAGCACTTGAACACAGAGGCAAAGCTTTCTTAATTTCCATTTCTTTAACACAAAGTCTCATCTGTGGAATGCTGGAACTGGAAAACTGAAAGTCTGACTCAATGTAAATCACTTAATTGTAATTAGATGTGAAAGTGAGGGGTATCTCTACTATACTTCCTGTCCTGGAACTTTAAACGGAACATATGGCACAAGTGGGTGGAGAGCTTGTATGTGAAAACACAGATATACTCTTCTTTCAGAAAAGACCATGAAGAGTAACTTACTGATCAAATGATGGTGGAAACTTACAGCATACCAGATATGGTCAAGGAATGTCAGCGTTTCAGCAACTGTTGATTAGTTACAGAGACCTAAACTTGCTTATAATTGTTGCTTATCTGGTATCCATTAGGAGTAAACACATTATAAAGAATCAACCAATCCCTATTGAAAGGGAAGGAAACAAATTAAAACTGGAAAATAGTACCTAGACTCTTAGTCAGCCTTTCTAGCTGATGTTATTAAGGGACAGAAGTATGTTGCCCTGTTGAGTACCTAAGATAGGAATCCCTGAGTGATACTCATGTGTGGTTTGCTGGGTGACGATGCTTGAACAAGTTCTGAGTTATTTCCTTTACCCCTTAACCAGGGACACTAACAGCAGAAATATTCTGCCTCATTGCTCTTATATAGAGTTCTCCTCCTACACCAACAATTTAGTCAGAGGGCAGGTCAGTGGGCAAAACATGCTCATGACTACTTCCTTTGCTTCAGAAACACTTGCCAAATTGTGATGGCAAAAGTTCTGCATTTGGCTTTTGGGCTGAGTGGTCAGAGACTCCAGAAACAAGCCAACATTCAGTGGGACAGTTTTGTTGACCACACTGAGCTCCTGATTAGGCTGTGAGTATTGTCTTCAGGATTGCTCAGAACAGCTTCCCACACAAATAATCTTAAACAGTGGATAGCTTCACTGAATCTCCATTCAAATGCTTGAACTTGTATGAACACTAGAATTATGTCAGTTTTACTCATAAACTATAAGGCTTCCTCTAGAATTTTGCCTTTTTTTATGCCTCTCAAATTGTAATTTAATCCATCCCTCCTTTGAGCTTCCCTTCCTCATTCTGCCTCCTTAGTGTCACAAGTGTTTGCACTGTGGAAGACTCCTCATCTCATCTAGTCCCCTAATAGCAGGAAAGCCCAATGATTTTCTAATACACTTCTGTATAATGCAATGTAATCTCGTGCTTTTCCTTATCCCCTCTGGCTTTGCTCCACTTTTCCTTTCTTTTATGTTTTACAGTAGATTACAGTCTATCTTTCTTTCCATTTGTCCTTAGTGTCTGTTTCCTCTTTCCTTTTCATCCACCTGTTTTTTTCCTCTTGCTTTCTATGATGCCTTTTCCATGCTACCCCTGCGTTTTCTCTTTTCCTCCTTCTCCCACTAAATCTTTCCCACTCAATCCTATTTTATCATCCCATCTTCATACCCAAGGGCTCAGTCTCTGAATCAAAGACACAGAGGGAAAGAGCCTCTGGAACCCCAAGTATTACACTGATTACTTCTACACACTTTCCTCAGGTTTTTAACTGTCTGAGGAGTACAATTCTTTTTTTGTCTATGCTTTCAGCCTCTCCTTTTCTGGAAGCACATTCCTGTTCACCCCTTTCCTTTTTGTGCCTGCTTAGTCCCACTGTCCACTGACTTTTCAGACCAGTCCATAATCATTGTCAGGTGCTCTTTCTTATTCTGCTTCTTCTCAATCAGATTTTTTCCCAGCTTCTGAGAAGAAACACAGGTCTGAAGAAGAAACCTAGCAAAGAAACCAAGTGTTGGGAAAAGTCTTAAAAATAAGAGGGTCAGGGAGACAGGGACAGGTCTCACACAAACAGGAGGCTTTAGTGGGAAAGAGAAGCATGCTTTCCTTGGGGGGAAAATGTCTCACTGCTGAACTAGCTAAGGCAGATAGAAAGTCACTAACAAAAAGAAAGTGACTCTATGATTAGAAGAGAACAGAAGCTCTAGAAAGGACGTAATAGTCTTCTTACATTCTCTTTCCCCATAAATCTAAGGAGAAACTGAAGCAGGGAAATATGGTAGACATTCATTATTTTGCTTAAGTCTCCATAAGCTAAGGAATCTTATGACACTTTATGTTTACAGTCTCTTATATGTCCATTTTCTTTCCTAAAGCATGTGATGAGAATGTCACACTGCCAGCAGGATTGGCCCTCTGGGATATCATGAGAAAGAGTAAGGGGGATTGGTGGTTGCAGGAGCCATCTGGCTTCACAAAAGCCACAGCTGTAACACCAGGAGAGGCTCAGGCAGACCCTGAGACAGTGTTGTAGATGCTTTCCTCGACTGAGAACGTGTGGGACTGCACCTGCAGCAGCATCACCATCACCACAACAACCCCGCACGCTTCTAGGGGAGCAACTGACGGGCGGCAAAAAGAAAAAAAGCATTTCAGATACTGTGCTGCATGTTGACTCTCAAGCCCCTGATGAAAAAAGCCCCTATTTTAATTACAAAAATCTATGCACCATGAATTCCATTACTGTTTAAAAAATATCAATATCAGCAAAGGGAAAAAACCCTGCAAAGGCAGTGAACTGAGACAATCATTGTGTCTTTGCTACTGTTCGTGCATTACACTTTCAAAGAACATATTTTTCTATTTTTTTGTTGTTCTTTTAGGAAAAAAAACACTAAATAAACAAATTGAACTCTATAGCTGCATCAATTTCTGCTATAATCCATCATTAATGACTTTCCAATGAAAGTGAATTTTCAGGCCTGCTTATTTATCATATGCAAAAGTCCTCCCTGGGAAAGAAAATTGCAAAAAATCACTGAAAAAGAAGTGTTCAAAAGCAACTACATAACCATTGGGGGGTTTCTGCATTAATTTTATGACTCATTACTACTAGTGCATCTATTCCTGTTGTTATGCTCAATTTTAATACCTAGAAAATATTTTAAAGACATAAAATTCTCTTACTACTGTGTGAAGAAGGTGATTTTAATTGCAACAGGCTAAGATAGCTTGGCAGTACTTCTGTCTGACCTACAAATGCCACTTCAAAACAGACAAAAAACCACTTGGAAGTCTGCCTGAAGGGAAATGGTTTTCTTGTGAAAGACCTTGTCAAACGTACTAAAATCAAAGTTTGGGACTTTAGCTGAACAAACAGCTTTTATTGCTTAGCTCTGCTAACTGCATTCTAGTACTAAGGAGACATTCAGTAGTAATAGCCAACTGACAATTTTACATCAGCACCTCATGACTATTCACAAATCTCCACTGACCACCAGAACATCAGTGTTAATAAAGGTCAAAATTACCATCTACCTACATAATCTCCTGTAAGAACCATGCTGTAAAGGATCAACCAATCAAATTGTTTAATGTCTTTGCAAAAGTCTGATTAACCACACTAAAGTCATAGAAAACACTTCCACAGATTTTAAATACTTGATTCAAGCCTGAGAGATGAAGGTACAATAGGTTCTTTATCAAATATTTTAGTCTGATATTAAATTATTTCCATTCCTTTCAAGAGTACATTAGCTGACTTATTAAATCGACTAGTTACTCATTTCAAATTACTTCCTCAGTTTGTGGTACTAGGAAATGACTCTTTAACAAGTATTCCTGAAAGTGTATCATTGCTCATTCATTGGTAAGATAAGTTCATGCCTTTTAAAGCAGCATATCAACTTGCAACTTTTAAAATAAAACTGAGGCAGCAATTAGTATTATAAGTATACAAACAAGTGAAAGACAGGATTGTTCAATTGTGATTATCTACCTAACCTTAACTCTTCTCACTAACCCTGCCAAACATTTACTTTTTATATTTGTTTTGTAAAGTGCTACACAATCATTATTTTCCTGAAAGAGATTAGTTGCTGCAAAACTTCCTTTTCCTAAGCACTTCAAGAAAACCAGTGCACAAATCAGTGAACTAAATGGAAAAGTCACAGGGAGCTGAGTGCCACATGTAGGACATTCCACATTAAATGCAGCCCGAGCTGCATAAAGAGAGAGTGAGATTGCCTGCAAAATCATTAAATACTCCTCTTAGGGCATTCAGTACATTTAATGCACATTGTACACAACATTCTGTTCCATTTTTTCATAATTTAAGGATTTGTATCACACTATTTTCTACTCATAAAGACAACATTTTGGTGACTATGGACCCAGAACTAAACACTGATTGATGCTTTCTGGTTGTGTAAGACTTCAGGAGCAAGATGGACTCCTTTTTTGGTAAGAAATATGAAATTAAGTATCTTTGCTATCACTAGACACAAAACAATGATGCCTCTCTCACAACCTGCAGGTTGAACTTAACCCACAGAAAACTCAGTCTTCAGACCAGAGCACACTCCCCACACAGCTGGGCATCAACAGACAAAACATAATCCATCAGATGAAATGGAGTCAGAAGATTGGCCAGCTCCCTTTAAATTATATCCCTGTATGCATTTCAAAGATAAGCTATTTGAGGATAAAGTAAAAATCACAATTAAAAAGAGAGAAAGAAAAGTATCACCATTAAAAAGAGAAAAAGAACCAAGTGATTTCATTGGGGAGTTAACATTTTGTTGCTACTGATGTCTGTCAGAGCTGTAACGAAAAGTAGCTTATTGAAAAAAACAGTTTTAATATTAGGAGTCACTACTCCAGAGTCTCTACAAGAAAGGTCACAAAAGTTCTGGTTGTGAGGAAAGGGACATTGGGAGGAGACAAAGCCAACTGACCTTGACTGTTGTAAATGTTCACATAGTTTTCCAACTTTGGCAAAATGTAGTCACATTTTGAGATTTTTAGTTGGAACATTTTTCCAAATATAACCTGAATTTTCAGATTCTTTTGCTAAAAGACGTTAGATTGGACAGTTTTACCTGCATTATTTTCTATATTATTTAGCATTTTCTATTTGTATACAATTAAATAAATTTAATTTTATGTACAATCTAATATTTTCTGTTCTTGTTATATTATTATTTTCTATTATCAATATTAACAGGTGTTTGCCTTGGAACTTCTTTGGTTTGAATGTCTGAGTGCATCTGCATGTAGAAAAGCTGCTCAAATACAGGCACTTCAAAGAACCCCACAAGCTACATACTGGTCAATCTGTTCTTTCTCAGATGGCATCCAACTCACACAAAGGGTATCTCTTTCTGACTACTCATTCACCATTTCATTCGGACCAAATCAGATCTGACTAATCCTCACACAACTCCTCACCACAGCCACTCACATCCCCTTGACTTCTTCAAACAAAGGCATTATTCAGGTGTTACAAAAAGACTGAGGGCACGTAAGTATTTTTGCAAGCTTCATAAATTTACTATAGTGCACTCTCAGCCATGGCTGTTTTACATAAGTAACATTTGAAGAATACTTAACTGAATGAAAACTAAAGCACATTCCCATCAGTCTCTGGACATCTTCCCCAAGGCTAATGGAATAAAATACCCATTGAAGAAAGAAAATCAGATAAGGACAGACTAAAAAAAAAGTCAAACCCAGAACATGAGACTCATCTCAACTTTTTTTAACACTTAGACCTCCTAGTGAATGTGTTTGTCTCCAATCCTAGCACCACAAGCTTCAGGAAATCAGTTTCTATTTTAGCAGAGATATTCTGGTGCTCAAAGTAAAATAGAAGCTACTTACTTGGAGGCTGTGAGCTAAGTACTTCCAGCTGTGGGAAGCCCTGATGTGCAGCAGGGCTGCAGCAGAGGTGGGAGTATGGAAGATTCCAGCTTACTGCCCCCCACTGCTGTCATTTGCATTAAGACGTTTCACATTGTTGCTGGTGTAATCATTCCAGTTACTGTGAAACAGACTGAAACAACCACCCACAGCATGACTGAAATAGGGCTCAGTGTGTATAAAGGTGAGCCACTTCACAAGAATTGCAGTAAGATTTCAGAGCACTTCTGGAGAAGAGTGTGTGCTTGCATTTATCCACCGACAACCAGAGGTTTTCTAGGTATCTGCTAAATGCAACACTTTTTTTTTTTTTAATCATTTTTTTTTCTTTCTGGCATACAAAAATCTTAACAGACACCTTGATATTTGTACATTTCCTCCCAAAGCTGAAGGATTCAATCCTCTGTCAACAAGGCCCGGGGAAAGCAGGGTATTTACTAGGGTAAATATTTCAAGGAACACCATTTCCCTACATCAGATTTACTTAACCGAAAGAAAACTGCAAAGAGAGGCCTACAGCAACCTGCAGCAGGCTGGAAGATCTGGACCAGAGGACAAAAGGTAAAACATGATAGACAAGAGGGGGAAGAAGAATAAAATAAGAACCTTACAACTAATCTTCTAATTTCTTCATGGTATGGCTCTATATTCAGACCACAGAGACAGCTCAAGGGATGGCAAATCATCTCTCATCTTGACTCATTGAGGAAAATAAATTAATCACCTCAAATCTATCCTACTTAGCTGAATTTCACCCACACAAACTGAAAATACTCCACATCCCTGAAAAGCTGTCAGTACCTCTGCAACAACCTAGTACATTCACCTTTACACAAACTTGATTTTCAAGCACCTGAAGAAACTGTACTGGGGACAAAGTTACCAAAATGCAAAAACTGTTCCAAATGCCTTACTGTTCAAAAGGGAAAAGGTATCATCTCGACAAAAAACTGTAAGGTTTACACAAGAAATATGATTTAAATGTTACGCACAATACATCCCAGAATGACTGTTTTCATCTCGTCTCATCAAAATGAAGAGCAAACCTACACTGGTTGTTTCCTCAGGATGGAGAAATCAATATTTAGCAGCCCCTCCCAGCCACTTCTGCTGCTCAGGAAAAGCCCAAAGCATTTCTTGTCCTTACTCCAATACCAGTTGTGAGAAGACTTTCTGCTCTCTTGGGAGCAGCAAACAGAAAATTCCTGTAAGAAACCCAGTGCACATGACTCCATTAACAGGCCATGGCTGGGCACAGAGGATACACTTATTAAAACCCCAGGAAGCAGAGAATCCCTGCTCAAACTTTGAAATGCTAGGGGGGAAAAAATGACAAATCCTAGGGGAAGTATTTCAGAGAAACTAAGAAATAGTGTCTGTGGGAAGCTATAAGGGAAGGGAAACTTGCAAAGTATTTGGAGTTAGAACAAGTGGCCCACACAGAAATCCCTCCTGTTGTTACCAGAAGAGGGAAACAAGGGTCAGATCCCCACAACAATCCCTGAAGAGCATAAACACAATTAAATAAAGTAAGACCTGCTGTAATGACACACCAATAAATACAAATCCTGTCTTGAGGTCTGATATGTGAAGAAGCTGAAGAAAAAGCACGGAGAGTGGAAAGCTCCACATAGGATATACTGCCAATTTAATGCAATCTCCACAAACTTGATAAAAATGCTCAGAGACAGGGTAGGAGGAGAAGTGGGTGGGAGGAGCAGCTACCACAGGGAGATGAAGTGGTTGAAGGGTGACAGGAACCCATCTGAAGCAGGCTCGGGCCATGAACTCTGTAGAGAGTCTTGAACCAAGGCCAAAGCATGGACATGGACAGGTTTCCATCTCTGTCAGAAGCCAGGAAGAAGCATAAGGAACAAGCTCACAAAGCTGCCATGATTTGTAAGCTTTCCCAACACACTGCCCAAAGAAGAAGAGCAAGGACTACAGGCATACAAACATAAAAGCATAGCCCCAGAAACCATTTGGTTGTTATGGACTCCCTCTGCATCTCCTGTCTTGTTTAAACTAACAGCTCCAGTGTCTCAAGGAGGAATTAAAAATCTGTCTGTTTGGTGGGACCGTAAAGGGGACAGTCCTCAACACGGAGAAGGACTGATTGCTGTTTCAAGCAGGGCTTATGAGTCCCACTAAGCAGCAGAAGTGGAAAAAGAGCTGTAAATCCAAAAGTGAAGTTGGATGTAGGAAACATTATCAAGCATAAAATTACTGCTAGTAGAGTTCCTTCACCATGTCCCTTCATTCCAACTGTGAATGCAATGAAGTTCATCAGAAACGTTCGCTGCTGATAATCTGAGGAAGCTTTTGCAAGAATCTCACCTACACATGGATCACACTCACAACAAAGTCCTTGAGGAATCAATAGTGTCTTTTTCAATAATAGTTATACCTTGCAGACTTGTGTTTTTTTGAAACAGCACACAAGTCAAGAGGTAACTTTGCTCTGACAAACACAGCAGCTTTAAATAGCAACTTGACCATTTCTAAAGAGATGAAAAAATAATTTCTTGCAGATTCCTGTATTTTATGGCCTATTTTTATAGCCTCACAGGAAATCCTAACAAAGGTCAGCTTGAATCACCTCTGTCGGTACTACACATCATCTGTTTGGGGATTTTTACCCAACCCTCTTATTCTTTAGTAATAGGGTCATTTGTCTGAAAACCTGTTTCTTAAGAGTTTGTCTCTACATTCTGCACCTGAAGTCATAACGCTTTGTTTGCAATCTCACAATTGGTTGCTGTGGAAATCGTTATGATGTCACAAAAAATAAGGATTACTAAAACTGCAAGTAGGGAATAAACAAGTTAAACAGATGAACTGTTAAAAAAGTTTTACTGCAAGTATTCACAGAAATAAAAAAAAAAAGGAAAACAAAAACTTTCCTCCAGACCTGATCTATGACATATGTTCACACAGTGCTGACACAGACCAGGGACAGAAGAATTTTCCTTCATGACTTTTGGTCCATGGGCAACATTCAAAAAATCTACTGGCTAGGAATATATTTGCTACGTTTTGATAAGATACAGAACACAGGACCTTGCTTTCAAACTACTCTGAACCTTATGATTCTCCCTCTTCCTAAAAAGAGAACTAATGTGGCTAATCTATGCATTTGGCCAAGTAGTAAAAATAAGCTACTTGATGGACTTCAGACCAAATTAAAACCGACTCCTCATGGTGTTTACCTGCTGCAACATCCATCAGAGCAACTGGTGCCCACACATCTTTGCCATGAAACACCCTAATGCTCAGACTGGTGAACTGTCTCTCTTTGGCAAGTCAGATGGGTGCAGTATGTGACAGGAGATGGCCAAGGTGGCCAGCTGCAGGGTCAACATGGCAGTACAGGCATAAGCTTTCAGCTGAAACTTTTGCCTGATAGGGCTGAGCAAGGGCCTTTCCCATCAGATCAGTGTCCACTGCAACCTCCCTGTCCCAGTCTGGCAGCAGTGGAGTGGCAGATCTGTGGGTCAGCTGTAGCAGGTGAGGTCAGAGCAGAAGAGAGAGGTTGTGGCTATTTGCATGACCCTAAAGTGCTGTGGGCAGCAGAGATCCCAGAGCTAACTGTGCTTTGATTGCTGCCCAGACAGCTCCTGGATCACTGCAGCTTGGTGTGCAGCCATGCCAGTTCACACCCCCTGATGCAATGACAAGCTGCCCCTCTCTTGCACAACTCAGAAGTGCCGGTCGTTGCACATACATGAGACATCTCAACAAGTGCAGTAGAGGAACAAGAATAGTGTAAGTTGTCTACTACCTTTATAGCTGATCCTGTTACAGGCACAGATCAGTGCTGTTTTTCCTATTTTCATAGTCCATCCATGTGCTGCCCCCAGCTTCTTTCCCTCACAGGCCTCCAGTAGGACTGCCAGGAACACAGCTTTCTGGCATTTGCCCTGCCTCACCACTCACAAAACAAACACAGGTAGATTGGATATATTTTTATCCCCTGGTTCCTCTTTTACATGACGTAGCAGAAACACAGACAAAATTGCCTTTCACCTTTGTTTAAAGAACAAAGACAAAGAACAGTGGATTCTCAGCACAAGGGGTAAAAATCCACTTAATAATGAGGAGAACTCTCTTTCTGCCAGAAGCAAAGAGTACACACAGTACTGGGATGCCATCTGGCCCTCACCAAGACCTTCCAGAATTAAGGTTATTAGTCCTTCTCCCTTCATGTAGCACTGGGTGAGATGGGCAGTTAAAGCAAAGCTGGGGTAACTCTATTCATTCCAGGACTGATCTGGCACAAAAGAAAACCTGTAAACAATCAAAGCTTAAATACCTGCCATTTCACTACTGGTGAAGAAGGAAGTACACCTTGGTGGCATTTTCAGTCATTAAAATATTTGAGATACAACAGGCTTAAATACATGGACAGGTATAGCATAAAAGCTATATAAATTTTGTTTGGAAATGTGTCTGATGCTTATCTCATCTAACCTTCTACTCAAAGGTAGGCTGACTTCTAATTTGGAAGTTAGATTAGGGTGGCTTGAGCTTTCTTCAAGAAGGGAGATTCTTCAGCCTCTCTACAGAGTATGTCCCCTGCTTACCCTCTTCTGGTGGATTTCTTTTCTATGCTACGTGGGAATTCTCTTTGCTGAAACTTGTGGCCCTTGCCCCTTGTACTCTCACACCATGACACAGCTGTGGAAATGCCATGCACTCAGGAGACCATGCAAGCAAGAGAGAACCAAGTTCTGTTTCTGCTGGGAATCTGGCTTGGGCACAAATAACACCCTTCATTCACTTGCATCCTCAAAAGCCTCCACTCCCCATGGCCTGACTGTACATTATCCCTGACTCCTACCAGGATTTGAAAATGTAATTCTGATATCTTCTGAATAAGAGTGAGAAACTTGCATATTGGTACAACAGGTAACTTACTCAATTTTTCCACGAGTCTTACAAATAATTATTTGTCAAGGTTTGACAAGTACAATGTATTGATGTTCTATTCATACCACAGATCACTAATTTTAAGACTCTGCATATAGAGCTGCTGAAGCAATCCTTTGGTAAAAAAGTAAAAATTGCAGTAATATTTAGCCTTGGAAAAAAGGTGTTAAAATGTTCTTTAAGAGATACTTGCATCTTCTTATTGAAATGAATGTTTCAGCCACAAAAGTAACAACTATCAATCTGAAAAATGGAGACACCTTATGTTTGGTAGCTATTCAGTGTTCATGAAAGCTTTGCAACCTCCTTAATGGAAGACAGCTTTTTCTTTCATTAAATACGTATCTGTAAAAACAACTCAAAAGACATCAAACGCCAGAAAAAATACATTGAAATAACATTAAAGATCTAATATAAATCCACAAAAAGCCAGGAAATTCAGAGATAAAGACAGAGTTTCAGACAAGGGAAAACTTTCCAATGTATTAAACTGGAGTGTAAATTCACTTCCTCTCTATGCTTGCCATCAAGTCATTCCAGACACAGGGGGTAAGTTCCTCCCTGGGGTGACTCAAGTGCCTTCAGCAGTACTACTCCAAAAATCAGTTGGCTCTACAGAACTGTCTTATTACTTTCTCTGTTTCTGATAATTGTCATTGGTTTGAGTTTAAACAGCAACTTCCTGTCTTGCAGCTCATTTTCCCATCATTCAGAGACTGTATTTGTGAGATCGCAATACTTTCCATGATTACAGACTATGATGTCAGCTGTGGGATTATGACTTCACTGACAGACTGGCTAGAAGGAGAAACACTGTGCAAAGGAGAAAATCCACACTCAAACACAAATACATCTGAGATTAGCAAAGACAACACTGCACCTCAGTGGGCATGGATGTTTCCATCTGCACAAATAATATTCTCTATTTTTCACTTGAGCCAAGTATGAAAATGTCCCTTAAAATTTCTGTTTTATTCATAAATCATTCTTGGTGCTGATGTGTTGCCACCCAAATTCAATCTTGATGTCAGCAGCAGTTTTAATCACAAGCTGTGGGTCCAACTCTTTGCACTCTCTGGAAGTGCAAAATCAGACATACAGCTTAAGACAGGATATGAAGGGAATGAAGTGATTTTGACCTGCTTTCAAACTTCACATGATTCTGCCCTCCTCCTCAAGCTGACATGGCTTTTGTCTCTGGGGTCTGCCTATTCTGTATTCAATAAAGCAAGATAACCATAATGAACTAGTTACTAGGAGGTCCCCAGGTATCTGGCTGAGCAACAGAATCCAAAAACAGGAATGTGAACTCCTGAACTCTATCTAACACAGGTACTAAGAAAGTTGCCCTGAGCCTTGATATACAGAGCATAAGTGCTGTAAACAAAAGAGCTTTACACATCACCTTTGTTTCTGAAAGAAGAAAAATTATTTTCCTTTCAGTTTCCTAGACTGCAAGAGGCAGAGGGGCTATGATAGGCATGCAAAATGAGAAATGGTAACTTAGACACTCACTCACCCTACACTGAAAACTCTGATACTAGCACATGGGACAACTGAACTGACAGCTGGTGAGATCAAATTCAATATAAGAATCCAAAAGTGACAATTCCCCACTACTCTAGGTCTTATAGAGACATGGGCTCTTTGTTCCTTCTTTTTGCCTGTTTTTACTCTTTACTGTTTGATTTTCTTGAAGGTTACCTACAATTTCTCATATTCTCATAGTTAGTCTTGGATTAGACATTTGTTTTATTAGATATCTTCCATTTTTTGTTAAATTCCATATTTTTTGTTAAATTAAATAAATGTCCTTTTGAATTTTTCAACAGCCTGATCATGCTTTAATTACTAAAAACAAGAACTTTTCCCAAAGTTTCTATCCATGACATTTATGTAGCCCTGAATGAGGGCAGCAGGCAAGCTATGGATTCAAATGTTGACCCAGAGAAGACAAACACAGAATGGATACAGCTATGTTCACCTGTGCTTCTATACTTGTGCAAAGTGTCTAGAATACTCATAGAAGTGTGAAGAAAGGACAGAATTCCTCCACTTTTTTTTTCTTTTTTCTTTTCTTGTTTTGTTTTCTGGTCACTAAAAGCTTTTCTACAAACCAACACGTTAAAAAAATGAGAAAGCTAAATAAATCACTAGAGTTCTGCTTCTCATTTACTATACACTCAAGATAAAGGCTTCAGGAATGTGAAGAAAGGTGTACAGAGCTTTGCAATGCACAAAACTTGCTCTGGGACATTACTTAATTACTATTTGAAATTTAACTATGCAAAGAAAACCACACTGATTTATAATTATGTAAAAAGATCATGGTGACTAACTTCTCCTGTAAATAGCCTTTTTTGTGATTTGGCACAATGGAGTTAACAACCTCTTTCTTGGAAAGCAGTTGCATTTGATTTGCCTGCAAAGGTTGAGACTTACTTCCTGAAACGAGCAGTGAAAGAGATAAAGTACCTTTCTGCTTGGAGCAAAATTATTATTATTAAGAATATAATTTTGAAACATTTTTGTGCTCATGTGTGAACTTCAGCTATAGCATATTTTCTCATTGTTGCTTTCTGCACAATGGATATTGTCTTTACCTAAAGGATTTGTTGTCGTTTAAACAAAAAATATAATGTGCAAAACCTTCTCCCTTAAGATATACTGTGGATTAAAGGCCGAATTCTTTTCCTTACTCAAAATCAAAATAGGTAGTTTTTTGTTAGCATAACTAAGAAAGGGTTTCCAATTCATATATCACCATTTACAAACCTTTAGAGAGAGAAATCCTGACTTCAACCAAGTAAGTTGGAATCTTGCTATTGGATTCACTTCAGTGGAGGCACAACTTTACAAAGACTCACCTTAAAAGGAATTAGTTTCAGTGACTAATATACCCTCAGTATGTATCTATCTATGGCCACAGCTCAATTAAAATTATACAAGCGGAAAAAGCAAGATAATTCAGGCATTTTCAAAACCACATCTTTACATATCTTTTAAAAATATTGCTGAAGGTTACAGTACAGAGCTGTCCATATTTCACTTTTCAAATAATTCACAGAAATGATTGAAGAAGTTATTCTTTTAAGAAGTATTACTGTTTATGTGGCATACAAGTGCTTTATAATTAAAAAGCAAAAATAAAAATCTTCTCTGCGTATCTCTGTACAATTCCAGTCAACCTGCTATTCATGCAGTGACTGCTCAAAACTTAGCTGACATTAATAATTTACTGTATTCACAAATTTAGTCAAAAAACGTTTCTTGTTATGTAAGAGTCACCATAAAGTTTCTGTTGAACATGTATAGATAGTCTTCTTCAAATTACCTGAGTTTCGTGCAAGCTTGGCTACTCACACAATTTATAGAGCTCGCAACCATGCAGCAGACAGAGTTATGTATCACATTAGTGGCAGAGGGAGAAGTACTGAAATCCAGGCAAGTGATTTCATTAGGAGTTTGGCCATAGACTTCAACAAACCTAATGTTTTATCACTCATCTCCTGGCTACATATTCAATCTAGTAGACCAGGGGCATGATGTCTCACTGGTAGACCAGTTGTCAGTCCACCTATCTCAATGAGATTTATGCATAAATCTTGATGAAACAATTGCTTCAATGGTCATTCTTGACTTGAATGGGAAGTTTGCAGAAGTACCTTGAAAACTTCATACACCTCTGATACCTCTGAATAGTTCACAAATGTTAATGAACATTAATGAATGCAACAGTACATGCCATGTCAGAGGGCACCTTGTCTCCTCTACATATTCAATACTTTGATCCAAGTACTGTATATACTTTGTCAATTGTGTGAGATGTTTTTTCAAAACCCAAATAAACAGCTGAACATGGAAGCAGGGTCTCCAAGCAGATTTCTCAAGACATTTAGCATCATTTACAGAAAACAAAGCAGGAGAAGCAGCCAGAGCCTGAATGGGTTCTCTGTGAATACTAAGGAAACCCCAAGAATATGTTAACACAGTGCAATTTTGATAAAATCATAACAGTGAACCTCACATATGTGTTTCTATTACATCTTGTAAAAGGCTCCAACTGCTACAAGGATAATGGATAACAGTCAAAATGGATTTGGGTAATATATTGGGTAAAGTCACGAGCTCTGCTCCATACAGAAACTACCAATCTGAATGTTTTTAAGCTCTCAGCAGTTACTCAGAACAGACAAGATGAAAAAATCCTAAATTGTGCCAATTCACTCATTATCTTTAAGTCTCCAAAATGGAGACTGACACCATTGGCAAATGACTTTTAATCAAAGCAAACCAACCTCTGCGGACGAGGTGCCATTCCCATTGACACCAATACAGATATACAATCAAATTTAATTTATCAGTACTACTATTTAAATCATCATAAGTAGCACCAAAGTCTGACTCTGCAGTTCAGCAGTTCAGCAGTTCTCAGGATTGATAGAGTAGAATAAAACAAACTGAAAATAGAGAGTTTATTTTAAAGAAGTGACAAGAAAAAGCAGAATAAAGACATACATTATTCATTACTAGTCTCCTAAAACTGCTATGGAAATAGCACTCATAAAGATATATAACTGGGCTACCAAAAAAAACCCTGAAACTCTACAATACCTGCCATGATAAGAGGGAATACAATTTAAACTGGCAAGAGAAGGAATTAGAATCACATGCAAATAGATTGCAGCAAGCTGTTGCCAGCAAAATTCTAGCATCCATACTATAAAACACACAAATAACATCTTACGGATCTTATGCATGGAGTGGGGTTTGATCCATCTATTCTCTGCAGCTATCTCTGGAAGTTTCTCAGTTGCCTAGTATTTTCTTACTAGCCTTCAAGTCCTCTCAGTTTAATTAGCTGAACATGCTCAAAATTGATAATCTACGGCAGCTAGCCTTACCTCCCCACTAAAACTCCACTTCACTTCAAGTTTCAGCCAACAGCTATCCAAAATCTAGCTCCATCCCTGGAGAAGCCTTCAGAGGTATGAATTACCTGGACAGAGCATAGCACCATTCACAGTGCTCAGGTCCAGCCTGGACATCAGCATCTTTGAGCAAGACTGTTCACAGGGAGTCTATCTATTAGCAAACATGATTAAGATTTAAATCCACACATCCTGTATAAGTATCCAAATCACAAGCTCCTGTGTTTTTCTGGATGAGAAGGGTTCTCCAGTCCTTCTCTTGAAGCTGAAATGCCATGCAGAGAAACTACACAGTTTTTGAGTACTAATTAAGGCCAGTTTTCAACGTTTAGGATGGAAAATACTTCTAAGATCAAGTCCAACCATTAATCCCATACTGCCGAGTCCACCACTAAACCATGCCCCTAAGGATCACACCTATATGTCTTTTAAATATCTCTGGAGATAATACATAGACTTTTAAATTATTCTAGGAGCCTGTCCTGGAAGGGAACAGATGATAGAATCCAAAACCCTAGTGAGACAGGCTGTAGCTTGGGTGTAATAGATTCCCTGCAATGTTATGCCATGAAAGAAAAAGGATGAAACCCAGAGATGCCTGCATTTGAGAGATAAACACACCTTCCCCTCCCATCAGCACAGGGTGGCTGCTGGCTGCCCTTGTGCACAAGTAGGATTTCCTTCCTGAAATGAAATCACTGCAACATCAAAACAACCAAGAAGCAGCCTCCTTGTCTCACTGTATTGCAAAGGAAATCATATCCCACCAACAGCCTACAGTAACAGCAAGGCTAATTAGCATCTTTCGTGCAACCAGAACCATTCTGAACAGAGAACAACACAGGAATGCAATACAAACAGTGTTGTCAGCATTATCAGCCTGCTCTCCACAGTTACATGCTTCTCAACATAAGGCTTTTTCATTCAGACTGTCATCTTCTCCATCATCCATGTTTCCCATTTCAGGGCTCCCCCAAAACTGAAAATATCTGGATTCTCTTGGACCTGAAAAGATTTATTCCTCTTCTAGCAGCAGTGTCACTACTGCATCTTTAAACCATTAAACTGCATATCCCAATCTAACTATTTAAGCAATACAGCTCGTGAAGTCACAATTTTCAAATCTCAGGGTCTTGTCCCTCTACTTTTATTTTGGTTTTCTTTTGCAGTCTGATGAATATGTCACTTAGGGACTTGTAAATGCTAATGTAAACTATGCTCCATTTATATTTTAAATAGGAACGAGCACAAAAGAAATTCAAAACAGCAGAGACAAAAAGAAAGTATTTTCCTCCACTAAATGTTGTGCGCTACAGAATTAGAAGACAATTCCTGGTGAGGATATTTTGCAGCTATTTAATGGAGGAAGCCCAATTTCTTGTTGAAAATCTAGCCTCATACCTAAAATGTAACACTAAACTGTAATTTGAAGTGAGGCTTAGACTCAGGATCAAGGAAGAGGAAACAACAATGCTTGCACTTAAAGCATATAATGACTCTCATTTAAACACCTGAAAGTACTCTCCAAATATTAATTATCACAGTATCAGTCTTCCCCAAACTCTTCCAGAAGAGGATCAACCCTGCATTCCTTTGGCATCCACATTGCCTGCTTGGATCTGTACAGAATGCAGGACAAAGCCAAAAGTATTACCTGCCATTAATTATTATAGTAACTCTTAATTGACAGGAGTTAACTTACTCACACAGGGACTGAGTGCCATTTATAAGATGGCCTTTTCTTGCAGAGAAAAAATGTGATATCTTCTTGTTGGGCTATTGCACTATGGGGGCTCGCAGTATAAAGCAGAATTAAATTAAATTATGTTAAAGGAGTGGCACAATTAGTCAGAAATTTTAAGAAAACCTAGAGTCTTGACTCTGAACCTTCTCTTCTGGATCACACATTAAAACATGGGTTTTAATTCCTTCTGCAGCACTGCCTTTCAAGAGGACAGGGAATGGAAATAGATGAGGTGACTCATCTATTTCTAGATGAGGTGGCTTGGAATGGCCCTGTACCACAGCTATGACTCAGACTGGCTAATGCTCAAAAGGAGAGTAACCATATTCCAGATACTCAAGGAACCAGGCACCTTGTTTTTGTGATTATGTCTGTCATTTATCAGTCAGTATTGGACTTCTATGTAATCAAGGTACAAAGATGAGAAAATATCATGATTATGCATGAAATATCCTTCAGGCTTGTACGTGGGATTGATTCAAAACCCTTCTAGTCCTGAATCTCTTCATTCCATCCTGTATATGGAATCACATAATCACAAAATCATTTAACTTGGAAAAGAATTATAAGATCATCAAGTTCAACTATTAACCCACCACTGCCAAGCCTACCATTAGACCATGTCCATAAGAACCACATCTTCATGCCTTTTAAATATCTGTAGGGATGATATATAGATGCTTCAAATATCTTACTCCAACTTCTCACTGCTAGAGATATTGAAATAATCACACCTGAATTTACAGAAACAGGTAAAAACAAATCTACTGGTTTATAATACAGGATTAAAAAGTGTACTTCCCTCTCTGCCTCATCCAATGTGCTCTCAAGCAAGCTTTACTGGAGGATGGCCTTGAGCTGAAGGCATAGGGCAGGCTGCCAGGAAATCCGAGTTCTATTCCTGGCTCTCCTACAGATTTCCTTGGGCAAGGCAATTAACCTTGTGGAGTACACTTTCAATGGAGGTGAGGCCCAGCTTCTCTTTCTGCATTCATAACAATTTCAATGGTGAAAATGGAAATGTAGGAGCAAGAATGAGTGCCTGTGCTTTTGTTTACCTGATTTTCTCTGTCAGGTACTTGGATGTACAGTTGCTGATAACTGTGCTAGTAAAAAACCCTAAGAAATCAAATATTGCAGGGGTAAAAATGCCTCCTGATGTTGCCGCAAACAGCCTCAGTGCTCAGTTTCCTTGTACATAAAAAGGCACAAGGCTAATAAAACCAAAGTACACAGCCAAACAGAAAACGGATTTTTAAAGTTCTTTAATACCTGTTATCTGAGATCATAAAAAAGAAATTACTAAGAATTTCAGTTTGCCTTTCATTAGAGATGTTCTAATTTTACTTGGTCCATCTGTTTTTTTTCACCTGATAAAATTTCCTCTTTGGACCTCTAACAGAATAAAAGATTTTCCTTTAAGGAGTCTGAAATGTCAGATGAAGTAAAAGTATTTTTTTAGCTAAGATGATACCTTTTAATATACCTTAACAGAAGTGGAAGTGAATTAGAGAATGAGTGAAATATCCTTTTGCTAATATAAATGCGTTTTAGAAAACAAGTATCATGGCTAAATTTTCTGTTGTAGTCTCTTTCAAATAAATATTGTTACATCCATTTATATCAACAAAGAACAGGACTCTGATATTTCAAGGAAGGACACTATTTGCTTAGACAAATGTCTAAAGAAATGAAGACACATATATCTCTGAACACTGGGGAGACAGAACATATTTTTAGTATTTTCTAAAATGCATTTGGTACAAGCAGGTAAGATGATTTTTTCCTTTCCCAGAATGTTGAATTGAAAAGTAAAAAAAACCAAACAAAAATTGGCAAAAGAAAAAAAAAAAGAGCATCTGTTAGTCAGAGGAGAAAAGTTCAACAATCACTGCTTTTGTCAAAATTTTCATGTTTTGAGAGATGATTTCTTTTACAGGTCATCTATACTGGAAAGTAAGTGTATAGGTAAAAAGATTTTAAGGCTTTTAATTCATGTCCTTCATCCACTTCCTAAGTTTAGGAATTTTAAAGAAGAGGTCAATGGTCCTTTTTTCATAATTAGAAAAGCCCCTTCATGCTCTTTAGACCACTGAAACAATGAACACTCTCAGGTGACGTTCTTGCCCACACAGATGTAGAACATTTTCAAGAAGGAAAGTATTTTATACTACCAAGTCATAAAATAGTAGCTATGACCTCCAGAAGGAAGCTAAGGTAGTTTGGAAGATTAAAGTAAACCGCAGCTTATGTAAATTTTCACAATGTGCTTCCTATGAAGCAGTAACGTTACAGATAGAGCAGTCAAAAGTTGTAAAGACTCAAAATAATGGAAGTTTTGTTATTCTTCCAAGAACAAGAAACTGAATTTTTATCTCTGCTATCTTCTGTAATTACATAAATAGCAACTTTTTCATTCATCATCCAATATATATGACTTAAATTTTACCTCAGCCATGGCTTGCTCCAAATGGACCTGGTAGTACTCAATTTAAACAAACACATGTTCTTTTAACAGCAGAATCTCTAGCCTAGCTTAGGAATACACTGGTAAGCACCACAGCAAAGGGGGGAAAGTCTCACACTAACGTTTTGCTATCTAGAAGTCAATTATTTGTCTTACTTTATTGTCTAGATTTTCTTCCATAATGTCAAAAGATTAATACTCCAGCTGAGAATTCACCACTGCTATAACAAAGCCTTCTTTGGAGCAGGTTGGACTATGATCTCAGAACATTCTTCTTTCCCTCTACCACCCAGTGAATAAGACTACATGAATTTAAGCAGCCTTAGACCATGACTTCATATGAGACAAAAAAGACTGCCTGCATAAGAAGAAAATTTAGTTAAATCACTTTACATCACAGAGTATCTCACTATCAGGCAGAAATTTGACTTAGAAACTTGTCTTAGATGTGGACAGGCTTGGTGTTCACATATTCACAGGATATTTTGAGTTGGAAGGGACCCATGGGGATCATCAGGTCCAACTCTAAAGTGAATGTCTGTATGGGCATTGAACCCTCAGCCTTGTTCTTACTACATCATGCTCTGACCAACTGAGCTAATATGGGCAAGAAATAGTCTCAAAACACTGATGAGTCCTTTAAGGAATGGGATTTCCTTGATACGTATTTCTTCAAAATTAAGAACCTCATTTTCAAAATCTTAATGAGCACTAGGAGTCTTTGCCCTGACACAGGAACTGCTGGCATAGAAACATTTCACCAATTCCATGTCTAAGGCTTTGTATCTCAGCTATGTCAGAGTTGCACTGGGAAATAATCTGAAGAAAAAGTTTATATAAAAAAGCACTTTTGTAATATTTTTTTTTTCAAATGTGGTTTGGCACTGCTTAAACTGGCATTCTGTATAAAGTGAATCTCTGACTTCATTTAAAAAGTACTATAATCATCAATCATATAACCATCAAATGCTTTGGGTTGCAAGGGACCTGGAAGATCTCCTAGTTCCAAAACTTTGACATGGCCTAAGACACCTTCCAGTAGAAAATGTTGCTCAAAGCCCCATTCACCTTGGCCTTGAGCACTCCCATGAATGGAAATTTCTCTGAACAACTGTTTCAGTGTCTCACCACCCTCACAGTAAGCAATTTCCTCTTAATATCTAACCTAAACCACTCTAATCCAGTTTAAAGCAATTTCCCCTTGTCCTATCACTACAGGTCCTTATAAAAAGTCCATCTCCATTTTTCTTGTAGATCTTTGGTTACTGGGAGGTTGCTCTATGGTTTGTCTGAAGCCTTCTTCAGGCTGAACAGTCCCTGCCCTCTCAGCTTGTCTAGATGATCATGACAAGATCAGATTAAAAATCTGCTCAAGTAAATTAATTTCTCATTATCTCTTATCTCCTACCAAACTGAAATTTGCTATCCATACTGTCTAGCAGAAAACAAAATTTTTGCAAGTTTTCTGAATAAGTTCTTACTTAGACTCCAGTGACGAGATGCGCAGGCAGACGCTTCACATGCATCCTGTATTTTCTACTGTTACAATCGTGCAAATTCTAGAATTGCATCTATCCATCTTTTAAAACAGCTATATGGCATGGAATCAGCCATCTCTTCTCCTCACCAACATCCTGCTCAAGCCTGTAAAAAGCTCTGGACTGTCCCCTGGAACAAATCTGCCATGCCATGCAGAGAGTCCGTGGCTCAAGTCAAACAACTTGGACATAGAAAAAAGATTCTACCTAAAGACTCAACAAAAGCAATGGAAATAAAAAAACAAATACCCTTTTCAGCATCAACTTCAAAATTGGATTTTACATTCCTCCATTAAACTGATGCCTGAGATCACTAGCTGACTATGGCATTTCCAGGGCTTTTCAATGCTGTTCTTTGGAACAGCAAAACAATTGATAACTCGCTTCTCTGCTCTACTCATAAACCTTCAGTCACTTCCTTTCAGTCAAATTATAAGCATACACAAATCAAATAAATAAAATAAAAAACCTTTGATAGCTCTTTAAAAGGGCTATGTGAAGCCATGAGCAAAACAGCCGCTGAGTCCATGAGCAGCAGCATCAGGCCTCAATGGCAAACACGTGGCCCTGATGAAGTTAATGATAAACCTTTCACTGACTTCTGTGAATGTGAATTTTGCTTTATGCCTGTGCTACATAAAATAATTCTGCTAATAAAAAACAGGTTGCTTCATAGCCTTTTTTTAAGCATCAAAAGCTATGTCTACAATATGGATCACAGGATGATGCTGAGGACCCAAGGTCCAAACCACAAACCTTTTAAGAGGTTTTCATGTCACTCTAGCCTAGTCCTGTAGGTTGAATGTCTACCAGACTGCACTTCTGCAGCACATCTTCCAATGGTTTCCCCAGTAAATGGGGAAAATCAGGAGATGCATTTCCAAAGCATACTCCTGATTTACTTAACACACTAATGCAGGTGCATCCAAGGAGCTTAGAATATGTTTGTGCAATAAAACCTCTAAAATTAAGGAGTATTGAGGCCCCCATGAAGAGGATTGACAGGTAATGGACTGACAGCCTTCAATGTGTTCCACACACGTGCAGCAGCCTACAGTGAAGGTGAGATTTACAGCAGGAAGCACTGTGTTCCTGATTTCGGCTATTTCCCACCTGCTTGACCTTGTTATCTTCAGGACTTTCATCCAATTAGCTCTCCACATTTAGAAAGCTTTTCTATGTAGCTGAATATTTTATTTTCAGATTTTGTTTAATCTTTACTGTCTATTCTATTGACAAGGGTCTTCTTTCCCTTGACAACTTTGCAAAGTACACATTATTGCATTAAAAATAACATCTAATATCTCATATGCTTGTGATAAACTAGGCTTCTTGCCCTCTTCACTTGGGCTCTCCCTCCCCCTCTCAGTTTTATACTAGTCAAAAGAATTTACTTCTCTTCTAAAAAATAATATATAAATAAATACACTGTGAGTCACAAACATTAAATACTTAATTTGAACCAGCAGAAAGACCAGCTACCGGAATTCTACAGTGGTCTGTTAGCTCGTATGTCTCTGCATGTGCATATTGAAGGAAACAGCAGAAATAATACTTTACAATTTGATGAACAACATATGACACAGAACCTCTAGACTCCCAAAAAAAGGGTTACAAACTTATGAAAATGTAGAATTCTGCCCTCTCCAAGACAAAAACCCTACTCACTCCTTACTTACACAGATATTAAACCATCATCAGTGAGGCCTGACATATAAATAAACTGGATTAAGGAAGAATATAATCATTAAGGATTAAACTGAAATACGGGTGATAAAAAGGAGCATTTTTGGACTACATGTTGGAGGTCTAAACAGATAGGATGATGCTGTACCATCTGCTTCCAGGCAGACTCCCCTCCTGATTACAACTACAAGTGGAACTCATGTACTTAATTTAAACTGGAAAAAGAGAAAAATGAGAAGAGGGAAAAATGGCATATTTGATTCTCACAGTCTGAAGAATTATCTCAATGCAAGCTGCAGATTGGAGCATTATCTCTGAAAATTACAAGAAGCAAGCATATAATCGGAATAAGAAAATAAAAAGACTATGCTTTCAACAGGCACAACAACAAAATAATACCAAGTTTCAATATATGCATTAATTTTAAAAAATGAGTGAAACTGTTGAAAGTATTGGTCTCATAATAAAGTAATGCATACAACACATTTCAGTAATTCTCATTTCTGAAAATCAGATTCTTGACCTGATAAATAGCCCATTCCATACTGAATGCTCCATTAATACTGCTTATTCTTTCTTTCCCATAAAAATACTAACATAGAAAGAGAACATTCTAGCCTACAAGATGACAGAAGGGCTATATTCGCCCTTTTCACTGAAAACTCACCTTGGTTTCTGACTATAAGTACTTGGAAGAGAAAATCTTTTTAACATTTCAGGCTGCTGCCTTTTCCCCAAACTCTTCAACCATCCCTATTCACCTGTCACACATTCCTAACTCAGGGGGGATGGCTTGACTGTTATAAATTAATTACTCTCATAAACCAGGTATTTCTGCTGTTTCCCAGGGATTGCCCCCAAGGTGAGGATCAAGCAAGCAACACTCAGCATCCAGATATGCAAGGTTCAAGCCAGATGGGAGGAAACAGACAGAAACTGACCCACATTTTACTGCACTTGGCATTTCCCTTCCCCAAGCTGCTTATGAGAAGGTCACCAGCATAGACACCTTTCAAAAAGCCACCTTTTTTCATGCCAGTGAGCCTCCTCATGTACCTGAAAAGTGCCTGACTTAAAAACTATAGGTATAAACCACTCATCTAGTATGCAGTGGTCTATTTTCCCCCCAAAAATATCCTGCGGTACCTTCACTGGACAATGAAATAGAGCTAGCTCTTAAAGTGATTGCTGAAGGCAGCTTTCCTGTGTTTAGTGGCTGATACTCTGGGGAACCTTAGCTGTCATTTTCAGTACCTTCTGGTGCTGTTTGAGCTTTCACAAGCATATACTTTTACAACTCTTTTAACAGCTATGCAAAAGAACTGAACAAATTGCAGGAGAAAATGACAAGGCTGACAAGAGGAAAGAGAATACAGAGTGGAATAAGGGGTTGAAATTGAGGTGGTGGGGTTGGGTTTGAAAAAGACATTTAAAGTAAAATGTTGAGCAGGAAAAGGGAGCTGGAAAAGGGAAATCAGAAATGCTAACTTGTGATGAAGCATAGAGCCACACCTTTATATGTTCTAATTCTCAATCCCATTTTCCTAGTGACATCCTATATGAAAGCCCATGCACAAGTGAAAAACATGCAGATGAGAAGTGCACCAGGCAGGCCTTCATTAGCTGTAAACATGTTTACACAACACAAAATTTCAAGTACCTAAGACTGAAATTCTTCCATAGTTGAAGAATAAAAACACAGATCTGATAGACACATCTAAAGACTCAATGGGGTCAGGAAATGCGGAAACTTCTAATGAAATATATTACCAGTCACCACAAATATATGAGGCATGAAAATGGCTGTGAATGGAAAAACTAAGTTGTAAGTGCAAGTATCCTGCTGTTCATCTGTGCCCTTTCTCACTGGATTTAAGGAAAATATGCATGCTTCCAGGCAATGTAGAACAAAAGCATTTTGGTTTTTAAACTTTATCTTGTGCACCCTACATCTGAGTCTTATCACCTTCCGATGCCTGATAGTGCCCCTTTAACCTTTGTTACTCAATTATTGAACAAGTTATCATTGTTTCTCTCTTTTGAAGGAAGAGTTGAGCCTCTTTTCATGCTGATAAGATATGCATAAATATTCACTCGAAGCAAACATTCAGTTGTAAAGTGTCTTGAGCAAACTACCAGAGTCTAAAGGTAGGAAGCCGCAATCAACTTCTTTGCTCTCTTAACCCTTTAGTCAATCCACCAGAACAAAGAACACAGAAGATAGATGCTTTTTTTAACAAATGAAATTACTGTTCTCTAAAGGAATGGACTTTATGACATGCTTTATAACACAGCAAATAAATCTGGAAGTGAAATACCTACCCACTTTCTGGGCCGGCCTCTAGGTCGCTTTTCACCAGTGGCTTCTGCTTTCTGTAAAAGAAACACAACATATTTTATACTTCGGCATTACTTAACAGCCTCAGCAACTAGGAACCCCTTTCCTGTAACATTAGCTACAATTACACCTCTTGGGTGGCACCAGGCCCCTAGCTAATCTGTGTGTTTTCTGGTAGGATGAGATTATGCTGCTTTTTCTGACGTTTCCTAGCCAGTGTGGCTAGGCAGTGCCCCCAGCCTTGATGCACTCTGTGTCCAGGGGCATGGAAGAGTGTGCCCACACAGCCCCAGCTGCTGAGGACCCTCAGCAGAGCCTGGGGTGCCCTGGCCAACTATCATGCAGGCTGAAGGTGGGGACATAGGGCAATTGGGAAACCTGAGAACCTCCAGCAACATCAAATCTAGTTTTTCGCGGGCCATCAAAAAGTATTTGAAGATACTAAATTAAAAATACAGCCTGCTTCAAGTTTGATCAAAGCACTTTACGGTGGCTACAATTCCTTTTTTTAGTCTCATTGTGTTCATGCATGAAATTAATTAGGACAGACTATCACCATGAACATGTCTGTGTTCTTATTGGGAAACAATTTCTCTACTTTTCACATGAAGTTTTCCATGTAAAAGCACATCCTTAAGCTGTAAGTAAACCTTTTATGGCCAAAAACACATCTTCCCTTTCCAGGTTTAAGGAAACAATGTGGAAGAGGCCCTAAAAGTGACAGCATATATTTATGTAAGCCCAGAAGTTTCTCCTGGAGCTCAGCTTAAAGGAAATATGGCTCTTTTATAGGCTCTTCCACTAATTCCACTGCGTGACATTGTGAATACTACTACTAATAACAGTACTTATGCAGTACACTGAAAAGCTTATAGAGTTTAAAATTAAAAAATAGGCTACTCTCGCTAGCTAGGCTATGGCCATCCATATCAGGTAAATAATCCTGTTCCACTCAGGATTTTGCCACCACCTGTAGCCAGGTGGGGACTTGCCAGATGCAAAGTCCCCAAGAATGAAGACTTTTAATACACATGAATTGTGTTGCTTTGGTTTTTTCCCCCCAGTTAACTGCATGTGTATTTGATTTGCCCTTAGAAAATCAACTGTGCCATTAAATAAATCACTTGCTGGTCAATCACTGTAACATATACTGTAACCTAATGCTGTGTAAATCGGATCTCTCTAAAAGAGAACTTGAGCTGAGGAACTAGTGAAGGAATCTCTACAAAAAGCCCTGCCCTGTGAGGTAAATGCAATTACTTTGAAATAAATACCTCGCAATAAGAAAGCTGTGAAAAATAAAATTCACACTCCTAAAGGGCAAAATTATCACTCAGACTTGTTAAAAGAGTAAACTTGAGCTTTAATCGTTTATACCAGTGTTACATGTAAGGTGAAACCCTCTTAAGAGAATACTTGTTAAACTGCATTTACTATATCCTGTAGCTGTCTATTTCAGAGTTTTGTTTCCTTTAAGCATTCGATTTCTTTATACCTCGTAACCTGAAGGACGCAAAAAACCAGATATTGTTTAGTGTTTGATAAGCTGTACCCCCTGCTTCTACATTTACTTCATGAAACACTGGGTATAAATCTTAAAATGAAAATATCAGTTATAATTGGTCTTAACAAATCAACACTTGACATGATATCAGAGCACTAAGGCTATTTGTTTTCTTTTGTGTATTACTGCATTGGAAGGAAAGATCCTTTTCCAAAACTCTATTTTTAAAAATTGATTTTTGAAAACAAAAACTACTTTGGTATAATAACTAAGGTCTGTACACAAATTTTAACTACAAATTACAATGAACATGAGAGATTTCTTTGAATAACTAATCTTTTTTTCCTGCCATAAACTGTCACACAGTGTGGCTGCTTCCCATGAGCGGTGCTGAGCTCCACCACCACCAAAGGTCCATGTCAGAAATGGCTGATGTTCCTGCTGGCTGGTTTGGGTAATGGTTTGTCAAGTGCTTGGGGACCTAACAGATTGAAAGGCACTATATTCCTGCAGTATATGACTTCCACCTCATGTTAGAAGAAAAACATTTCCATAGCTCTTATCAAAACCAAATCTTTCCCAGAGGTGAGCTGAGCAAACAGCCAGGCATGCCAGAAGTGATGTTTTGGTACAGAGAGATTCTGTAAGTAAATAGCAGGGTTTTCACAGATTAAACTGCAGAAAATGAATGACAAGAACCTCCAAAGTGGAAGTTTTAATCTCCCTTTCAAGAGAAGAGAAAGACAAAACACTTCTAGAACAAACAAAAGGAGTAGTACTAGCACAGCAGTAATGATAAATACATGAAGTTTAGGAAAATATTCCACCTCCTTCTCTCTCTTTTCAGCCTGCATTTTGCTAAAATACAGCCTTCATTTTCTACAACAGTGTAAGACTTTCTCTTAATCGAACCTTGAAGAAATGTTTTACTGTGTATCAGATAGATAATACATTGTTTCTCCACGAAAGTGTTAAAACATTGCCTTTCCTCTGAACAGGTTTTTGCATCATCAAAAACACTCCAGTCTGTTGCTTCTTGGCTTTAATTGAAGTGTTGCCTCTGAAGTGAGGGGCAAATCCTGACAGAGCTCCAGGCCACTCAGAGGTGGTGTTTGGTCAGGGGGTTTTTAACATTTGGTGCTACTATGCTGTGAGGTGTGACCTTACTTTTTACAGCTAAGACATGAAATCACCAAACTTAAAGAAGGGTCGGGTGTGTTATCAAACACAAAGCGTACTTCATTAAAAACGTGAAATTTCTTATAAACAATAATATGAACTCACTGTTTTTGCAATGCCACATTTGAGGAACAGAACTAAACTTACATTTAAAAGCATGATCTACATGGGAAGTGGGTTTAATTTACCACATGTGAGAAAGATCACCATTTCAGTCACTGCTCTCTGGAAGCGAGCTAACAGTCCCCAGGAAGATTTGCAATCCACTCAAGCCCTGTACCACAAACCATCAAACCCTGCTTCCAAACAGCTTCTCTCAGCAACTCCAGGATTTGACTGCCCATGATCTCTGCCTCCGTAGTGCAAAGATGTGCTGTAGCCAGAGAGAAACCAAGGCTGTACTACTGAAAGTAATTAACATGACAAGACAAATATAAATAATTGAATGTCTATAAAGTGCTCTTTGGGCATCTATGTACTGTCAAGGAAGACCTCAAATGCAACAGAATCCAAATTCAAAGAACTCTATTTTCTTTGCAAAATGATCTGCTGGAGATCTCAGATAAAATGTGTCAGAGCTGTAAGTCAGGTAAAATAAGTGATAGCTCTCAGAAGGAAGACCACTGTTGTCAAACAGAATCAAAAGACCTAGCCCAGGAATATGTCCCTCTCAAAAAACCACGCAGGTATTTAGACAAAAAATACCCTTCAAAAAACCCTTAGGCACTGACTAAATACAAAAACATTACACTTTCCTTGTCCTGTTTTATCCATTTTAATTCTAAACAAAAGTCAGTCTTCTGTTTTTCCTATCCTGGTCAGAACATTTGATGTTGAGGTCTCTTATTTTTTCAATGCAATAACCACGCTACAATCACTTGATAAATTTGATCTTGTTTTCTCTTTAAGCTTGTAATGACTGGTGTTGGTGAAAATGAATGAAGCATAGAGAAGCCAACTAGATTTTCCTGAACCAATTCAGGGCAGAGTCCTGATCACATGTGCTTTTCTGGTTGGTTTTGTTTTGTTTTGTTTTTTGGTTGGTTGCTTTTTTTTTTCTTTTACCTTTGGACTGCTTAACCCAGGGACATGCCTTTCTACATACCAAATCTGGCCATGTAACTTAGAGACAATAGCAAGTGTGGTCACACACAGGATCACAAACTCAACATATTCTAGCTGAAGGTAAATTTTATTGAAGAATTTTTACCATTGTATATTCCTGGGACAGTGCTTGACAATTCCTTTAAAGACAATCATATAGTCGCTACTACTATTTTTTATGTCACAAATATGTTTCCTGCTCCCAAGCAGGAAAGTATTTATGCCCATACAGTACGTCCATCAAGCCAAACTACAGGAGCTAAAGAAACCCCAAAAGTTAAAAAAACAACAACAGCAACAATCCAAAACAAACAAACAAACAAACAAAAAAATAACACCAAAAAAACCGCCCTAGAAAGGCTGGGAACACAGCTCACCAAACAAACAAAATTCAACCACAGAACACCCAGGAAATTAAAAAGGAAGATTCCCCATTATGATCTCCCTGAAAAAATAGTTGTTTTATGGAGAAAAAAACCTAAAAGCCAATTCACGTTTTGTTGTTTTTTCCCAAATATTTTAAATGAATGACAGAATAACTTGTTTAAAGATGCAGACTGCATAATAACAACCTAATTGTGGGGACTCAAGTGCAAGGTAATCAGTAGTTTTTTTGTCTCTACCTCTTATCTATCTGGTAATACATTGAGCTCCTCCTGTTTGTGAAAATTAAACAATTGAGAAATGGTTTGGTCTTCCATAAAACAGTTTATTTTTGTGTCTAGTTTATAAAAACTTATGCATGCATGATATGCAAGGCTTTAAGGAAAAAAAATTTACCCAAAATGAGAGTAATTGCCACATTATTAGCTGTTCAGTTAGTTTTGCAACATTCTGTATGCATTGTCAAGTTTCACATTGCTAATTTCCTAACAAGCACAGTTTGCTTTCGGATGCCCCAAGGCCAGTTTACTAAGACCAAACACAAGCTCTTAAAGCTGAAAAAAAAAAAAAGAAAAAAAGGAAAAAAAGGAAAAAAAAGAAAAAAAAAACAACCAAACAAAACAAACCCAAAGAGAAATTTTAAAAAATCCTGTGAACCAAGAAATTTTAAATATATAACACAACCACAATTCCAGGGAAAATTGTCCATCAACTGATTTAAGGGTATTTCCTTTTTGAAGTATCACAAAACAAAGCCCCAGCTCTGGAGTATTTTTAACTCACTGCCAGTTTGTGCAATACATTTTTAATTGTGATGTGTATTGCTTTGCAAGAGAACACCCAATCAATTAATCATGAGTGCCTTCTCATGGCTGCTCGGTGGGTTCTCCTGGTCGACGTTTATCTAACATGTTGTGAACACTCTAAAGCATTTCAATGAGCTCCCTTTGAAACACACAGGGCACGCACTATTCTTTAGAAATTCCAGCAAATTCCAGCTGGGTGTATAGTACCCAGGTTCACATGTAGAGGGGCTTAAGCTAAGATAGCCAGTTCTCTTTCTGGGAGTTGAGACAGGCTGGAGAAATTCTTAATAAATGTATGTATGCATATGTATGTGTAAATATGTGTACCACAAAATTGAACATATAGCTCACTCCTTTTAGAGGTGATACCCTCACCACCAAATGAAGCTTTCTTACAGTGCCAAAACCTTCCCATCCATATTACAGTTAGAAAAACCATGTGAAATAATATTACATTAAAAGATACTTTGAGATACCTGATGAGAAGCTTAACCATTTTAGAGAGAGCTAATTATCAATTTGGAAAAAGAACTAAAATATTTATTTGAAATGTGATACCAGTCTCTTTCTTCTAGTAAGGCTTATAAGTGTTTTATGTTTTAGAGGATTTATCAAACATTTATATACTTTATCTATAAACCTAGAAATCAGTAAGACTTGTAATACATACCTCTCAAAGGGTTTTTTTTAATTATAAAAAAAGACATGTGGTCTTTGGTCAATTTTTAGCATTAGCAACACCCAAAAGCTTTAATTAGAGGAGTAACTTGATGCATTCTGAAAATCAAAATGTTACAATAAAATTACTCAGTTTGTAAATTAGATTAAGAAAGCATAACTATGTATGAATCATCTGGAATCATCTGGAATCATCTGGAAAACTCTTGATTTGATAAAACTACACATATATGAATGTTTTAAAATTATTTTCTATTTATATGGATTTCCAAATCACTTAAGTAAATGAAATAATGTGAATATTTCTTTTAGAAGCATCTTCTAAAAACATTTTAAAAACATTTCTACAAATTACTTAAAATTCAATCTTTCTACAAATGTCTCTCCTAGGAAAGCCAACACTCCTAGGAGTAATATTTAAAATACTAAAGCTCACATTTGGATTTGCTAGACTAATAAAAAACTGTTCTCTCTCTTTTGAAGAGTGACATATAAACTATTTTAACATGAATCTGAGGAATGCTTTTACTGTATAAAGAAAAAAAAAATCAACACTTAAAGCACATTACCTTGCAGAATGGCTTTTAGAGATTTTTAATACTTAACCTGTAAAGCATTTTTTACTAGTTCATGTATTTCTTGACAGAACATGCTGCTTTTTTCCAGCTCATAAAGTAAAACAAAAAAACCAAAACAAAAACAAAAAAACCCACAAAAAAAAAAAAACAAACACAAAAAAAAACCCCACTCAACCAATTTTTAATTTAAAGACAGTTGGAAAAGTACCCCAAAAAAATGTTGAAAACACTTTAAACAAAACAGACATGAAACCATAGCCACCTTTTAATGATTTCATATTTATCAGTAGTTGCTATAGTAATTTATAACACTGAAAATTATCAAACTTAATATGGTCAGTACCATAGGCACACTGAAAAATGAACCACAATTAGATAAGGACACAAATACCTTCCACACATTTTGTCACACACCCCCTTAAAAGATCCTGATACACTTGAACACTACAGTTCACTAACAGATTTTGTAAGCTTTTGTTTCTGATTTAGTACCTGTAAACTAGTGCTAACTGCTGTGTAACCAACAACATAAACAAATCTCCCATATTTGTTTTCAAGCCTATATACCACTTTTGCATTCACTAAAATATTTCCTACAGAAGGGTATGCATGATTTGCATTGATAACATAGCTTTTAATGCTCTGCTTTCCCCAATTCAAATTAAATTCAGTCAAATTTTCATGTTGTATTTGTGATGTAAAGTCCATGCACTAAATGCAGTGACTTCAGGGAGCTTCTCCTGTAGCTAAAGGCAATCAGAACCACCAGATTAAAAGTTTGGTCCCATCACCAAGCAGAAACAGTGGTTCAGAAGACCAAAAGCACTTCCAGTACAAGTCTCTTTGAAACTGATTACTAAACAAGATATAACGGGCTTTTACTGTAACTTGAAGTTTACTTTACCATCACATTTTAAAGCTGTAAATTTCAATATATATACTTATTTCCATCAACACATAATTGGATTTACTTCTAATTAACTTATGTTTGACAAAGCACTTAGCTTTAATATACAGATTTGGTCTGTAGTAGTAACAACTCTAAGTGGGTAAGAAATTAATCTTCCTCTTACAAAAATCTTAATGAGGAAAATAATATCCTTAACATTGACTTCCTTCCTAGATGCAGGACATCTCATGGTTTCTCACGAAATACATTGCTATTTCACTAATCTGTAGACTACTAAAAAAGATGCACTCATAGGTTCTACACTTAGGCTCTTCATGTTAATTCCAATATTAAAAATGTGGAATGCATGCTTTATGTAGCTTCCATTATTAAGAGTTCCAATCCCATACTTCACAGCCTAAATAATTGGATTTTTTGCTACTAGCTGATGAAAAAACAGCATAAGTAATTCTTTCTCTTTAACAATCTCACCTTCTGAGCTGCTTTAGAGGGACTCTTGTTTTTGCTTCCTTTGGGTCTTCCTCTTGGTCTTTTAGGAGATGGTTCACCAGTTGGTTCCTAAATACAGGAAAACATGCTATTGTGACAAGAGGCTACAACTAGCCCAGATGATCTAAAGGATAAACTAAACTAAGAAGTTGCTTAAAACATATGAATTAGCAGTGTAATTAAATAACATAATATTAATAATGTAACATGAAAAATTTAGCAACTCCAGGTAAAGGAAAAAATATATTTTGCACAATAAAGGACTTAAACTTCTCTTGAAATTGCATAAAAAAAACTTGGAAAAGTGTGCATATTCTAACATCTAAGTTATAGCAGGAAACACATTTTTTAAAGATAGCTATGATTTGCATCATATAAGTGCAATTATTTTAAAAATAATCGTTACCCATTTAATTTCAATTGCGTTTCATTATAGCAAGATGCAATTATCAGATGTAGTTTCTAACACAAGCTTTTTGGGGGAAAAAAGTTAACTACCAGAATATTGTAAAGTAAGATGAGACTACTTCTCTCTCAAAGGGGCAATTTTTTTTCTGTTGTTCTGCAGTCGGCATTATATTCACACCTATTCTAAAGAAAATTGATTTGCATTAACATGCAAATGTAAACGTTTCTTCAAATAGAACACTAGTAAGCCAAAAACACTTGACCAAAGAAAAATCTGAAACAAAACCCCAACTCAAAAATGAGTCGACACTGATTATTTTAGCTATTTTCTTAACTAGTTCCTTTGCTTGCCAGTAAATAACCAGTCCTTAAAACTGGGTATGAATTACTAAGAGTTCAGATTCCAAATATTTATTCAGTGAATCATAAACACTATAAAACTCTTCTAGACTTGAATATTATACATTTCATTCAGATTACAGGATGTGGTAGAACTAATTAAGTGCAGTTTGTTAACTTAAACCAGTTTAAACCCCTTCAGCTTTCATAATTCCCGGGTAGGTTGAGGGGAGGCTGGCGAGGGGACTCCCCAAGCGCTGCAGCTCAGTGGCGAGCCCCGCAGGCACTGCACATCTGGGCTGCGCACGTTGAAGGAGATGCATTTTTCTTTCACTTCCACACATTTAAATGTACAGGAGAAAAAAATTAGGGGGGAAAAAAAAGGAAAAGGAAAAGGAAAAAAAAGAAAAAGAAAAAAAAGAAGCCCTGGCACAAGCCAGCAGGGTCGGTGGGTGCCTGCTGCCGGGGCTGGTCGAGGGCAATTAGGGGGTGAAGCAGAAGCGGGACAGAGCCCGCAGTCACCGGACCGATGGAGTGAGGGTCACCAAGGGCAGAGCGATATAACGGGGGGCTCTGCTTTTCTGGCTTTCCAAAAAGTATTTTCTGTGCAATGTACAGGACCATGTCGGGGCGGGGGAGGGGAAGGAAGCAAAGCAGACGGGTTTCCCCCGGCTCGGGGCTCTGCTGCTCAGCTCTCTCCATGTTTCGAGCCCCTCGAAGGCTCTCGTGGTCGTGGGGCTGATGCCAAAGGAATGGGAAGTAAACACGTTTAAAGCCCGCGGAAGCTTCGCTTTAAAACGAGCTCCACGGACAACCCTGCTTCTCAATCGTGACTTCCGAGGGAGGCAGGGAAAAGGCTGCGGGCGGCTCCGCGCTGCCCCGCCGAGCTGCGGGATTAATTGGTTGCATCCGCAGGCGAAATCCTCCTTCGGCGGCGCCGGCGGAGGGGCTGCAGAGCGCGGGGGCTCCCCCCGGGCCCCTCGCCCGGCGGCAGGGGCCGAGCGCGGCTCGGCAGCTCCGGGCGATGCGACAATGGCACTTCGGGAAAGGAAGGCAAGGGGGGTGGGGGTGGGAATAACACGCGGATCTAGCAGCCCTAGCGCGAATTCAGGTCTTGAAAGTCAAAAAGGGGAGCCCAGCGCGTCCCTTTCGGGGCCCAGGTGGAGGCTGTGGGTGTGGGTGGAAAGGAGCACAGGGCTCCGCTCCCCGCGTCCAGACGCGGCAGCGTTCCCGTCGCCTCGACCTGCCTGGGACAGCGCCGGAGCAATGGCACAAGGTGTTGCAAATACAGGGCCAGCCCCCTCCGGCTACCTCCCC